>OX346245.1:139576085-140148413 GCA_947049315.1 Epistrophella euchroma
AGAAAATCGATGGAATTCATCCATTTTTGTAAACGTGGTATTCAAAAACGCTAAACAAGTAAAAAAAAGTACACTGAACAAAAAAATGTACATATTTTGAGTAACCTTTGAGATAGCGCCTTTTTATTTCCGGTTTCGGAGCAGTCATAAAGTGGGCTATACGCCCGTTTCAGGATTATCCATTCTTTATCGGACACCCTGTATAGTGTAGGTACCTAGTTTTTTAATTTCACAATTTTACTATCTTCTGATTATTGTTGTTATTACCAAAGCAAACATTAGGTTGAGTCTACTTTGTCACATGTGACTATGGCATTCACAATAATTTAAAGAAGCTTTATACTTCATACTTTGTATAACACATTTCGGTTACTCTTTTCAATTTAATTTTCCAGTTAAATGAGTAGAAAATTATCCAATTGATTTCTGTGGCTGGCGGTTTATGTTCTATACGTGACTCAATTTAAAGCGTTGTATGCGTCTGTTAATCCAACTGTAATTATTGCAAAGTGCAGCGTTTCTGACGTGCCGGCAATGAAGGCGAGATGGTAAAGGTTATTTATTCTATGTGGTATCTCTATTATAAAAAAAAAAAACAAATTAACAACTTAACCTCCCAAAGATCTTTTCTATAGCATCATTAAACTTACATGGATACACAAGTGCAAAACAAAATAAAACGTTTAAATATATTAAATTACACAGGGTGATTCGCATACGGTGGGAGAGTAAGCTAGAGCGTGTAAAATGAGCCGGGACAAGAAAAAAAATAAAAATCGTATGGGAGGGGGTCTTTTGAATTAGTTTGAAGTTTGAACACAATAAATAAAAGAACAGACTTCTGGCTTTAAAAAAAAAAGTATGGCAGGATATTGTAAGTGTTGCCGTTGTTTTTTAATGATTTCTTTTTCTATTTCAAAACGAGTTTTTGGAAAATTG
The DNA here is from genome assembly GCA_947049315.1 of Epistrophella euchroma. Classification (NCBI taxonomy): domain Eukaryota; kingdom Metazoa; phylum Arthropoda; class Insecta; order Diptera; family Syrphidae; genus Epistrophella; species Epistrophella euchroma. The sequence continues at coordinate 139,577,025 of OX346245.1, forward strand.
CCCTTCCCGCCTAAACGGGGGAAAATAGACCCCCCCCCTCACCATTCTATACAATTTTTTTCTTTTATCAACCAAACCCAGGTTACTCAATTTTAAATGTCTACCTGAAATTGCCTATATCGCTTATTGCAGATTTGCTTTCCACGCCGCGCCGTGATATACCTAATTGTAAGTAAAAAGCAATTCAAGGCAATAAAATAAATGAACTGAATTTTTCAAACAGAAACCTACCTCTACCTCAATAAACTTAACACAGCAGCACAGCCAGATAGGTAGGTACATACGAAATTAACGAAATAACTCAAAGGAATACCTGCGTGTTATTTTTTTGAATAAGAAAAGCGTCTAACACGATTTTCTTGGACTTATTTTGTGAATTTTTTATGTGAATGAATGATAAGGCAAAAAGAGGAAGAGCCAGATAGTGAGGACAAGATGAAGTATATGCTATCATCGAGAAAGAAATCTCAGCATCTTCGACTCGGGCAAAATGTCACGATGGATGGGTACAACTTCGAAGTCGTCGAAAACTTTGTCTACCTGGGCTCCACTATAACATCGCAAAATGACATCAGGGCAGTGATCAAACGAAGAATTACTATTGCTTAACGCTGTTTCTTCAGGCTAAGAAGACATTTGATTAGTAAAGCCCTGTCTCAAAGAACAAAGGAGACCTTATATAAGAACCTAATCATCCCGGTCCTTCTATATGGGGCAGAAGCATGGACCCTGTCAAAAACGGATGAGAATCTGCTTGGGTGCTTTAAAAGGAAGATTTTTCGGTCCAGTCTATATCGATGGAGGAGAAGATTCAACAACGAGCTTTACGAGCTCTACACCGACGTGTCGGTTGACCTGGTCAAAAAGCCGAAAATACAGCGGCTGAGATGGTTTGGACACGTAGAGCTTATATGGACACTAACACACCAGCCCGACGAGTCTTCGAATCTACCCCCGACGGTCTGCGCAGCAAAGGAAGACCCCACCTTAGGTGGCGCACACAAGTGGAAAACGACCTCAACCCACAGTACACATATTGAAGGTAATATATTGCGCATCTTCGAAAATTACAGTGACCTGCCTGTCAGAATCTACAAAAACAAAACACAAGTGTTTCCGAATCGCAGTGACCCTCGTCCACAATTTACAAAAACAAAACACAAGACATGCGCAGAACTGAACAAAAATGAAAACTCGGAAGATATTACCTTTTATATGTGTACTGTGACCTCAACCAACTTGGAGTGCGTAACTGGAGACAGCTAGCTAGGGACCGAGCTGGCTGGAGGGGATTGTTGGTTGAGGCCGTAGTCGATCCTGGGCTGTGAGCGCCATCTAAAGTAAATAGGTAAAGTCAAAGTGAAAAAAAAATAATTGTCATAAATATAATTTGATGGAATTCATCTGCAAGATAACACTTTTAGACGCCACGCCCATAACTAATTTATTTATTTCATCTTGAATCAGAGGAATAGGTTCAAAACCACAATGTCATCACACAAGGAGCAAGTTCATGCGACTCAGTCATGTATTTTTCTTTTATAAGCTGAAATATTTTCGAAAAAATTATAAAATATGCATACCTATGGATGTATAACAGTTTGGTTTTTGACTTTTTTAAGACAAATACTTTATTGTTGTCCTTTTTTAATAATTTTTGATTTATGTATGTAGCTACATACTTATACATCAAATTAACACTATAATATTGTAATATAATTCATTTAAATTTATTTCTTTTAATTTAATTTAAGTGAGGTTAATCAGGAACCTAATTCTTATTGCGCAGCAAAGCACAAATTAAAAAAGTCAATACACAGATAAAATCGTAATTTTCGCGTTTCTTCTCATCGGAGAGCACTTCGTATGCCTTTGAGATTTTCTTGAATCGAATGTTCGCCTCCTCTATGTTTTCTGGATTCTTATCGGGGTGCCACTTCAGCGCTTGTTTTTTGTAAGCTTTCTTTATTTCAACATCACTGCATGTAGATACAATTTCAAGTGTTTTATAGTAGTCAAATAGCATTATGGGTTGCTTTTTATATAAATTTTTGTTTAAGTTTTTTTTTACTCCTTGCCGTACCTTCACGATGACTTTGTAAATTTGATTCTATTCCAGAATTAGCGAATAAACTTTAGCGACTACTTTATTTTACTTACATTTTTTAGAATCGCTTGCAGAAACTTTTAATTCAATGATGATTTGATTTTTTTTTTGAATTTAATTTTATTGAGTTTAATCGGGAAAATCATTAGGTACCTTTCAAATTAATCATTCTTGCATTCCATTAATGATTCTGATTAGCACTAGCGTTGCCAGATGTCCCGGTTTGCCCGGGACGTCCCGGATTTCGCACATAAATTTAATTGTCGCGGAGGGGCAACTTTTTTCCCGGGCTTTATTCATTGCAAAAACATCTTTACATTTTTACTGGAAGAATTATTAACATTCTTTTGGTTCCCAAAACTGCCAATTTCTTCCAATTTTAAGTCCAAAATTAATATAAAAAACTAAATTGGACATGTTTAAAAACTAGCAGTCGTATTTATTAGATTTTTGACTAGATAGATAGTGGAAATATGTCGTGGAAATATGAAATACTTATGTCGAATTCCATGCAACCAAAAAAACGAGTCTGTTTAGCAAAAACTCACTTTTTCTAGACAAAGTAAATTTTTCGTTTTTTATAGCAAGATGTACGGGAACTTGCACAAACGTTAGGGAGATTTAACATTTCTCAGAAGATTAAAGCTTTTTACCGCGGTACAAATATTCAAAAGTATTCGTCGTTTGTTTAAAGTCCATTCATCTCTGCTTGTTTCCGAATTAAAAATGCTTACTTTATAACTTTGACGGCTGTCAAAATTTACTTCTTTCTTCTTATTTTATGGTGAGGAAGATAAGATTTGTTTCGCAGTGCGAATTAAGTAAGGCTCTGTATGAATTGGATTTAAATTGAGCTAAATTTTGTCCGAAGTTTAATCTTTGACTATAATGAGTTGTACACGGGAACTTCAAAATTAAATCTCGGATAAAATTTTTAATCGAAATTTTATTCCAATCGCACCAGGACTAACCAAATTTTTACCTATGAAACATTTTCCTAAGTCAAATGGAACAGTAAGAAATTGCCTTTATTTTGAGCCGAACAATTCCTATTCCATGGTGAGGTTACCCTTAACACAAGAGCTAAAATAACCATTTTTTGTTTATAAATAAGGCAGTCAATATTTTTTACATAAAAAAATTTATTAATTTGAATATAATGACTTTTTATTTTGTCCCGGGAAAAAAATTGAAATCCCGGTATTTTTCTATATTTTTGTCTTTTGTCCCGCCGAGCTGCGAAAAAAATCTGGCAACCCTAGTCTTATATGATAGTCCCCTTTCACACGAAGATACTAGTTGCTGGTGATTTTTTTGACGTTTTCTTTAAATCTCCTTAACAATCTCTTGTACCTTTCACACGCCAGCAACAAAAACCCGGAGATTTTCTTTATTTTCCTTTTAAACTACCTTGGTTGAACGCACACAAACGTAGTGTGAAGAGAAACGTCAAAAAAATCTCCTGAATTTGTTGACCGGGGAGATTTCATTTCCCCTCTTTCTTCCTGCACTTCTCGCCTATGAACTATCGTGTTAAATTATTTTAAGTAAAATTGGTTTGTAAGAAGTCAAATGTTTGTAAAAAATCAAATGTAAGATAACAGAAGGTCAAATAAAATTGACGATTAATTGGATTTCTGAACTCTTCAAAACAAACCAAGTTTTCTAGCTTTCTTCGGTCTGGCCCTGGACTGGACCCGCTTAATTACCTCAACTAGACTAGAACAAACCGCATCACAAATTTCAGTATTAATATTATTTGTAATACAAAAGATGTTTATCTGTAAACTTACTTTTAGTCAGTGTTTTTTTTTTTAATATCAATCTAAATATTTTCTTAAAATATTAAACCGCAAATTCGCGCGTGTATGTTATTTATTCTTATAATATTTGGTACCAACAAATAAAGTAGGTAATCTAAGCTTATGTATTTTAAATCAGACCACAAAATGTCTTATTCTTATTAAATTGAACAGTTTAAAGCGCAGAAATCTACAGAACGGTCTAATCTGATGTAGATACCTATGATACGCCACCAACGACTACGCGCCCCATCCATTCTAGAAATAGCCCAAATAACCGTTAAATGTCTCGTATTTTAATAAAGTTAGATTAAATCCTGCTACGCAATGAATTTTGTTAAATCGCTGAAACGGCAAACAGCTATATGTACTACTTTGGTGGCTTCGGCGTTTTCATTGTTATTATGTTGGTTATTTTTTTTCGTGTTTCCTTTTTTTTTGGTACGCTGCCACCGCATCCTGTTAGGAAAAATAAGCTATATATGACTCGTTGAGGGTATTTTTTTTGCTATCGTGTTCCGTTCCTGTTGATTATACCTAAGGAGCAAGAAGCTGCTTTTTTGAAGACTACATATTAATATTTTGTAGACCACAAATGGATTTAATACATACCTAATAGATATATATTTGTTCTGTAGGTATGTACATTTCAAAGACCAGTGGTTTATTAAAAATTAAATAAGGGTAGTGAAACAAATTTTTCGCGGGTTTTGAGTAAGACAGCTTCTTTGATGGAGTATATTTGATAAGGTATTATGAAGAAGGTTTTCGAAACAGATTATTTCTCCGAGAAGCTATAGAAATTTTTTTCTGCTGCAAATATTATACCTACCTAGTCATATACATACTCCACTCATATTCTTAAGAAATCCCTACCGACTGTTTATGATTTTTTTATATGAACTTTTACTATCCCTATAATACACAAAAATATCACCACGATTTGCCGACGGCGAAAACACTATCTCGCTCCCATCCTTACCCAAGGCACATGCACATGATTTTTTTTTTTGTTTTGTTATTTTTTGTCGATGAAGAATAATTCGCTGCCAAAAAACCTGCATACATTTTTTTACCACCCAACCCATTACTTATCCTCATCAAAAAAAATTTTACCTAAATAAAGTATTAAAAAATAAAAATATAAAAACAATTTTTTTTGGGTCGATTCTGGAAATCAGCCCAATCCGTTGCATATATTTGACTTTTGTACCGAAAAGTGTAATCGGCATCAAAAGCAAAGGAACAACCAAAAATATTGATTTGAACCAGTCAAATCTGCCACAAAAGGCAATTTTCCATGGTAAAACAACTCTTCCTTATAAATAATTGAACTTTTAGTAAATGTGAACTGAAAAAATATAAAACAGAATTATACAAGAAATGCATAATTTTAGAAAATTTCCATACGATTTTTTTTGTGTTAAGTTTGTAAATTTGTTTATTATTCTGTACTTAATAAATATTTTCAGCTTGATCATAAACACACCAGCCATAAAAGGGTACTTTTTGTTTGCTTGTGAGTTTTGCTGGAACAAACAGCAAAAATGAAAATCAAAAAACGTTACTCTTTTATTTTAGTATAAATTAAGGTTTTGGTAATTTTTATTTCAAAGGTTTTCAGAATTGAATAAAATGATATACCATGTAATAAATCCTCTTGTATTTTATATATACACAAAATACCGTAAGCTTAAACTGCTGTCGTCATTGATACTGTCAGTTAGATTAACAATCTTTGATATATCACATTTATAACTTAACCCCTCTCGAGATTGTTTCCAAAACCATGATGACGAAAAAAGGATTTCTTCAGGGGGTAAGGTTTTGGACGGACGAAATAAAATGCAAATCCCCCGGTAATTGCATATTTTGACAAGCACCACCAATATTCTCAAATCGTCTTGGACGAATAAGACGGAGGATATCTAAAAATAAATACAATAACGTCTAGCGCAATACGTCTACATTTAACACAAATAACACTTTACCAATATTATAGTCTGTCGTTCATATAGATAAATGTACATATTAAATGGTTCTTGAATCCTTGAATGCGATTTGATAAGCGGTTCAACGGTATATCCAAACAGTTTCTCTGATTGTGGTAGCCCAGTTATCGTTGCTGCTCCTTGCTGTTCGTTCATTCATTCTTGTTGCTTGTTGGAGGTGTTCTGATATTGGCCAAAGAAAGCAGAGACATTACCTTTGAACTGGCTCCAAAATGGTTAACCTCGAAGTTTTGTAGTATGAGATATGCATTGACGGAGGATCCCGACGGTAAGTCGCAGTGGTGATGAAGAGTAACCGGTTACCACCAACAAGAACACCTGTTTTTATACAGGGCATAGTCTCTGCTGGTTTATTGCTGATGGTCCTTGTTGGATGATACCAAGATACCAAACCAGACCAATGCACGCGACGGCCATAGGAAGTAGACTCAGTTAGGTGATGCAATGGGACAAACCTGTTAAAGTGCACCTTAAACTCCATTATATATTCGATAGTAATATCTATAGGATGAGTTTGTTGGTATGTGTGGATTGTGTTGTTGTATCTTCCCCTGTAGGATATATGGAGTTAGGACAAAAGTTAGCCTATACACTTTGGTTATAGTCTTTTAAGGTGTTGTGTATAGGGTGCAAAGGGAAAGAGTGTTTCGGAAAGGACATCATGCTTAGACATCCTTTATCCTTCCTGAATATCCTTTCACTTCTTGGTTCGTTCGTTTCTTCGTTGTCTCAACCAATCCAACCAAAACAGAACCAACAATTGTAGTTTGTATCTAGGTGGGTTCCTACTAGGTATATCTGCATTAAACACCTTGTCAGGTGGCGTCGTTAACATGCAAATGAACATGATGGTTTGTTAAATGTCCGCATGTACTGCTGTGGTTATCAAAATGTCCAATGTACTTTTGGAATATATATAAACATTTATAGAAAGCTATATGTACATATTTTTTACTAAATAATAAATATGTATAGAAGAGTCTGCATCCTTTGGCTTTGGTTCGACAGCAGCATTAGCAGCCAATATATGTATATTTATGTATGTTGTTCATACGTCATATATACAATATACTAGGTACCTACCTACCTATACCTAAATCAATTTATAATGGGTGTTGGATTGGAAGCATTTTCTGAAAATAGATGAGACATACTTACATATTTTTGAAAGCAAGCTTTTAAGACTCAAATTTGATAATTTAATTTTAACTTTGAGAGGATCTGTGTATTTGATTGTTTTTAAGTGAGTGTAGTTGAGAATGGGTTGGTAAGAAAATGTAAAATGATGGCATGTTAGCTAATATATTTTATCATTCCGGACCAATATTTTTGTCCTTGGGTATAAAGGTATCAAAGTAGGTTTTAAAAAATTGTCATGAAGGGAACAAAAGAAAGGAAACCAAGAGGGGACGAAATCAACTCGAAAATTATTTTTTGTTGCTAACTACACTCTAATATCAACACTAGAGTTGTCAGATTAACCTGAACGTTGATTTCGTACATTATTTTGCATTATATTTTCCATAATATTCAGAAGTGGAATCGGCTAAGGTGATTTGTGATGCGTCAGAATCACAATCAAGCAATTCAGTCTGTGTAGCTTGATATCACATTTGATAGCTCAAGAGCTATCACAACAAAAATGTGATTGTAAATTTCCAATGAATTTGACGTTTTGTCCGCGGTATCACTAGAGTTACCAAAAGTTCAAAAAATGCTTTAACTTTTTCTGAGTATATATTTGTTTGATCATTCAAACAATAGCAACATTCTTGAGAAAAAGCAAAGTTTCTACTTTCGAGAAGAATACGAAAAAAGTAGAATTACATCTTAAAGAAGCCATTTTGGTTATCGGGACCTCATTAAAAATATTTGAAGATCTCACTATGGCAACCCTGATTTTTACTAATGTCATTGGCAAGCGTTTAATTGAATTGAAACGAGTTGAATCATCTTAGGTAGACGGAAGACTCAGCGACAATCACATGTGACTTTGATTAATATGATAATCAATCATCACCGTAACCGTTTTCACCGCAGTATTGACTTCTTTAATGAACAAAACAATATTGTAATTAGACATAATATATGTTTTTTAAAGTTACAATTTTAAAGACCTATTAAAATACCATTTAAAACCTCACTGTTTTCATTTATCATTTATCATTTATCATTTATCATTTATCATTTATCATTTATCATTTATCATTTATCATTTATCATTTATCATTTATCATTTATCATTTATCATTTATCATTTATCATTTATCATTTATCATTTATCATTTATCATTTATCATTTATCATTTATCATTTATCATTTATCATTTATCATTTATCATTTATCATTTATCATTTATCATTTATCATTTATCATTTATCATTTATCATTTATCATTTATCATTTATCATTTATCATTTATCATTTATCATTTATCATTTATCATTTATCATTTATCATTGGGGGTGGCCCCGGCGCAGTGGAAGTAGTGCTTGACTGCTAACCTGGATGTGTGGGTTCGAGCCCCAGTCTAGGCAGCATTCTTTTCTATATTCCCTCAACTGAACGCCACCCCTGGGATTTAATGAGATAATCAAAACCTTATTTCTCAGTCCACTGTGCCAACAAAAATATATACTATCCTTCTATTCCTTCTAACATTGCCTAATTTATAAGACCCTAGGTCTTACTGGCAAATATTATGTTTGTGTTGTTTTTTTTTAAAAAAAAACCATTTCTGCTTTATATAAGTTTTTTTTTTAACCTTAATGCCGTGGGTTATAGAAATAATATGAGTTGAGAAAAAATAGAAACAAATTATTTTTTATCCCGCATCAAAATCAGAAAACAATTTATTTTCATCCGCAAAACTATGTAGGTAGGTACTTATACGTGCGTCGCCGTCGTTCGTAGGTCAACGACACCACGGTCGGTCCTTGGAATCTTTTCACCTATAAATCTTCTTCATATTTTCAGTGACGACTAAAGTGTATTGTGTTGTCGTTTTTTCTACCTACGGACCTACATAGGTACCTGAATCCTTAAGAAGCTCTATAAGTCCGTTTATACCGCAATTCGATTAAAAATTTATTTCCTAACGCAGTATTTAATTTTCCAAACCAGTGAATAGCGGACCTGAAAATCTACCCGCTCCACAATAGCAGCAACAGACGATACCTACCTACCAACAATTTATGTGCAATATATAGCAATAAGAGCAACTTCAAAATCGCACTAAAGCTAAAGCCACTCATGTAGTTTTTCTTCCCCACATTTCACGGCAAAGAAAATCCTTTAATGAAAACTCTCTCCTCCAAACCCGACACCGAATCACTTGTGCCTGTGCATTGTTTGGTAGCCAAATCAAAAAAAGAAGGACATGGTTGCGAAGATGAAAAGGGAAAAATAAAACAACAACTTTTCACATTTTAGGTGGAAAATTAATTAAAATTTGTTTGTTACTCGAAAATAATCCCTGGTTGCAGAAAGACCAAAAAAAAAGTATATAGGAACACCAAACTGTAGTGCGAAATGCGGCTTAGTTTTCCAACACCTGCTCCTCACTTTAGGAACGGGAAAAGCAACTCCAGACAGCACTCGTCGTAGTCGTTAAACACATAACCTAGCTTCGCCTTAGCTGGGTCTCACCAACAACATACTCATATCAACCCAAAAGAAGTTGCTCCTGCAGCAAATCGGATGAGGTCGCCGGAGTGTGATGAAAAGTTTTATAGGAGAAGAACGCAATTATTGCTTCAAGCTAGTTACAGTAAAGTCCTGCATCAAACGACGACGACGGCACGAAAAAGAAAATCTTCTGCTTTGCCCATATAGGACTGCAATCCATTTACAAAACTTACGCCGCCGAGCCGCTCCCGACACTGAATGTTCCTTTTCTCTGGATGTGCGTTTGTGTTTAAGGATACACACATTCACATCTATGGGGTGTGGTGTTGAAAATTAATGGTGAAAATCCAACAGACATAATTTAGTCCCTTGAAGTCCTGAATCCTTATTAAGCGGATTAAACGCTTCCTGATTTTAATTGTGTGCCGGGGAACAAATTTGCGGACATATGAATTCCTGTTACCGACACCGCACCTTGATGGGAATGAGTTAGCACTGTGTTATAGGTATAAGCTCGATATAACATGAGATGTATGTACCAACAACACAACCAACCGATTGACGTTAAGTTCCCTTTCTTTCACTTTAGAGAATTACAATTAAATGTGTTGCTGGAAGCAGTAAAAGCTTCAACCATGAGACGACGCGATTTTAACGACGAAGGAGATCGTTTCGCATACAGGGAGCACAATCTATGCAAAGGATATTTATGTATATTCTAAAACATCAGAAGGACGAGAATCGGGAATACAATACCCATACCTACCACATTAAGGCTAATGTCACATAAGCGTCTTTTTCCTGCACTTCTATTTGGAAGTACTTACGTCCTGAGAACCAAGAAAACTTAAAGAAATGGCCACACGAGCGTCCTCTTATTGCTTTCGTCCGCGCGTCCAACTTTGTTAATTCTAACTGGCTGAACAGAATGGTGACGCAGACGGAACCGGAGACGGAGCTGGAACAGCTGTCAAAATATTGAATACACGCAAATTCAATGTTGCGAACACAACGGAACGTAGACGCATACGGAGACGCAGACGCAGACGGAAGAGTTCACCAACTTTTAACTTTTGACGTACGGCACTTTTGACGTTTCAATTTGTATGAAAAAAAAAAACAACTTTTTGGGTCGGAAAAAAATATTGTGGTTATTTGTATCGCGAAAAAAATTATTTATTAAAAGGAAAATTAGAGGAAACAAAAAATGTGAATTCTGAGCTTGTACACAATAATATTCTTTTGTTTTTCTTCAAAATACTTTCAAAGCTGTACAGCTCCATTGTGGACATGTAAAAAAAATAACGTACGACACTTTTTGACAGCTCTTCCAGTTCCGTCTGCGTCTTCAGTTCCGTCATTCTATTCTGTTCAGCCAGTAAAACGGCATGAGGGGTACTCTGCCGTGTTAACTGAAAATGACGTGTCTATACATTTTTTGGTTATGATTATAGGAGTTTATTTTTTGCCAATTTTTTAATAAGTAGTTATGAAATTATTTTTAATAAAAAAAGGATTTGCTTCGATTGGTTGACTGCCCAAAAAGTGATATACAGCTTTGGTTGTCAATAAAAACCATCCCAAGGATTTCAAACTTGGCCCGAACTAAAAAAAAACGACAAATGCCAGATACGTCAATTTCAGTTAACACGGCAATCCTCACGTAAATTAATATGGACGATCGAGCGTCCAAATGGACGCGCTTCCAGATAATTTTCGGGTGGCTTTTTTTGTGTAATTTATTTTTATTTCTTTAGCGGTTAAATATAAGTAGCTGAAATTTTCACAGATAATATAAATAATGTATCCAAAATTAAATATAAAAAATTGAGTTCTTAAAGTGCCGTTGATCAGAGATTACGGCAATATTAGAACCCTTGCTCTATGAGCTCATATTTTATCAATGCATGCATGGTCTATTTTGGTTTTTTCTTATTCCAAATTTTAGTAAAACAACGATTATTTTGATACCTCATTGGCGTTTTCACGTGCTACACAAGCCTCCTAATCTTAATTTTAATTTAATCGAGAAATCGGGAAAATCGCATAGAAATTGTTTGTTTGGTTCCTTGCTCTCGCTAGTCTACCAGTGGAGAAAGGTCCGTTAATTACAAAATTGTGGCAATTTTCAAAGTTAAGCTTTTTTTTAAAAAAATTATATCTTTCGTTGTAATGATTCGATTTCCAAGGTAATAGTCTCAAAACAAAGATAAAATTTAAGGCCAAAATTTGGGTAAGATTTTTTTAGGAGGAAAACCCCCTTCTAACTTAAGAGTAATTGAAATCGAAATTTGAAAAATTAAATATGCAAAGTTATTCCTCGAACCCTTTCCTAAAATAATATTGGTAAATTTATAGGCATAAATCTAACCGGAGAAGAAATGGAGGTACTTAATCAATTTTTCACCAAAAAAGGATTCTAAATTCAAAAGTTGATAAAAGTTTTCAGATTTTTAAAAAACTGTATTCTACGTTATTGGCCCAACACCCTTCTTCAAAAATGATATACATTTTCATCCTCTAATTCAATTTTAATTTGATTTAATAACAAAAGAAAAGTAACTAACTAACAATAAGTAAAATATTCTGTCCGCGCGTAAAAAAAAGAAGGTTTGCGGATGGAAACCTCTCAGATAGTAGCTCTCTTGAGAGCACTGACGAAAAATTTTTTTTTCTGGTGGTTTGGGGATCTGAAATATGGGTCGATATTTCAAAATATTAATATATCTTGAATCTTGCATTCCGTCACTTTTCGTACTGAACACAAAATTTTATTTTTAGTGTCCTTATATGGTTATTTAAATCCGTAATCCGGATTGAAGCACCGAATATTTCATAACCCTATAAATAATGACGAATGATGGCATCGGCGAATGGGATTACTTACTTCAAGAAAAATATCTACGAAACTTTAGTAGAAAAAAATTGACGAGATGGTCCTTAAGCTAAACCAAAGCTTTTCTGGAGGAACTTAAAATAAAAAAAAGACCCAAAAACAAGCCTTTTGAAAAAGAACCCTTATCGAAAGAAAAAACCTATATACAAAGCTGGATCGATATATCAATATATTTAAGAGAAAACAGACCTTTTTTGAAGAAGATCCGATGATCTTGCGAAACACATATGTAGAGTTAACACGGATCAAACAAGGTACTTAGGGATTTTAGTCGATGAAATAAGTATTTCTTATACTTATACAACGATAAGGGTAGTAGCCGTGGCGTGATGGTTAGTGCGATGGACTGTCATGCGAGAGGTCTAAGGTTCGATCCCCAGCCTCGCCATCTATTTATTTAAAAAAAGAAAAACGGCTACTGCCTCTTGCGAGGAATTGACAAATCCTCCAAGAGTATCTCCTGTCACAGAAAAGTGCCGCTCGTTAGCCGTTCGGATTCGGCAATAAACTGTAGGTCCCCTCCATTCCTGCAGACACGCACACAGGAATGGTTGAGAGTTGTAAGTCACTAGGCCCTAGTTCTTCATGAGCTGTTGTGCCATCAAATTTATTTATTTATTTTATACAACGATAAGGAAGTTGATAATAACTTATATAAAGAAATAATTGAAGAGTAAGTTAAGAGATAGCTTAAAAAATGAGGAGCCGAAAAGGACATACCGTGCCAATTTGGAATAAGAGAAGCCAAAAATTCTCGTGTTTCATGGCGAAGGGAAAAAAGGGGCAAAATTTCCATAACTTAATGTAATAACTAAGCCAAGATCTTAAGCAACTATGAAGAAAAAGTAAAAGCTATTGTACGTACATACCTACTTCAATCTCTGACCACTGAGCAGCCTGAGCCGATCTTGCAATTTTAAAGGAGATCAAAGAACCCAAAACAATTTCTTATGAAAAGCCGAAAATTGGAAAACTCTACCGGAAAAGTCTAAAAATCGTGAAAACCCGTGAAAAATTGCAAACTTTCTGAATTCTCTTTACCTTTTTTTACCAGGTATATTCATGATAATTCGTTTACCCTTATGAAAATTTCAGTAGCAATTGGGGGTTTGTATACCCCTCTATAATTATAAAAACGTCTAATCAGTTAAAAAGTATAATTCTGATTATTGGTCTACATTTTTATGATCCTGTGTCAAAATTTTAGCTTTAGGCCTTTTTGTAATTTCATCATGACTTTATTAAACGGGGAAGAAACAAAAATTGTGCTATGTATGGCTCAAAATTGGATCTCAAGTTGACTCAATATATGTACATATACCGATTTCAGTAAGGCATTTGATTCAGTTAATCACGATATTCTTCTTAAAAAAAACTTGAAAATTTTGGTTTTCATTCAGCAATGCTTAATTGCATTGATTCTTTTTTAATTGCCAGAACTTAACGAGTGGCCTTCGAAAATAAAGTATCCAGATCCATAATTTGTACTTCCGGTGTACCTCAGGCCTTGCACCGTCGCATTGGTGTAAAAATCGTTGTGTATAACAAAAACAAAAATACATTTGTTTGGATATTGTAGGTTCGGTCACTGTTTTATAGGTTTTAATAGGCGTAAATTCACGAAAAATTATGTAAATTCATACAAAGTAGTAGCCGTGGCGTGATGGTTAGTGCGATGGACTGTCATGCTGGAGGTCTAAGGTTCGATCCCCAGCCTCGCCACCTATTTATTTAAAAGAAAAAACGGCTACTGCCTCTTGCGAGGCATTGACAAATCCTCCAAGAGTATCTCCTGTCACAGAAAAGTGCCGCTCGTTAGCCGTTCGGATTCGGCAATAAACTGTAGGTCCCCTCCATTCCTGCAGACATGCACACAGGAATGGTTGAGAGTTGTAAGTCACTAGGCCCTAGTTCTTCATGAGCTGTTGTTCCATCAAATTTATTTTATTTATTTATATATTTTGATCAAACAGCCTTCACTTGATTGCACAACTGATAAGTTTTTCGAAGATTTTTAATTGGTAATTTTCTTATAAAAAATAACATTGGGTATCGAGTTTCAAAGGGAACCAATGGGAAGTTATCAGTGTGGGTCAAACCCAGCCTCTTTTTCATCGATAGCAATAAGCAGATGAATAAGCGTTTTACATTTATGGAATGATTTCTCTGTTTAATATTCATCATATTTTCCATCGTTTTCTAAGCTGGCAAAAAAGCAACTTCCAACGAACCAGTGATTTCGTTGTTGCATATTAATCGAGAAAGTGGCATGTGCCTACTACCAATATGACATGCCCATGTTAAATTTATCAGAGAAAACAGCAGAAAAGTCGTGGGTGCAGCTTCTTTTCCTCAATCTGAAAACTTTTTCATTTTTTTTTATATTCTCAATTTTTGGAATGAAAAACAAAATTTAAATATTTTTTAATAACAAAAGTCCAAGAGCTATTAAAATTTTCTACCGATTATGTTTTGGCACCAATAGTGTAGAAAATTGTTGCAAAAGAAAATCGGTGGTGATTTCAAAGAGAGAGTACGATATGGAATTTTTCCCCCCATATCCTTGAACAACTTATTTGTACCGTACGTTAAATCTGTGACCAGTCTGGGTTTCAAAGTTATAAATGACCTATCCTGTAAAGAACACATAAACTCGGTTGTGGGACGCATTTACGGAACTCTCAAAAAGCTGTGGTTATCATGTCACTTTTACACCGATTGAAACAAGACTTCGCTTGATCAAAACGTTACTTGTACCAATCTCATATTCTGAAGTTGTGTACCCAAAACTAGATTCCCTGTCTGAAAACAAGCTCCGTGTTGCTTTTAACGATTTGACAAGATACGTATATGGACTAAGAAGATATGACCACATATCACCCTATAATACAAAAATTCTTAACTGCACGTTCACTGAGTACACACATTTTCGGAACTGTGCCTTCTTGCATAAAAATTAATACGAAAAAACCCCAATATCTTTATGAAAACATCAGCTTCTGCCATTCAACTAGAACGGGAAATCTTATGATACCGGCTCTGAACTCTTAGCACCCCATACATGAAAAATTCGAAAAAAAGTATGCAGTCTAAAAGGTCAGTAATTGGTCATAAAAGGTCAGGTAGTTTAAGAAATTGGTCAGGCTTAGAAAATTTGTAATCCAAGGTTGAAGTTTTTCAAGGTCACCCGCGATTTTTGGCATCTAATTAAGGGGATATTCGAAAAAAAGTATACCACATGAAGGGCCACTGGATAGTGATAAAAGGTCAGATAATTTCAGAAATTGGTCAGGCATAGTTTTTTTTAAATCATTTTTTAAAGTTTTTTCAAGGTCAATACAAGGTCACGTGAACTTTTAGCACCTCATTTGTGGGATATTCGAAAAAAATGTATACCATCCGAAAGGCATCTCAATCCTGATAAAAGGTCAACTAGTTTGAGAAATTGGTCAGCCTTAGGTTTTTTTTAATAAATGTTTTAATTTAATTTTTTTCAATGTCATTTGTGGAATTTTCAAAAAAATTGTATGTCATCTGAAAGTTTACTTATTCTTCATAAAAGGTCAGCTATTTTCAGAAATTGGTCAGGCATAGATTTTCTTTTATGAATTTTCAAATTTTATTATTTTTTCAAGGTCATAGAGATTTTTAGCACCTCATTTGTGGAATTTAAAAAAAAAAATGTTTACCATCTGAAAGATAACTTAATCCTTATAAAAGGTCAGCTAGATTCAGAAATTGATCAGGCATAGATTTCTTTTTATGAATGTTTTAAGTTTTTTTCAAGGTCACAGTATAAGACTTTTAGCACCTCATTTGTGGGATATTGGGAAAAAATATATACCATCTGAAAGGTTATTTAATCTTCATTAAAGGTCAGCTAGTTTCAGAAATTGGTCAAGCTTATTTTTTAAAAATTGTTTTCAAGATCACAGTATAAGACTTTTAGCACCTCATTGGTTGAATTTTCAAAAAAACTGTATGCCATCTGAAAGTTCACTTAATCCTCATAAAAGTCAGGCTGTGTCAAAAGTCGGTCAGCTATGGCTTTTTTTTAATGAATTTTTAAAGTGTCGTGACTTTTTTTTTGGAAAATTCGTTAAATGCTAGCAAAAGTGCAAAAGTTAAGTGCTAGCAAAAAGATATACTGGGACCGAGAAAAAAATTTTAAAATTCATTAAAAAAAAGCCATAGCTGACCGACTTTTGAAACAGCCTGACTTTTTATGAGGATTAAGTGAACTTTCAGTTGGCATACATTTTTTTTTTGAAAAATAATAAATTTCAAAAATTCATTAAAAAAAATCTATGCCGACCAATTTCTGAAACTAGCTGACCTTTTATGAAGAATAAGTAAACTTTCAGATGACATACAATTTTTTTGAAAATTCCACAAATGACATTGAAAAAAATTAAATTAAAACATTTATTAAAAAAAACCTAAGGCTGACCAATTTCTCAAACTAGTTGACCTTTTATCAGGATTGAGATACCTTTCGGATGGCATACATTTTTTTCGAATATCCCACAAATGAGGTTCACGTGACCTTGTATTGACCTTGAAAAAACTTTAAAAAATGATTTAAAAAAAACTATGCCTGACCAATTTCTGAAAATAGCTGACCTTTTACGAGGATTAAGTAGACTTTCAGATGACATAGAGTTTTTTTGAAAATTCAACCAATGAGGTGCTAAAAGTCTTATACTGTGACCTTGAAAAAAACTTTGAAAATTAATAAATAAAAAAACTATGCCTGACCAATTTACTGAAATTATCTGACCTTTTATCACTATCCAGTGGCCCTTCATGTGGTATACTTTTTTTTCGAATATCCCCTTAATGAGGTGCCAAAAATCGCGGGTGACCTTGAAAAACTTCAACCTTGGATTAAAAATTTTCTAAGCCTGACCAATTTCTTAAACTACCTGACCTTTTATGACCAATTACTGACCTTTTAGACTGCATACTTTTTTTTTCGAATTTTCCATGGATGGGGTGCTAAGAGTTCAGAGCCTATGATACCTCCGAATAATTTTTTAAACTCGTCGCGATTGTTCTTTGTATCTAGCATTCGCCTGTGGAATTCCTTACCAGCTAGCATCAAAAAAAATAAGAGATATCGCAACATTCAAACGTAAAGTATTTGAACACTTTTCATCCTCGCGTTATAACAACAATAGCATTGTTTTGTAATGATGTTAAAAACAGGAAATCGAGAAGAGTGGAGAGGGGAAGGGATATCGAATTAGGAGGGCGATAGGAGAAAGAGGGAAAACCTACTTTTTCGTATATATATGAATTTAAATGAAAGATTTTTTGCGACCTTTAGTCCAATGCGTTTCGCCCAGATACGACAGTTGGGCTCATCAGTTAGATGCTGTCGTACCTTTCTAACTAAGACGCAATTTTTTTTTGTCGATGAATACCGACTCTTAATAAAATCTACAGCGCATAGGCACTGTAAATTATATTCTTCTAGGGGAACATGGTTACATTCTTGCACCTAGAAATATATGTTAATTCAATACAGTCCACTAAAACAATAACAAAAATAATTTTCTTTTATTTTTGTTTATTCTCTTCTTCGTATATGAATTTAATGAATTTATGTACTTAAGATTAATTTAAATTTAATGCATTTATGTTTTCTTTTTATAAATTAAGTCCAAATATTAATGTAAACATTTTTATATAGTACTATAAAAGACTCTGTCTTATTGTACACCAATAAAACCGAATTGAATTGAATTTGACATAGTTGCTAAGATGACATAAATGTTTACTTAAAGTGAATGAATGTATTCAGTAATAATTTTTCATTTCCAACAATATACTACCTTATTATTATTATTATTTATTATATGCTATTCATACTAGAAAATTAGTTTATTAGACTTGGCCATTCTTTATTCCGTCCATTTCATTCAATTTTTCAACAACAACAATTTAAAGGTGCTACCACCAATTTTTTCCGAATTAATTTATTTTTATTTCGTTTTATTTTTGTTTGGCTGGAGATATTATGGTTATTTCAAGTGATGCTAAGCCGCCTATCATCATCACTCTCCTTTTTAGTGGTGTTGAGCTTTAACCCAATTTTATTGTGAAAAACTTTCTATGTGTACACCACGGGGTATCTTGTTCTCAACTACGAGCAGTTACACCACTAATTTATCTATTCTATAAATCATAAATGTCATTATTCGCTTAAAGTGCTGAAAATGTCAATTTGGTTGTTATACTTGGTGTTAATTTTTTTTTTAAATTTGAATGGTCGTATTTATAAACGGTGTCTAACTTTAGACAGCCGTCCAAGTTATAAATAAACCTTTCTAATTGTTGGTAAAGTGATCTAACTTTTTATCTTACTATGGGCAAAGAAATAAAGTCTAAACCTTGACAAATGCAATATTTTTTATTAAATAAAACACATTTCCGACCGTTTCAAAATACTTAGACTTAGCGCTTTAAACAACCAAATATGTAATAAAAAAGACTGTAAATATTTAATTTTAACAGCATGGGTAGGTACACATATTAGGCATGTTCAGGTAAAATGAGATCACGGAACTGAGATGGTTAAGACCTCTGACGCCTCATTTTTCTGAACTTGCTATTTACAAAAAAAAAAAAACAAAACTTTCATTTAAAAATTTATTAAACATATTTTTTAAACATTTTGCCTTTATCCATATGATTTTAATTTAAAAATGCATCCGTGCGTACATTATGTTTCCAAGTTTTATTCTGGCATTTCCTTTCCAGGTGATCCTGGCGGCTTTTGGTCATCGGGCATATCGATTGAAGACTGCTGATGGGATAGCCCAATTATAGCCAATAAGACGATCAAGACGTAAGCAAAATTAAATTGTAGCATTTTGTTGTTTTATGATTTTAGATTATTCAAAATAACTGCTTAGTTCCGAGTCACAGCTTTGCTTTTATACTCGAAAATAAAGCTCGTATTTGATACTTATTGACAAAAATCAACTGCGCAAATATTAAGTCAAGGTTAGGTACACAGCAACAACTGTCAAAAAAATGTTAATAGGTACCTTTAATGAATTTCATAATGTAGATACATACATACATGCATAATGTAGGTTTGTACTAATATTTGCATGCAGTAAATACACAGCATATGTTTGGAAAATTTTGCCACAACTAGTTAGCAGTTAGGTATAGGTGGAAATGATGGCTATGCCAGCTATGTGGGTAGGTGGTTCTATTGCTTATTTACCGTAGTGATGGTAAAATGTGAAGGGTAAACATAACTGAATAATATGCTTAGAATAAATTCGATGTGTATTCAAAGTCAATGGAATGATAAAAATCGGTGGAGCCTTTGTTTTATTCAGTACCACTTTAAGTCGCCCAATCGCTTTTTGTTCAGAAACTTTAAAATGAGAGGCTTTCGCATTAACTACACCGAAAAACTATTCGTCGGATCAAAAAAAAAAAAAAACGAAAGAAAAATTTATTAAGTTTTTATTCAGCGAATCGTGCCTCGTTCTTCGGGCCCCGTGTCTCATCCCTCGTGCCACGGGCCTGGTTCCTCGTGCTTCACGCGCATTTCACAAGTTTTTCTTGTGAGACCTATTCGCACACGTGTTTTGATTATTTCCTGTAAAAAAACAAGCTGTCAGTTAAATTGAAAAATAAAAAGCCGTTTGATTTATTAACAAAATTAATAGGTTGAGTTCCAAAATTCATCAGATGCAAATTAGTTAAGTTCGCATAAATATTTAATTTGAATTTAAGCAACGTTGCTTAAATTCTCATCTAAAATCAATTACGCATGGGTACTTAACTAATCGATGGTTGTGTCAGGTAACGTAAAAGAATTAACGAATCTAGTACAATCAAAGCAAAATATAACTACATTTTTTTTTTAAACAGCTGTTTCGTGACAGATTTAATAAATAAAAAAAAATTGAAAAACAAACAACTTCGCATTGCTCGCCAATAAGAGAAAAAGGTCAGAAAATTGGGATTCTGCCGACAAGGTAACGTATAACATTTTCAAATATATCATATTATGTGAATTAAAATATCTTTTGTATGCGCAGATTCTTCTTCAAAAACTTATTGTCTTAAAACTTATTTCATCTAGATCCATGGGGTTGCACCGAGAGGTTTGTAATTTTTTGGAAGTTCTTGATGTGCTGCTAGATCCTAACGTATTTATTGCATTTAAATCATTTATAAATGAAATTAAATTGGGATCCATTTTAAAATTTATATTTTAAGTAATATTACACACAAAACACAAATTAAGAATTACAATAATATAAAAAAAAAATGCTTGTCAAATGTCAAACTACACTTAAAATAGCTTTAAGCAACCTCTAAACGCGATGGATGGCGTTTAAGTTAAGAGACCTTTAAGCAACGTTGCTTAAATGTGAGAATTTATTATAGATACCGATTTCACGATTAAGTGCTGTTTATAGGCATTTTAAAGTTAAGAAGCCCTTAAGATTCTATTATAGATACGGCTAATAGTCACCAGACGTCTTGCATTTCTCATAGCTGTCCCGCATCATCGATTGTCCAGCAAATGTCCCGCATTTACAGATTTGCCCTGCAAAGCCCCGAAAACAAGAAATTCAATTGCAAAATATGAAAAGTTAAAATTGCCGAAACAACTTTTCAGTTACCCTGTTTTCCAATGGTAAAAACAATCTAATTTGTATTTATTCAGATTTGTCAAAACACCGATTTTGACAAGTTTCGCCTTCCAATGGGCAAACAAATCTGATTTTACCAAAGGAAAACCCCGAATAAAAAAAGCCAAATGTCATTTTTTTTTGGCGTTCCTGATTTGTAAGTCAAAATTAATGGGGTTTCCTTTGGTAAACTCAAATTTCTATCCGAAATTAGATTTTTTTGTGGCGAATAGATTACGGGTTTTTTACTTAAGCGAACCTCGGATAACTGAAAATAAGTTTCACTTAAGCGAAAGCGAACCTCTGATAACTGAAAAAAAAAGTTTCACTTAAGAGGATTTTGAACCTGAATGTGAACAAGAAGAATAAATTAATAAGACAAATAATTTTTCTTTCGGTACTAAATAATAACGAAGAAATGGCCTAGTTAAAGCCTGCTCATTACTTTTTGTTTTATACTTTTCCGTATGATCACCTGAAAGGGTCTTTAGAGATAATGGGCCTTACCAATAATCAATCGCTAAACACGCGTTTAGATAAACACAACGTTAAACTTTAAAGATGAGTTAATTCTTGTGCTTACCAATAACCAAATTAAACACGCCTTTTACTAATTAGCGCTCTATTACTAAATCTACTACATTTATTGTCAGATAGACAGCTGTAGAAATGACATTTGTGTTTTTGTTATTGTGAAAGGTAAAAGATATATTTTGTTAGATCGATTTCTTTTACATAAATAAAAATGAGTACAGACGAGGATATAGTAGAAGATTTAAACATTTTGGACGAAGTATCTTTAGCTCGTAGATGTCAACACAGTCGGCAGTCTTCGGCTTTTTCTTTTGAACGTGGTCGTTTTTATTGGTGTTTTTTCTTTTGGTGGTGGTGATTTTTCTTTTGGTGGTGCTGATTTTGCTTCTGGCAGTTGTGCTGTGTTTTCTCTGCATAAAAGTAATATTTAATGTTAAAAGATATGTTAATTTTTTTAGGAAAAAAATTACTTTTCAGTTGAATAAATTTCATCACAGTCAAATTCAGCAATATCCTCCAAAAAATCAATTGTGGAATCCCCGCTATTTGGTAGTCAATCTCAGAAGGTTCTTTGGGGGGTGTTACACCACCAGTTTCCTTCTGAGAACGACTAAATGTACTGAGATTACTCCGAGCCTTCGTTTTCATTCTGTTGTATTGGTCTCTTATCTGTTTTGCGGTGAGACTATACCCGCTAGCTTTGAAAACATTTTCCACATTTTCCCAAGCCTCGAACTTTGATTTCAGGGATTTGCCGTCATTCAGCTTAGAGTCAATAATGGTTGAATAGGGGCTCACTGACTCTACCAGTAACTCCTTCATTGCTGGTGTCCAGTTAGAGGAACGGCTTCTTTTTGCAGACATTTCAAATTTTTAACCCTGAAATTAAAATTTTCAAATAATTATACAAAAGTTATTAATCCAATTTATTTTACTCACCTTATTTAATGAAAAGCGCAAAAACTTCAAGCCAAAATGAATAACAAACTTCAGCTGTCAGAATAACAGCACAAACAACGCGTTTACACTTAGTCACGAGGTTAAACATGAGTTTCTTCACTTTAAAATTTAAGGTGACGTTTTGTGTTAAGCTGACTATTAAATTGATTATTGGTATGGTTTTTAATTTAGATTCCACTTAAATATTTAGGTCATCTCTAAATTTGGTTATTGGTAAGGCCCAATAATTATAATTTAGTATTGTAAATATTTGTATTTAAATTAAAAATTACTTGCACGTCCTTGGAATCGAACCGGAGACCCCTTGCACCAATAGTCTAGCACGCTAACCGCTCGACCTATCTGGATTATGCGGGGCATTGCATTAAATCGGGTTCTCTTTCATAAAAAAAAATTGTAATCTATAAGCCTCATACAGTCATTCATCAAAGATGCTGCACAATAATGTAAAAAGGTATGCATACTTATATCATCACTATAGAAAACAGAATACGCCTATAATTTTTCTATAGCGATGATCTAAAATCGTTTGAGTTTGTTGTTTACCGTTCCGTTCTTTCTGTCATCTTTTTTTGATTGTTGGCGGTCTTTTTTATATTTTTGCTAGACTTTTTAATTTTTTGCAACGATTTCATTATTATTTATTTATAAATTTAGATATAAATAGGTTTTGAGATAAATATTAATGATTTAAAGCTTTACAACATTTTCTTACACAATTGATATCGGAACGAAGGTTCTTTAACTTTTTTATAGGATAATTTTGGGAGCAAAAACTGTATGGTCATTTTAAAGTATGACTATAGTATGATTATAGAAAAACTGACTCATTGTGCCTGTAAGGCTGATATTATATACTCCAGAGAATACTTAAACGATGAATATATCAACATTAACTCCTTTAACGACTTAACTCCGCTCTGGAAGGGCTTTAAAAGTGCTATAGTAGCGAATACTACTTATGTTGCCAAAATCGGAAGCTATTTTGTTAGTTGGGCTCAAAGCCTCAAGCAATGAAATAATGCCTAAAAGGCATGAAAAAGCCTCAGTTGGCAACGTAGTATGTTTCCGAACTAAATTTCTTCAAACTAGCACTGATATAAGGTCCTAACAGATGCATAGTTCGCTTTGAAAATATAATAAAAAAAAACTGTTTTTCTGAAAGGAAATTTAAAGCGGTTTGAAACACTCGGACTGTTATGATACCAATTTTGACTCTATAATGAAAACACTATAGCATCTGCTAGTTTTTCTTATCTGTTTGGCCTTAGTAAACTGATTTTTAATAATCGTTTGGATTTCTGCCAGTTCTCGATTTATTTGATAAATTTTTCATCTGATGGTAATTCTCATGTTATTTGTTATTTGGGGATTGAAATTTTTTGTCGCTATTAGATTCTTAACTTAAAAAATTTAAATGAATATTTTGGCCAAACTTTTCACAAAAAATGCCGAAAAAAACTCTAGCTTCACGCAGTTTGAAAAAAATCGACCTATCGGATACAAAACAGATAGACAGAATTGTGAGACCAAATATTTGCCTCTACCTCTACCCAAATGATTGTAAATCAAAATAAAAGCACCTACTCCAACATATATTATGACATGTGACATGTGAGTCAGAAAAATTGTCGAAATACAGCTCGAACTAAGTTTCCTTACGACTAAGTGATTTCCCAAACTTTCGACTTCAGTCATAATTAAGATCCAAAAAAATCGTTGCAAAAAGATTTTTGAGTTTTTTTTTGTCATGTGCTTTGAGGTTTAAGAATTGTTTAAAACTTATCTACAATTTTTTCTCCATTATTCAGAGTCCAACTATTGGCTTTTTTTTCAATCCAACCTATAACTTATGCCATTATTTAGAAAGTCAGAATTTTCAATATGAACATATTCCAATTTCTGTCGTACAAGACATTCTCAACATAAATTTTCTATCGAATATAATTATTTTCTTGATAATTTATTTACTCAATTACTCTTTTATATTCTCGCAGAATCAAACAAACGCGCAATTTTTTAGTTTCATAATTTGTTTTGTTGTTGTAATTTTAAGGTTATTCCAGTTCCAGAATTTGATTGTGCAGACAGAGGTGTTCAGAGAAAACCGCAAAATAATTACGATACCAATTAAATCATTATAGGAGTCATAAGATTTCTCAGAATTTTTATTTTTGTGCAATCATGCACTTTTAACATACTTATTAAACATTTTATAATATACATTATGTCGGTTTCCAATCTTTTTTAAGTTCAAAACCTAATACTGAGAATTTTTATCACAAAAATTAAGCATATTGTATGTTCGTGAGGCCGAGCTCACGTTGTGCCTGCTATTTTTGTACCTAAGGTGACTGATTTTATCAGTTTTGTTATTCGTTTGAAAGCTTAAATATTTTTATTTTCAATTTAAATTTTTATCAATACACACCTAGAACTAGAAATTTATTTCACTTAAAATATGTCTCTGATTATATTTTCTTATGAAAATTAAAAACAATATAACTTATGTAAATAATTTCGGAGTACGTACCGTAGATTTTTCTCGAGCAGTTTATTTTCGACATTTGTTGATATTGTACCAGTTACGCTTTATTTGAAATTGATTTTTTTTTTTTCAAAAGTTATTGTGTGTCATATATTTTGTTAAATCCTACACCGACGTATTTTTTAGTGTTCGATTGTTATAAGTTTGAAATTTAAATCCGCAGACAATAAAAAAATCATATAAAAAATAGATACTTTTTTTAAATTTTTAATTAAAAGTATTTTAGCAAAACAACAAAAAAAAATAATTTAAAAGTAGCCTTGAGGGAGAAAAAGGTAAGTTTCATTATAATTTTTCTTTATTTTTTGAAGTTATACAAAAGAGATATACTTCTTAACGCGCGGGTGATATTTTTTAAACTTTTTTCGTTAAAACAAGTTTGTTGAAACTAATTCAGCTGAATACAAAAAAACTATAATTTTGTTTCGGTGCGAAATGTGATGGAATCCAAAATATTAATGTTTAGAAATATTCAAACACATATTTAAACATAGGGTAAAACTATACAATACTCCCAACTTTTTTAGAATCTTCAATAAAAAAAAATTGAACAAAAATAATGAATCTTTTATTAAATACAAAATCAGCAGCCTTTTTTCATAGGTTTGGTAATTCACTTTCTACGAAATTATCTTTCCATATTTTATATATTTATTTTTTAAAAAAAAGTTTGCGTGGGGCATTTTGTAACTCGGTTGCTGGGTAAAAAGCCCCACATTAGTGACAAAACGCCCCTAAGGAGAAAGTAGGAATAAGTATAAGAAATTATATGAAAATTAAGTTAATTGTTTTGTAATATGGCCACTTGGCACTTATTACTACTACCTTAATCTGAAATTTCATCAACGCAAGTGCTCATTTCGTCGCCGACTTCGTCCTCACTATCACTTCTATCAGAAGAAAGTTTTCTATTCTTTCCTCTTAGTCCATTGAAATGTTACATCAACCTTGCATTTTATACAGGACAAAATTTTTTTTGATGGATCTGTAGATTGGATCAGTGAGAGTGTAAAACCGAGTTTCGGGATTGAACCCCCCCCCCCCCCCCATTCAGCCGCCATTTTGGAAAATGGGGCGTAAAAAGTTCTTCGCGATATCTTGAGAGTCATGCATCGCACAAGCAAAATTTTAGCGCATTTGTGAAGAGAATTTAATTTTCTTCAATTTATGTTAACGCACTTTTTATCGTAAAATTAAGGACAAAAAACTTATAATTAAGTATGTGTTTGTTTTTAAATTAATTATGTGTATGTCTTTCTTATTCTAAATAATTTTAGTAACTTTTTTTTAATATATTTTTAGGGCTTTAACATCAATAATGATTCCAAGTTACCTTAGCTTCTTAATCATTTTGCTGCCTAGCAAATTATTTCTTCTTGCAAATTTGTATGGTCCTGCCAGTGCGCTTCAAATCGACCCTATTTATCTGCAGTGCAACGAATCAAGAACTGAAGATGGAGAAAAACTTTCTTGTGGTATAAATTTAAGAATTCTGATAGAATTTAATAAAGAAAATTACTGGACTTCAGATATTAAATTTAACTGTTATAATGAAACTCCCTTAAAAATTAAATTACCGTTAGAGAAGAGCTCTCCGAAAGAAGTATGAGTGTCAAGTTAGCGAAACAACATTCACCGATCGAAAAAATTTTAATTGGGTAATTAGCCGTTAATTAGTCGTGAATTAGTTGTGATAATTTAGAATTTGTCGTTCGATCTTTTCTATGTTTTTTTTGCTGCTTCGCTAACTTGATATCAAGTTAGCGAAGCAGCACCTCAAAAAGGGGTAAAAACGTCTTATAGCGAATAGTTTATTGCTTAATAATTTGCCGTTCAGCAGTTCTGAATGATTTGTGATAATTTTAATTTTGTCGTGCAATGTTTTCTACGTTTTTTTTGCTGCTTTGCTAACTTCGTGTCAAGTTAGCGAAGCAGCACCTGGAAAACGTATAAAAACTTCTTATTGTGAATGTTTTACTGCTCTATAATTTGCCGTTAATTAGTCGTGAATTAGTTGTGACAATTTTGAATTTGTCGCTCTATGTTTTCTATGTTTTTTTTGCAAAAAACTGAAATTCGTGTCAAGTTAGCGAAGCAGCACCTGGAAAACGTATAAAAACTTCTTATTGTGAATGTTTTACTACTCTATAATTTGCCGTTAATTAGTCGTGAATTAGTTGTGACAATTTTGAATTTGTCGCTCTATGTTTTCTATGTTTTTTTTGCAAAAAAGTGAAATTCGTGTCAAGTTAGCGAAGCAGCACCTGGAAAACGTATAAAAACTTCTTATTGTGAATGTTTTACTGCTCTATAATTTGCCGTTCATTAGTCGTGAATTAGTTGTGACAATTTTGAATTTGTCGCTCTATGTTTTCTATGTTTTTTTTGCAAAAAAATGAAATTCGTGTCAAGTTAGCGAAGCAGCACCTGGAAAACGTATAAAAACTTCTTATTGTGAATGTTTTACTACTCTATAATTTGCCGTTAATTAGTCGCGAATTAGTTGTGTCAATTTTGAATTTGTCGCTCTATGTTTTCTATGTTTTTTCTGCAAAAAAGTGAAATTCGTGTCAAGTTAGCGAAGCAGCACCTGGAAAACGTATAAAAACTTCTTATTGTGAATGTTTTACTACTCTATAATTTGCCGTTCATTAGTCGTGAATTAGTTGTGACAATTTTGAATTTGTCGCTCTATGTTTTCTATGTTTTTTTTGCAAAAAAATGAAATTCGTGTCAAGTTAGCGAAGCAGCACCTGGAAAACGTATAAAAACTTCATATTGTGAATGTTTTACTACTCTATAATTTGCCGTTAATTAGTCGCGAATTAGTTGTGTCAATTTTGAATTTGTCGCTCTATGTTTTCTATGTTTTTTCTGCAAAAAAGTGAAATTCGTGTCAAGTTAGCGAAGCAGCACCTGGAAAACGTATAAAAACTTCTTATTGTGAATGTTTTACTACTCTATAATTTGCCGTTCATTAGTCGTGAATTAGTTGTGACAATTTTGAATTTGTCGCTCTATGTTTTCTATGTTTTTTTTGCAAAAAAGTGAAATTCGTGTCAAGTTAGCGAAGCAGCACTTGGAAAACGTATAAAAACTTCTTATTGTGAATGTTTTACTACTCTATAATTTGCCGTTAATTAGTCGTGAATTAGTTTTGACAATTTTGAATTTGTCGCTCTATGTTTTCTATGTTTTTTTTGCAAAAAAGTGAAATTCGTGTCAAGTTAGCGAAGCAGCACCTGGAAAACGTATAAAAACTTCTTATTGTGAATGTTTTACTGCTCTATAATTTGCCGTTAATTAGTCGTGAATTAGTTGTGACAATTTTGAATTTGTCGCTCTATGTTTTCTATGTTTTTTTTTGCAAAAAAGTGAAATTCGTGTCAAGTTAGCGAAGCAGCACCTGGAAAACGTATAAAAACTTCTTATTGTGAATGTTTTACTACTCTATAATTAGCCGTGAATTAGTTGTGAATTAGTTGTGACAATTTTGAATTTGTCGCTCTATGTTTTCTATGTTTTTTTGCAAAAAAATGAAATTCGTGTCAAGTTAGCGAAGCAGCACCTGGAAAACGTATAAAAACTTCTTATTGTGAATGTTTTACTACTCTATAATTAGCCGTGAATTAGTTGTGACCATTTTGAATTTTTCGCTCGATGTTTTCTATATTGTTTTTTTTTTTTTTTGCAAAATTGTGAAATTTTTATTAAGTTAGCGAAGCAGACTCTGGAAAAGGGGTAAAAACTTCATATATTGAATGGTTTATTGCCATTCATCAGTCCTGAATTAGTTGTAACAATTACAATTTTGGCGTGTAATGTTTTTTATGTTAAAAAGATATAGTTTAGTCTCGTACTGTATTAATTAAAAGAACTGAAAGAACTCTTTAAATGTTACAAAAAGAATTCTATTTTTATTTAAATCTTAAAACGTAGTACATGATTATATTATAAATATTTTTGAAGAAAAACACACAAATTAAAAAATTGCAACTTCAATGTTAGAGCTCTGGCGCAAATCATTCGGAGCGAATATGCCACGACTCCAAGAACGATTCGATGAAATATTGCATGTGTAGACACCATGCTATGTAAATCTGAAATTTCAGATTTTCTATTGAACGCGGCTGATGTGACATCTACGTGTGAGAAATTTTCCTATAACTATTGTGTGTAACCGCCATTTTTCTTTTAAAACCCTACAAAAGCCAGAATGTAACTGCCATTTTTGAAATAAAAACCCTACAAATCCCTTAAATTTCCCCCATTACAGCGACATCTACTAGTCGCTTTTAAAACTGATTTTTTTGTATGTATTGGTGTTTTACTTTTGCACAAAAGTAAAAGTTAAAGGCTACAATCTTCCAATTGAATTTAATTCAATATAGTCCACTAAACAACAACAAAAATATTTTTCTTTTATTTTTGTTATTCCTCTTGTTAAAGGCTACATTCAAAAACTTTTTGCAAAAAGCACAAAAGTGAAAAAATACACACATACTCTAGTGACATCTACGTGTGAGAAATTTTCCTAAAACTATGGTGTGTAACCGCCATTTTTCTTTTAAAACCCTACAAAAGCCAGAATGTAACTGCCATTTTTGAAATAAAAACCCTACAAATGCCTGAATAAATGTTTGTTCCCTTAAATTTCCCCTATTACAGCGACATCTACTAGCCGCTTTTAAAACTGATTTTTTGTACGTATTGGTGTTTTACTTTTGCACAAAAGTAAAAATTAAAGGCTTAACTACATTCAAAAACTTTTGCACAAAAGTAAAAGTTAAGAGCGCTATAACTTTTACTTTTGTAAAACTTGAGAAAGAAGATAGAAATGAGTTGTGCGTTGGAAAAATCAAAGGATTTAGTTTAGTTTTGTACAAAAGTAAGTTGAATGTAGTTAAGCCTTTACGTTTTTTTTTTTTTTTTTTAATTTTTAGATCTGTCAAAAACGTGGTGATGAACGCGGCCAATCCGATAGGCAATTTTAGGAACAGCGATTACGTTTGCAGCTGACTTTTGGTTTGCAGGTGTCGTGTCGTTTGTTGTTGGTTTTTCGTCGTAGGAATAAAGGCCGGGTCACACAGAGTAAGATTTATAAAAATGCCTTAAAATGCATATCAGTGTAAAGGCTCTCCCAAACCAGCGTGTTTATTCGCTGCGACAAACGAAAACAATAACAACAACGTGTTGTTTTGTTTGACAACAACGTGTTGTTTTGTTTGACAACCACGTGTTGTTTTGTTTGACAACCACGTGTTGTTATTGTTGTTTTCGTTTGTCGCAGCGATTAATCGCGTTGGTTTGGGAGAGCCTTTAGGCCAGGCGCGCACATGCAACTAAACAGTTTGGTTTCGATTTTGAGCACAATGGGCTCTTATGGGAGTGCGCGTCGGTTTATGTACGCGGACTTTCATATAATCTTATAGTACTCAAAATCGAAACCAAACTGTTTAGTTGCATGTGCGCGCCTGGCCTTAATCTGCCTACATCGGTGAATTCAAAATCTTGAACCACGGATCAAATCTTATCCCATGATTGTACAACTGGCACTTAATAGATAAAATCAATGCAGGTTCATTCTCTATTGTGCATTGCTATTATTTGCAAAAATGATGCCAGCATGCATTTACATGATGTATACTGACATGATAAAATTATACGTCATAATATGCACATGTTCATTATTTTTAAAGATATTTAAGTGACCTTTAGTCCAATGCATTTCGACCAGGCATGACGGTTGGACTCAACAGTTTAGATGTTGTCTACAGCTCATATGCAATACAGTCCACTTAAAAAAAAATCTTTTATTTGTGTTTTCCTTCTTCTTGGTCATTATTTTTATGACAAAAATAATGACAAATTTTGGACTATTTACACGATTTGGTCATTAATGACCAAATATTATAAAAGAAATTATGGAAAATTATCACTCGTGTAAATACGGCATAGCGCCTGTTCACGGTTGTATGTTCCCTTTCACACGAAGCAACTGAGTTTCCAGCAACAATCAGTTCATTTAGGTCCTATTTCACAAGAGGAGACTGAGTTTCCAGTAAAAATGTCCCTTTTCACACGAGGAGACTGAGTTGCTGGCAACAATTAGTTCATAGGCGAGAAGGGCAGACGGGTAAACATAATCTCCCCCGTTCAACAAATTCAGGAGATTTTTTTGACGTTTCTCTTCACACTACGTTTGTGTGCGTTCAACCAAGGTAATTTAAAAGGAAAATAAGCAAATCTCCGGGTTTTTGTTTCTTGCGTGTGAAAGGTACAAGAGATTGTTAAAGAGATTTAAAGAAAACTTTAAAAAAATCTCCAGCAACTCGTTTCTTCGTGTGAAAGGGGACTATCAGGCCAGAAGGGCAGGAAGAAAGCAGGGTAAACAAAATCTCCCCGGCGGTCAACAAATTCAGTGGATTTTTTTGATGTCATTAATTTTGTCATTTTATACCAACTAAACGTCATAAAACTGGATTATGACAATTTATTGGTATAAATTAAGGTAAGACCGCACCCGGCGGAACTGCACTTCAGCGGAACTGCGCGACACTCCGCGGCAGTTTTTTGATATACTGCAGCAATGCGACAGTAAGCGGCAAATCGTGAAGTTAGTAGCAATTGAATTGCTACAATGCTACAAAAAGATGGCGGCCAAATATCATACATTGGAGCGATAGCGACACACGAGATAGACGGTGTTCCAGCTTTAAGGCTCTCCCAAACCAACGCGATTAATCGCTGAGACAAACGAAAACAACAATAATAACACGTGGTTGTCAAACAAAACAACACGTGGTTGTCAAACAAAACAACACGTTGTTGTCAAACAAAACAATACGTTGTTGTTATTGTTTTCGTTTGTCGCAGCGAATAAACACGCTGGTTTGGGAGAGCCTTTACACTGATATGCATTTTAAGGCATTTTTATAAATCTTTCTCTGTGTGACCCGGCCTTTATTCCTACGACGAAAAACCAACAACAAACGACACGACACCTGCAAACCAAAAGTCAGCTGCAAACGTAATCGCTGTTCCTAAAATTGCCTATCGGATTGGCCGCGTTCATCACCACGTTTTTGACAGATCTAAAAATTAAAAAAAAAAAAAAAACGTAAAGGCTTAAACTAAATCCTTTGTATTTTTCCAACGCACAACTCATTTCTATCTTCTTTCTCAAGTTTTACAAAAGTAAAAGTTATAGCGCTCTTAACTTTTACTTTTGTGCAAAAGTTTTTGAATGTAGTTAAGCCTTTAATTTTTACTTTTGTGCAAAAGTAGAACACCAATACGTACAAAAAATCAGTTTTAAAAGCGGCTAGTAGATGTCGCTGTAATGGGGGAAATTTAAGGGAACAAACATTTATTCAGGCATTTGTAGGGTTTTTATTTCAAAAATGGCAGTTACATTCTGGCTTTTGTAGGGTTTTAAAAGAAAAATGGCGGTTACACACCATAGTTTTAGGAAAATTTCTCACACGTAGATGTCACTAGAGTATGTGTGTATTTTTTCACTTTTGTGCTTTTTGCAAAAAGTTTTTGAATGTAGCCTTTAACCATTGAATAAATACAAATAGAAGCGCCACCGGATTCTTCCGCCGCTAGATGGACGGAAATCAAAATTCAATGTTGAGGGTTTGGAAAATTGATGAATATGATTGAGGAAATTATGAGGGATATTTTTATTCCAATGAAATGGAGACAACAACAAAAACACCCACTTTGGTTTTGCACTTGAATTGTTGTCTGCCATGCCAGACAAGGTCAAAGTGCGTTTGTTAGACGAAATGTACATTCAAGGGTTGTTTTTTTTTTTTTTCACTTGTGTTGATATTGTTGTTGGTGCTTTCATGCAATTTGGGATGATGACAATTATGTTATAATTTTCTGCGTTTTTTGGCCTTTATGAGTTTGGTATGAACTTTTCTTACTCCTAATTTTAAAGTTTTGCAATTGTGTAGATAGGTAGGCACCTATATGTGGATAGATTATGTAGGTAGGAATGTACCTTACCAATTGAAAAAGTTTAATAAATATTTTTTTGTAAGCTCCTAATTTTAAAGATGATCAAAGAAGAGAAACTTTTCACAATTTAGTTTTTAAAAACCGATAGAGACAGGAACCTACCTACCGGTATTTTTTTTATATATTTTTAATTTTATTGTATTTAAACGATACTATACAATACATACACAGGGTGATTCACCTATGTAAGTTGTGAAAAAAAGCTAGAGCGTTTATGTTATTAAGTAGTAATTGTGTGTTAAATATTTAATGCTCCCATCAATTTTTAGTCAAACGCTAAAAACCAGATGTCAAAATGTTTTCTAGTTTTTGAGAAAATTAAAATTGCAAAAGTAAGTTTTCTTCGACTTCCATCCGTTATTTTGTTGCTTCAAGGATTCTATTTCTTTTAATTAAGTTGTAATTGTAAAGCACATTTCGTTATTTTCAATTTTCTTAAAAATTAAAAGACATTTGGGTTTCCAGTTTTAAGTGCTTAACTAGAAATTCATAGGAGCATTGAATATTTAAAACAAAAATATTACTTAGTGCCATTTGCTGAAACGAAACTTAAATATTTAAGTTTAAAATAAGAGCTTATGTGACAGTTTACGCTGAGGAAAAAGGGAAAAACATAAGCGTTTAAGTTGAACATAAACATTGAAGTTTCGTTTCAGCAAATGGGTTATTAACGTAAGATTTTGAACAAAATTTATAATTTTGTTAATAAATAATTATAAAAAACTTTATATTTTTTCAATTTTTTTCAGGAGAAAAAATTTGTCTTTCACAATAAAAAAGGATAAATGATACAAACAATGAATGCGTTTTTTTAATTGCGTTTTGTTTGAGAAAAAAGTTTTAAGACATATAGGTGTTCGAAAAAAACATAAAAAAGATATATGCCAGCGAAAGTTTCAAAAATAAGTTTTTAGGCTTTGAAATTAAATATTAATTTTGGGAATTAACTTCAAATTCAATAGATATAAATTAAATAAATAAAGTAATAATAAGTAACTTCTTAAAGGCTAGATTTATCGATACAATGAAACTTTATAAAAAATAAAAATAATTGTTTTTCAAATATGTCTTATTATGTCTCATATAAGCATTTTAGAACATTTTGTTGGAAGCATACTTCATCAAAATTCTCTTCAAAACATTTTACAATATTTTTTATAAGTATACATACCCAGTGCTGAATTTAGGCTTAGGCCCGTGAGGCCCGGGCCTAGGGCGGCAAAATTTTAGGGGCGGCCAAATTTTCGGGCAAAAGTTAAATAAGAATTCATAATATAAACGGGCGTTCCTCAAAGTTGACGCTAGAGACCCACAGGCGGGTGGTGAGAGGTGATTTTATTGAATAAAAATAAACAATGGCAAAACTATTTTTGTAGTTTTGTTTCTTCTGGGGTGCTGCAAAATAATTTAGGTATTCTAAAAGTGCCCTGTGGGCGCTAGTGGGCCCACAGGTCGCTGAAAAATAATTAATTTTCAAAGCGAACAATAAATGATTTAAGTTTGAGAATTTATGAAATAAACGATAAAGCACGTAAATAAATTTTGTGTATAAAAAGGATAGTAGTCACAAGTTCACATTTTGTGGTTGCGCCATTTATCAAGCTGTGCAGTACTACGGATTTGGAAAAAATTCGAATTAAGGGGCCAGTTATAGCGATCATTGAAAACTATTATTCAAAATTTTAATTGTTTATTTAGGGACATTTAGAAAGTCAAATCGGTAGATATTTTGATGTAAAAATATAGGCAATGTTTTGATTTTTAGGAGAAACAAAAAACTCAGACTCGTTATTTTTTTCGTTCAATTTCAAAATGTGTGTTAGTTTTATTTATAAATAATAAAGCATTAAATATATAAATAATTTTAATACCTTTTATTTTATTCATTTTACATGAACATACCACAACTTGGAGACCCTACACAACACGAATATCTTAGAAGTTGTTGAAAATTAAGTTCACAGATTCCATTACATACATTTGTACATATCTATCATATTGTAGGTCAACCTAAATAAAAGCGTGTTAAAAATGTTATCGCGTTTTCTGGCAGCACAGAAAAAAGGCTCGGCAAGAACGATAAGGTAATAAAAAACAACAAGGGGGGCGGCGAACTCAACCGGGCCTAAGGCGGCAGCAAACCTAAATCCGCCACTGTACATACATACCTGTTGTTATAATTTTAGTTTTTCTTCTGAAAATGTTAGTTTCCATATTTTTTTATTGGCTTCAATGTTAAACTATTAAATGCGCATTTCAATGATTGTAATAGTATATTCATCATTCATTATAATTTTTTTTGCTTTGTACAATCAAAATTTTGAACAAAAAGTATCTAATTTAATTTAATTCTAAGCTTGAAAATTACTTTTATTAAATTATTCATTAGAATAACTTGATTTTAAAACAACCTGCTTACATGCCCTAGCCTTTTGTCGCATCTTACATAAAACAACCTGTTTAAATCTCCGTTCGAGATTCCATTCAACTCATGATTCAGTAATAAAAACCTAAAACTCTGAAATTAGTGTTCCGACGATATTTAAAAACTTTAATTTTTAACAATCGAATAATCAACCTTTGAGCAACCGTGAAAGAAACCTTTAGATAAGTAACTTTAGATAGATAGGTACCTGTGCCTACCCTTATACCTGAATAAGATTTATGTCTACAAATCTCAAAGCAAAATATAAAATATCTTTCAAAAAACATACATACATAAGTACATACCTACATAATGTTGAAACTTCTTTCTTACTTATTAAACTTAAGATAATAATACAAAAACAAAAACAAACAAACATCATTATATCTTCACCGTCACCTTCCTTACTTGCGAGATACCACAAAAAATGCAAAAAACAATCCTTGATGGAGCTACCTACCTATACTACCGAACGCTACAATGGTTGTTTGTTGTTCATGTCAAATAAAAAACGTTTTAATACCTTCTTTTTCTACTTCTACCGTATGTATGTGCATTGTGTACAATTGTGAATTTCCCTAAAGGAATTAAAATATCCCTATGTGAATCTGTTTAGCGAATTTTAAAACCAAACAACAATTTATTATGTTGCCGATAATGACCACGAAATTGAAGGCGCTTGTAGATTCTCAGTGTCCACTTCTATTTGTATTTATTCAATGCTTTAACTTTTACTTTTGTGCAAAAGTAAAACACCAATACATACAAAAAAATCAGTTTTAAAAGCGACTAGTAGATGTCGCTGTAATGGGGGAAATTTAAGGGATTTGTAGGGTTTTTATTTCAAAAATGGCAGTTACATTCTGGCTTTTGTAGGGTTTTAAAAGAAAAATGGCGGTTACACACAATAGTTATAGGAAAATTTCTCACACGTAGATGTCACATCAGCCGCGTTCAATAGAAAATCTGAAATTTCAGATTTACATAGCATGGTGTCTACACATGCAATATTTCATCGAATCGTTCTTGGAGTCGTGGCATATTCGCTCCGAATGATTTGCGCCAGAGCTCTAACATTGAAGTTGCAATTTTTTAATTTGTGTGTTTTTCTTCAAAAATATTTATAATATAATCATGTACTACGTTTTAAGATTTAAATAAAAATAGAATTCTTTTTGTAACATTTAAAGAGTTCTTTCAGTTCTTTTAATTAATACAGTACGAGACTAAACTATATCTTTTTAACATAAAAAACATTACACGCCAAAATTGTAATTGTTACAACTAATTCAGGACTGATGAATGGCAATAAACCATTCAATATATGAAGTTTTTACCCCTTTTCCAGAGTCTGCTTCGCTAACTTAATAAAAATTTCACAATTTTGCAAAAAAAAAAAAAAACAATATAGAAAACATCGAGCGAAAAATTCAAAATGGTCACAACTAATTCACGGCTAATTATAGAGTAGTAAAACATTCACAATAAGAAGTTTTTATACGTTTTCCAGGTGCTGCTTCGCTAACTTGACACGAATTTCATTTTTTTGCAAAAAAACATAGAAAACATAGAGCGACAAATTCAAAATTGTCACAACTAATTCACGACTAATTAACGGCAAATTATAGAGTAGTAAAACATTCACAATAAGAAGTTTTTATACGTTTTCCAGGTGCTGCTTCGCTAACTTGACACGAATTTCACTTTTTTGCAAAAAAAACATAGAAAACATAGAGCGACAAATTCAAAATTGTCACAACTAATTCACGACTAATGAACGGCAAATTATAGAGTAGTAAAACATTCACAATAAGAAGTTTTTATACGTTTTCCAGGTGCTGCTTCGCTAACTTGACACGAATTTCACTTTTTTGCAAAAAAAACATAGAAAACATAGAGCGACAAATTCAAAATTGTCACAACTAATTCGCGACTAATTAACGGCAAATTATAGAGTAGTAAAACATTCACAATAAGAAGTTTTTATACGTTTTCCAGGTGCTGCTTCGCTAACTTGACACGAATTTCACTTTTTTGCAAAAAAAACATAGAAAACATAGAGCGACAAATTCAAAATTGTCACAACTAATTCACGACTAATGAACGGCAAATTATAGAGTAGTAAAACATTCACAATAAGAAGTTTTTATACGTTTTCCAGGTGCTGCTTCGCTAACTTGACACGAATTTCACTTTTTTGCAAAAAAAACATAGAAAACATAGAGCGACAAATTCAAAATTGTCACAACTAATTCGCGACTAATTAACGGCAAATTATAGAGTAGTAAAACATTCACAATAAGAAGTTTTTATACGTTTTCCAGGTGCTGCTTCGCTAACTTGACACGAATTTCATTTTTTTGCAAAAAAAACATAGAAAACATAGAGCGACAAATTCAAAATTGTCACAACTAATTCACGACTAATGAACGGCAAATTATAGAGCAGTAAAACATTCACAATAAGAAGTTTTTATACGTTTTCCAGGTGCTGCTTCGCTAACTTGA
The DNA here is from genome assembly GCA_947049315.1 of Epistrophella euchroma. NCBI lineage: Eukaryota > Metazoa > Arthropoda > Insecta > Diptera > Syrphidae > Epistrophella > Epistrophella euchroma. Next base: position 139,615,144 of record OX346245.1, read on the forward strand.
CACGAATTTCACGTTTTTGCAAAAAAAAACATAGAAAACATAGAGCGACAAATTCAAAATTGTCACAACTAATTCACGACTAATTAACGGCAAATTATAGAGTAGTAAAACATTCACAATAAGAAGTTTTTATACGTTTTCCAGGTGCTGCTTCGCTAACTTGACACGAATTTCAGTTTTTTGCAAAAAAAACATAGAAAACATAGAGCGACAAATTCAAAATTGTCACAACTAATTCACGGCTAATTAACGGCAAATTATAGAGCAGTAAAACATTCACAATAAGAAGTTTTTATACGTTTTCCAGGTGCTGCTTCGCTAACTTGACACGAATTTCAGTTTTTTGCAAAAAAAACATAGAAAACATAGAGCGACAAATTCAAAATTGTCACAACTAATTCACGACTAATTAACGGCAAATTATAGAGCAGTAAAACATTCACAATAAGAAGTTTTTATACGTTTTCCAGATGCTGCTTCGCTAACTTGACACGAAGTTAGCAAAGCAGCAAAAAAAACGTAGAAAACATTGCACGACAAAATTAAAATTGTCACAAATCATTCAGAACTGCTGAACGGCAAATTATTAAGCAATAAACTATTCGCTATAAGACGTTTTTACCCCTTTTTGAGGTGCTGCTTCGCTAACTTGATATCAAGTTAGCGAAGCAGCAAAAAAAACATAGAAAACATCGAACGACAAATTCTAAATTATCACAACTAATTCACGACTAATTAACGGCTAATTACCCAATTAAAATTTTTTCGATCGGTGAATGTTGTTTCGCTAACTTGACACTCATGAAAGAAGTAGGCAAAGTGAAATTTAATTCTTGCCGATTTTCAGCGAATGACAATATTTTGGAAATCCTTACACATTCACTACAGTTAAATTCTACAGAAGAAGTTGAGTTCAAACTGATTGATAATTCTCTATCACGTGCACACCTTAGAGGACTTGATAGCATTGTTAAATATTTATCATTTAGCATTAAAAATGCGTCATCACTGTCTACGGATTTGTTAGCTGATTTCGAAAATTTGGAAAAATTATCAATCTATTCGGATTCGAGTGACTCATCACATCTATCTCTTCTCTTTGCTCCGCTGAAAAATCTTAAGAGAATGGTAATACAGACAAATAATCGGTGCCGTGACTTAAGGCCAAGTGACATAAGGCCAAACTTGGGTGTTTGGTCTTATGTCACTTTACAAAAGCGACATAAGGCCAAATTTACATATTTGGCCTTATGTCGCTTTTGTAAAGTGACATAAGGCCAATTTTCTTTGAGACATAAGGCCAAATATAGTTGTATAACATTCCCAAAAGCTCCCCTTACAGTAAAAGAGGTTTCGGACATCTTTCAAAAGGAAACTATATTGAATAAATTCGGCATGTCGCCACGTATATGTATTACTGTAAAAAGCCGAAATAATGAAATTCTAGAATTTACCGGTAAATTCTAGAGCACTCAGCATTACGGCGTATAAAAGGTGAGGTATGTATGGGGGGGCATGCTGCCCCCCTGCAACCCCCCTGCTTGGCCCACTATAGGAATTGGGGTAGGTGCGAGGTTGGGTGTTTTTAAACGTTTTTTTGTATTTTAAGAATCTGAATTTAAAGAAACTTTGAATGTATCCTATGTATAAACAGTGAGGTAGGATTTACTGGTAAATTCTGCAAAAGAAACTTTGCATACACCCAACCTCGCACCTACCCCAATTCCTATAGTGGGCCAAGCAGGGGGGTTGCAGGGGGGCAGCATGCCCCCCCATACATACCTCTCTATTTATACGCCGTAATGCTAAGTGCTCTAGAATTTACCGGTAAATTCTAGAATTTCATTATTTCGGCTTTTTACAGTAATAATGGCGACATGCCGAATTTATTCAATATAGTTTCGGTTTTAAAGAAAACAGTTCAAAGTGACATAAGGCCCAATTGGCCTTACGTCACTTTTCAAAAGTGACATAAGGCCAACTCTTAAAATTTGGCCTTATGTCGCTATTGAAAAGTGACATAAGGCCAAACACCCAAATTGGGCCTTATGTCACTTGGCCTTAAGTCACGGCACCCAAATAATCTACACGAAATGTCCAGAGTTTGGAAAGACAAAGGTTCGAAGGCCAAAGTTTTGAAAAATAAAATTTCGAAAAGACAAAGTTTCAAAAACAAAGTTTCGAAAAGACAAAATTCCGGACGATAAAGTTACGAAAGACAAAGGTTCGAAAAACAAAACGTTCGAAGTTTCAAATTTTTCAATGCTGCTTGTCTTGGAGGAGTTTTGTCACTAACGCATTGCCACCAAAGACCTCCTTGGCTCTGGCTGAAGTTGCCCTTGGTTTCTTTGTTGCCCCCTGGGGGTGACCAATACTCAGCGTCACCAAAATTTAACATCCATATACCAACTGTGTTGGACCTGGAAAAACTGTCAAGACTGATCGTGCCATGAAACTGGGATAATAGTTGATCTAAAATGGTGATATCGGTTCATTACCTATTTACTTAGGGTAATCTTAATTCACCGGTGGTGTGGTCGTAGCCAGGAACAAATTTGTTTTTTCATGTGTTAAGGTAAGTTGATAACATTTTACCCTTAGTCAAATTCTAGAAACAATACTTAAGGGAAAAAAAATGGCATACCTTTAGGAGCGCTTAGTGTGTTCATAAATAAATTCATAAAAGTATACGAGTATCGATCGATTTAAACTGAAAAAAGGCAACACTTAGTCGAAGAAATTTACCACAAAAAAAAAAATAAATAAACTTAGAGAAGTTTTAATTTTCGTATGCGTCCGTTTTTTTTTTTTTTTCTTTTTTTTTGAAAAACCTCCTTGAGATTGATGCGAACCTTGATTCCTCTCATCACTTAAAGGGTCAATAAACCAAAAAAAACTTTAGAAATGCCATCAGCTTTTAAGACAATACACAGGCAAGCAAGACAAAAGAACTTTTACACTGCAGAAGGATGCAATCAAACAAAATAAAAGGAAGGAAAGGAAATCACAAAACAAAAATAAAACAAAAAATAAAGAAAATAGAGTGCCAATCGAACTCTTATCTGATGCGAAGCCAATAAACCTTTGGCAGACGTATAAAACATCTAAATCATAGCCTTCCACAAGCAAGTGACTGGGTGGAGTTGAATTCTCGGATATTTCTGAGAATTGCACACAAAGTCCTCGGAAGGACGATTTTCGATGATTTTATATCTTTTCTTGCGTTGATTTGCTGCCATCCACCAGCTTGCTTCAACAAGAACAACAATCTTCTGGCAACAATGAACTGACACAGAAAGGCGAACCACCAATAATACAAATAAAAAAAAAAACTTTTCTGGGAGGTCATAAATTTCCTATCGCTGGCACTACCATGATAATATGCCATCGATGGGTTGTGTTTGCAGCAAAATCGTTCCAAGTCAGTGGATTTTATGATTACAATCTACGCATGATTTGACAATTGAATCCTATAGATACCATGTGTATTGTCAACAAATTGGTATATCAGTTACGAAATATCAACTGATTTGGTGTGGCAGGGGGCATCAGTAGAAGGAGCAAAAATTGGAGGAATTAACTTGGGAGAAAAACTTTTTGATTTCATCCGTCTGCTTCTTTATGCCGAATTCAAATTCTCGAAGCCATTTTTTTTTTTGAGAAGAAGAAGACCAACAAAAAACAAAAATAAAAAACTTTTGCGTTCCCAGACAACCAGGCCAAATAGTACAAAATGCCAACGACTCTAAAGTACAGCGAGAGCAACGAGCCGAGAGGCTATAGCTACCCTTCGAAAAAGCCAATTGAAAATAAAATTTCAAGGATCATAAAGCATTGTATTTAATTTAAAAGTTCTGCATTGTTTTTCTCTTAGTATATTGATGTCGTTTTTTTTTTTTTGGTATATTAAACGTTTCAGATTAGTTACGAATAAAAAGGAATCGGTGGACATTCCGCACAGTAAATTGCCAGAAAAATATCTTAGAATCAAGATTATGGGTATGTTTTTTTAAGAAAAAATAATATGTTTTGAGAAAAAAAAAATGGAAATTTGCTAATGAAACTGATTCAATATTTGCGATTACATAATAAAATTAAATAATTTATTTAAGTAAGGCAGGGCGCTCACTGAAGTAGTGGCGAAGTGGAGTGGTAGTAGAGTGGTGACTTAGTGGCATGTATGGAATTATTAAAACCTATGTAAACAAATGAAGACGCGCTCATCAAAGTGGAGTGGCGGTGGCAAGATATTTTGAAAGTTGTGTGGTGCCAGTCTGGTGCCACTTATCTCGAACATGTTTAATTTTTAAGTCGCAAGCATGTGGTGACGAAGTAGATTTTTTTAAATTTCAGAATATGCTTGTGATTATTGACTTAATTATAAGTGGCACCATATGTAGTTTGCTACCTCAGTGCGCAGGGCCGGACCAACCATATGTGCAAGATGTGCAAATGTACAGGGCGCAAAGTTCTGGGGGCGCATTACCAGGAGCAAGAAAATGTGATCTGATCTTGCGCAAACAAATATGTACTGCAATTTATCTGCAAAACTTGCTCAAATAATTCCAAATAACATCCATCAAAACTGTGCTAAGTCATTTCTTGCACACTAACTAACAATACTTCATTGTTGCATTCAAGGAGAATTTAACTCAAAATATCGTAAAATTAAAGATCCTAGTAGACCCATGCAAGTTTAATATTACCCACCTAATCTCAAAACAGGGTGAAATCTGTTCTTACAAAAGAAAAAAAAATTATAAATCTCAACACAAAAAAATTCCACGCCACCTCGTAAGTGCAAGCTTTATTTCATGCACACTGATTCCCAAAATTAACATGGGAAAATATGGCAAAGAAAAAAACTTACTCATACTGAATCATGTGGGCCAGAACGTGCAGGTTTTGTCTTATACACCGGTGCATATGAAAATACATACTTAAATTACACATCATTATGTGCATGTGCAAGATATTTTTTACACACTGTGTCTAGAAACTCTAGGAAACTATGTCAACAAAAAACATATTTATACGGAATCATGTGGGTGAGCGTGCAGGTTTTCTATTACGCAAAGAGAACTTTATATATTCGTTAATTGATAATTTAGCAGGAACTTTGTAGATGAAATTTTTTGTAAGAAGATTAGGAACACTTTATTTGTTATTTTGCAGTAATTTGTTTTAACTTGAATGAAAAATTGTTCCAGAATAATCCAATGGAGAATTATGGGAACACTTTTGTAAGAAATTCATTCCTTTTATTCAAAGCGTAACTAAATAATTAACAAAGAGTTCTTTCATTCAAATAAGTAAGTGCATATTACAATTTTACTATAAGAACTTATAAGCACAAATAAACCACACCGAAAATCATAAAGTTCAACTTTTAATTGTAGCACTTCAGCTCTTTTACACTTCCCCCACCACAAACAACTGTCATCCGAATTTCCAGACGAAATTTTCTTGTCTGAAATTTACGAATAAAGTCTTAACTACATAAGCCAAGAAAGTGAAAAAGTACAAAAGTTAAAATTTTGAAACTCATTTTGGGATAGTGTTTCTCACAGGAAAACTTATAAAAATGATGCAGAAAGTCTAAATTTTGGTTTAAAAATAAAATGTGTATATTCTTTTTCACAAAACAACTGCGCTAGCTGGAGAAAAATTTGTTACTTTTGTTTTTTTGCAAAAAGTGGCCAATGTAGTTAAGGCTTATAAACGTAACTAAAAGTCACTAAAAGTTATCTAACTTTTTATGACAGCTGGCCAATCAGAAGCTCCAAAAATTCAGAAATCTGAATTTTCAGATGTTAACGTAATGGATTGAACGCGGCCAATCTAAACTGTAATATCTGTTATAAGTGTTATATATAATAAAAAAATCTGACGTTAGACGGACCTCTCACAGTTATAATTTTCCTTAAATTTGCTTCAAAATTTTTATATGAATCCACTATCCAGTGTTTTATAGAGATCAGTGATGTATGTATGTGTGTAAATATAAAAAGTGGCGCTTTCTACAAGTCTTGCACAGGGCGCAAGTTTGGCTTGGGCCGGCCCTGTCAGTGCGCGTAAGATCACTTTCATATCACTTCGCCACCACTCCATCAACAATCCAAATGTTCACTGTTCCACTGCCACTCGCTACTCCACTACCACTCCACTTCGTCTCCACTTCAGTGAGCACACCCTGCCTAAGACAGAATCACAGAAATACTTATTTAAAATAATTTCTTTTTGATTTAGTATCAAATAATAATATACATTGTACTAATAGGTGCCATGAAATTAAGTCCAAAGTCAAATTTTGTACTTTTTTTTCCATATTGTACATTCCCATATAAAGTTTGCAGATGAGAGATGGGCTTTACTTTCAAAAGAAGTATATCTACTACAATTTTTTCAAATTTTTTTAAATTTACTGCACCACTGCATATTTCTTACAATCCATGTACTTCGATTTTTCTGGTCATAGAAATTAATGTTAAACAAAACAAGGTTTTTATATCTTTCAGATAATTATGTTTTAAATTCAACTTTCCTTCGATTGTTTCTTTTTTCCTTTTACCCTAATGCAACGCCATGCCACGCGCGCCGTCATCACCACATAATACAAAAACGTAATCAATTCAACATAATGTACGTAACAGTTAATTTAAGCATTTTCTGTTTCTTTAATTTATTTATTTGGTTTTTTAAGAATTTTCCACTGAATATAGAATTTATTTTTTGATACATATTTATGTATTTTTTTTGTTCTTAATTTAAAAACAATGTTGACATTTATTTGAACTTATCATTAAAAATAAAATACTGCGCTTTTTTTCTAAGTTTTCAAATCTACTTCATCACTGTGCTTTTCCTTCCTACAATCTATTGCGATATTTTTGATTTTGTTTGATTGGTCATAGAAATTAATATAGAACAAAATGTCAAATAAAAGATTATTGTTTTTTTTATGTTATGTTAATTAAAAAATGTTAAAATTTAATTAACAATTTAAAATAAAATTACAATTTTACTGCGAAATTTTGTTTTCACTGCGACTGCGGAACCTCGTTTGAAAAACTTTTCCAAATAGAAATTATTTCAATTCTCTTCTCACACAGCTATAGAGAAATAAAAAAAAAATCTCAATTTACAAAATAATGTCCTGTGCTTGGTACGCAATCCATAGGCTCACGATGCAAGTTATGATTATATTTTAATACCAATGTACCTGCTATCTGCATAAGACAAATGTATTTATTATTAATTGATAATATAGGTTTAATATTTTTTTTATAAATTATATAATATGCGATTGCCGCGTTTCTTAAATGGCTTCGCTATGGGCTCTGGTTCATCCACCACAATAATATCATTCATGACTGCTCTGGTATTTCTTTTTAAGTTAAAGATTTCACTGACTGGAATCATTCGACTTTTGTCTGGAATCAAAAAAGCTTGATGAGCACTTTGAATTATTCCGGTTAAAGCCAATATTACAAATAAAAATATTGTTAAATTTAACTTAAACATTTTAAATACAAAATGTTAAATAGAAATGAACTGACGATAACAGTGGAAGAACACGTATTGAGCTCTTATATCACAAAATTTGTTTTCAAATTTTTTTATGAGAAGTTGTATATTTAATTGTGCAAATAATAAAACAGCAACTGTTTCATTAAAGGTTTTTTTTTTCTTCGTATGTGTGATAAATTGATAACGAAATTAAAAACACAAGTAGTATTATTCATAAGATTGATGACTCACACCAAAATGTGCTTATGATAGCATAGATATTTTTATTTATTTGATTTAACTTGTGATAAGCACAAATCTAAAGTACGCATAAATCTGCATCAGAATCTCTCAAGTCAATTTCTAAAAATAAAACCAAGTCTTAACCTATAAAGGGTGCCACCTAAATTCTTGCACTAAACCTACTGGTGGGGTATGATTCCTGGGAAAATTTCAAAAAAAAAAAATAGCGTAAGGGAAAAATTCTATCTCCCCTCCCTGAGGCTAGGGAAAGGGGGAGGGCACAATTTCTGAAAAGTTAACTTAAAATGAAAAAAAAAATAAGTAATTAAAAATAAACGAAAGCACATACAATGCTGAGTAAAAGCTTTTTTGAATACTAATATATTCCATTCTTTTATTTAATTTTTTTTAAGGCAAGTTGTTTAACTGGTTTTCAAAAAAAATAAAAGTCAAAATTTTTGAAAAAAAAAATTGTTAATTTCTTTTTCAAGTTGATTTTTTTCAAAATTTTCTCATATAAGTGCCACTCTGCTTTAAACTTCCCACTGGAAGTAGTTGTAATTGGTCCGATTTGTCAAAACTAAAATTTTGGTATTTCTCCATGTTTCTTTGGAATCCGAATCCATAGTTTTTAGAGAGATGTCTGTGTAGTGTGGGTAGGTTCGTGCGTTCGTGAGCTTTTTTTCGACTTCGAATAAATTTTATTTTATACATAAAGGCCATAACGTGCAGACAAGGTTTTCAGAAAAATTCAATTAGCGGTTTTCTTATTAATTTATTTTGCGGTTGCACATTAATTTTAAAAACTATCTTTGTTCTTAAAATTTTTCTTTAAAAATGTCGTTCGTCATAACAAACAAAACTTTCTTCAAAAAATTATTTATAGCAACCAACATCTTGTTTAAAAAAAATATAATATAAGAATATAAAATAAAATAAAATAAAATAAAATAAAATAAAATAAAATAAAATAAAATAAAATAAAATAAAATAAAATAAAATAAAATAAAATAAAATAAAATAAAATAAAATAAAATAAAATAAAATAAAATAAAATAAAATAAAATAAAATAAAATAAAATAAAATAAAATAAAATAAAATAAAATAAAATAAAATAAAATAAAATAAAATAAAATAAAATAAAATAAAATAAAATAAAATAAAATAAAATAAAATAAAATAAAATAAAATAAAATAAAATAAAATAAAATAAAATAAAATAAAATAAAATAAAATAAAATAAAATAAAATAAAATAAAATAAAATAAAATAAAATAAAATAAAATAAAATAAAATAAAATAAAATAAAATAAAATAAAATAAAATAAAATAAAATAAAATAAAATAAAATAAAATAAAATAAAATAAAATAAAATAAAATAAAATAAAATAAAATAAAATAAAATAAAATAAAATAAAATAAAATAAAATAAAATAAAATAAAATAAAATAAAATAAAATAAAATAAAATAAAATAAAATAAAATAAAATAAAATAAAATAAAATAAAATAAAATAAAATAAAATAAAATAAAATAAAATAAAATAAAATAAAATAAAATAAAATAAAATAAAATAAAATAAAATAAAATAAAATAAAATAAAATAAAATAAAATAAAATAAAATAAAATAAAATAAAATAAAATAAAATAAAATAAAATAAAATAAAATAAAATAAAATAAAATAAAAGAACATACTTCACTTCTGGAGTCTGACTTTAAAAAAAAGTATAGCACTACATTGTAAGTGCAGTCATTATTTAATATTTTTAAATGATTATTTCTATTTTAAGTCGATTTTTTTAGAAAACCACCCCAGTCCATACGATTTTTTTCTTGTCTCGAATCAACGTACACGCTTAAGCTTTTTGGCACACCTTAAGTGAATCACCCTGTATATTGTTCAGATACTAAAATGTCCCTTTTAAATTTTTAAATAATGTAAATTTGAGATTGAAGACGAATTACAATCTGATTGTTACGAACTGCAAAACTCTATTCGCGTTCCACATACGATCCACAGCGAAAAAATTGTTCGTACGCGACTAACCTCAAAATCACTCTTGCTTTTATTTTATTGGTGTTCATTCGCGACGAATAAAAAATCACTTCTTTGAATCTTAGAACTAGCTAACGTCGCAGTAACAAATAAACTAAAATCCAAAAATGGGAAAATTTTGACATAATGTACCTATGCAGGTTATAGGTACATATAAAACATAATGTTTAACTAAACTTTTATTTTTATTTGTAAAATCAAAGGGATGGTAACTCTTATGAATAATATCCTTTATCCTTCAAATGTAGCCTTAACCAAAAAAAGGTCCGAATTTTCTGGCTACACCATTAACCACATCACATCAGCATAAAAAACATGAAGGCTGCAACAATAAGCTTCTGTCATTTTAATTATTCTCTTACATTGTCCTCTTGCAGGACCACCTGTGGCCAAAGCCCAAATTATAACCTGCAGACTTCATGTATTTTTTTTTTCAGACTTATTCTCTGTAACGCTTATCCTCAGAAAGAATATTTCCACAAGATTATGACGTAATTACAAAATAAAATCTCACAATTTTAATTGTTCCGTTGAATTTTAAGGTGGCTATGAACGGTAGTTATATCTTCCATCTGTTGGCGTAAAGTGGAACTATACATATGCATATAAAATACGTGGCATATTGCAATTCCTCCCTATGCATCACCAATGAACTGAAGCTCTTCCACATGAATTGGCCGGCGCGATGTTACATGGTTCAGTGAATAATATTTTTTCCATATTATAATCATCTTTTATGCCATAATCTTTCCCACGCAACAATCCTTTGAAGAGGTTAAAATAATTTTAAAAAAATGGAAAATTCCTCCAAAGGCTAACCAGCATAAATAAATGCCAGAAGAAAAGTCGGTTAATTACACTCCACGCAGACTTCAATGAATAATATTATTGTAGAGGTCATGGGTTGCAATTTTGCACCTTTTGTTCTGTGTAATGCAACAACGCTTGGTTGCCTTTGCAGGAACAATCAATTTTGGACAGCAGATCTGAAGTCAGCGTTTCCACTCTACCACTGTAATTAAATACAATTTTCAAAGAATAACTGTTTTTCTTTTCTCAAGTGCCGTAGTCTCAAATCGGAGTTAACTTAATGAAAGACGATAAAGTTAAAAATGTATGAAATGTATATTTTCTCTAAAAAAAACCAATAAGTGTCATCTCTCTTAAATTACAGTCAATATCAAAACCATGGATCGCAGACATAAGATAAGTAAGATCTTAAAATCTGAGCTAATTCAAATGTTTGTTTTATTTTATTAACGGGATCTCGAATTCGTTAAGAATATGGATTTTGGTGAAATAGGTATTGTGCCTGAATACTTTTGTCAAACTATACGATACGTTTATGTCCGGTTTTTAATGATAAATCCGCAGGAGTTTTGATTGATTGTTGCGGTTTTGACAGTGATAAAAATTTAGCATAAAATCTACATATATTTAGTTAATAGTTTAACGAAAATCTTCAAATTTCAGAAAATATCACATTTATACCAAAAACGAATTTATTCTCCAGATGAGTCACTAAAAATAGCCGCGTTCACGTCTGTGAAGTTGGCAGGACAATTTTCACTTAGAGGGATGGGACCAAGACAGGAAATTGCATTTTTTTGCAATTTTGTTTGCATTTATATTCCGGATTTTTCAGTTCGAAAATATTGGGTGTAATCGCATGGCCTGCTAACTTCACTGTGAAGTTAGCAGGTCATGCCCTTTTTTCAGCAACCGGTAAGGCCATCACATTGAAATTAGGCTCCAAATTTGCAGTTTATTTTGCAGTTCAAGAAAATCCTAAAACCATATTTTGAAGTCCTTATTAAAAAAAAAAAATTCATACTGACCTGCTAACTTCACTGCGAAGTCGGGTCTGAAATATGTTTTTTTTTTATTTTTTTTTCTTGTTTGAATGAGGCAAAATTTGGATTGAGGCTTTTCTGGAACTGCAAAATGAACTGCAAATTTGGAGCCTAATTTCAATGTAATAGCTTTACCGGTTGGTAAAAACAAGGGCATGACCTGTTAACTTCACAGTGAAGTTAGCAGGTCACACGCAATTATACCCACTATTTTTTGAACTGCAAAATCTGGAATAGAAATGCAAAAGAAAAATGCAAAAAAACTGCAAATGCCTGTCTTGGTCCCATTACTCTAAGTGAAAAATGCCCAGCCAACTTCACAGACGTGTGTTCCTTAGGGGGTGGCGAACAACTCATGAGTACTTTGCCTTTGCTTGAAATGTTCAATGGAACGCACAAAATTCACTTCCTTAGTAGCAATCTACTACAGTTTTAAGTGACTAATAATTGTTTATAATCTGTGGAATCCGTACCATTTCGAGATTGTACACACACTTTCTCAGTTTATATGATTTTTCGACGTATGTATATTAAAACTCATATAAAATCAATGTTTAAGCTGTTTGTTAAACACATGAAATAACATTTCGATGCAAGTGTTGCTCGTTGTGCTTTTTCATTAGGGGATGTTATTATGTATTAAATAGATATTCTTAAATATATGTACTCCTATATTATTACATTGTTGTTGGTTTTTGTCTCCAAAGCGATTTTGCTTTATTAAAGCGAAATACATGAATAAAATAAGGGCCAGTTGTTCAATCGTGGTTTAATATTTAACGCGCAGTTTAGCAATTTTAACTCACCGATTTCGGCGGATTAACTGATGTTCAATAATGGTTCAACAAGGTTCAAGTGCGTGATAATAGCCAATTCCTTGCTTGAACCATCGCTAAACCTCATTTAATCCGCCGAAATCGGTGAATTAAAAAAATCTGAACCACGGATTAACATTTAACCCACGATTGTAAAACTGCGCACTTAATGTACATACCTAATCTATAACTCGGTTTTTGGACTTCTGAAATGTTGTATAGAAAATTGACGGGTTTGGCGAGGTCATCAGGCACTCGCACAAAAAAAACGACCCGTTTTTAAGGCTATTAAAAACCACAAGTTGTAGGTGCCAAATAAGTATAAATTGCAAAAGATTTGTGTACTTCGTCACAAGGCCTCCTTAATAGGTGTGTAGCAAGTTTAAAAACTGCAATATTACAATGATCCTTCAGAAGTAGGTACAAAAAACTGCGAAAATAAACCAGTTTTCTCAAAAAATATAAAATCCTGTTTTCAAAATGGGAATTTTTGGCAAAAACCTTAAACATTTTCTTACAATCTCTTTAAATTTGATCAAAATCGTTGGAGACGTTTTCAGGAAAGTTTGAAGTAATTCATATTCACCGAATTTGAAGCAAATCGGACTATCCACTTAGGCTCTTCAAAGCTCATAGTTTGCACAGAACGACACGGACTTCTCTGTCATCGTGTGTTAATTTTGTTTTAGAAAAACTGATTTAAAAAAGAGAAGTCAAAAATAATTAACTATTATATACATTGTGTACCTTTGTACATACTTTGGTGCCTTTACCTTTACTTATACATACTTTGAACATAAAAGATGCTCTTTTGAAAGAACTTTCAAGGAAATATCTTACAAGAGCACGAAAAACATTATTCACACAAAGTTTCAAGGTAACGTTTAATTCAAAGTTTCAATAATTCCACTTTAAAAGACTTTCTAAAAATCAATAATAACTGTTTAATAGTCTTTTATATTTTATAACCTAGATTAAATGAAAATTTTCATTATACACAACTATTTTGTTAATGAACAAGTTATTTTTGCTCAAGTGGTAGCTCTGGCCACTTAGATTTAATGCTATTTTTTTTTGTTTGCCTTTTCTAGATGCAGGTAATCGTGAAATAACTTTCAATTGGCGTTGCCATAAAATGTTTGCGGTATTCCAACTTCAATAAGGCTATGATTACCTACCATTTTTGTTAAGAGAAGAGATGCTTCTAAAAGAGTTGAATTTGTTATTAAAGGTTTTTTGCTTTCTTTTTTCAAAGGGAAACTAATGCAGCCAAAGGTAATTAAGGAAAAGTATTTGTGCTGCAGATGGAAGAGAATTTTTTGTAACATAAAGTTTTTTTTAAAGGTTGAAGTTGACTTTTTGCGGTAAGTGCTTGAAATTCTACTTGTTTTTTGACCGACATAATTATGTTCATTTGACTTAACAAAAATTGGGAAACGTATAGTCTTAATTTGATTTGTTTTATGTTGTGTTGAAAAGATGGAATTTATGAACTTTTAAAATTGAAGAGGCAATAATGTTTCGTTTTATAGAATCGAAAATGAAACTAGCTACCAAGTAAAAACCATTAGACTGAAATTAATAAAGAGCACGAATTAGTCACACAAAAATTGTGTTTTAAGGCTGAACATTATTGATACGCCTATTCTTCTGATTTTAAAAGAAAAAGGAGGCTGGCTTTGACCCACACTGATGACTTCCCATTGGTTCCTTTTTAAATTCGATACCCAATGTTATTTTTTATAAGCAAATTAGCAATTAAAAATATTCGAAAAACTTATAAGTTGTGCAATCAAGGGCTGTTTGCTCTAAATTTATGCGACACGAAAAATTACAACAATTATTAGCAGTTTCTTTTGCAGTTTATTTTGGCCCGTCAATTGAATTTTTTTACAAACTCTACCGATCATCAACTAGGTATAACTTTGTGTATAAAATAAAATTAACCGGAAGTTAATATATTATTGTGTGTGCTCAAGATATTCGATATTTTTTAACAATTTTCAATGGTTTTTTTAATTTATTTTGATTTTTTTTAAGTATTACTAATTTTTCACTACGTCATTATGGATAGAATGAAACCAAGCCGAAGTCGATAGCATTATTTGTTCTAGAGATATTAGAGACACAAGCCATTTTACAACATTTTTTTTTAAATTACTGTAATAAAAAAATCGTTTTTTGAATTTTCTGGAAAATCCTTTCTGCACGTTATGGCTTTATTATCTATAAAATAAAATTTATATGAATTCGATATCTCTATGCGTTCTCGAGATATCGTCGGCGAAAAAAAGTTTCCGGACGTTCGATCGTACGAACGTACATAGACTCTAAAAACAATGTAATCCGACTACAGAGACCTCGAAATGTCGAGAAATGTCAAAATTTTCAATTTCACAAATCGGGCCGATTAGAAAAACTTCCAATGGGAAGTTAAGAAATACGTAAGTTATGAAAGCCTTTAATTTAATTTATGTCACCTTTACTAAAAAAAATTTTTTTTTTTTCAATTAATTTTGCGTAATAAATTTCAGTCATTTGGTAGTTTTACCCGGATGGTTTTGGAGAAGTTTTAAAAATTGGCATTTTTATAGATTTTTAGCTGATGCTTTGGAATTTTCATTTACAAAAAATGGCGGACAAAAACGAATTTTCAAATATTTAACGAAAGTCAAAAGATAAATTGAAGCTCAGAAAATGTCTGCGTTATTTTTTTTTAAAGACAAATAGATACTTATTAAAAAAACACGAACGCTGCTGGCAACAGAGGTTCAGTTTATGGAAAAAACCGTCATAGATTGATAAAATCCAAAGTACTCAAAGGAATCTTATGAAATTCTAAGATACTTTTTATAAAAGATACCGTAAGGCATCGTTACTAACAGGACCACTTAAAAAAAAAAACTGATATAATCACCAAAACTGATAATAAAACAGTACCCAATTAAAAATAATTTTCAACAATTCGCCCATACATTTTTTTTGCCACGCCTACTTTCTCGGACATTTTTTAGCAAATTACTAGAAATCAATTTGAAAAAAAAAAAATCGATGTACTTGATGCCAAGTTTAATAAAAATGGACAAGGACATTTCGGAAATAATTTGTTTTCAAAAAAGAAAAAAAAATATTTTTTCTAATGAAAATTTTGGTATATTCTCAACAGTTTTCCAAACATTATACATACCTATAAAAAAATGATCAAACAAAATTAGACCGTTTTCGAGAAAAGTGAAAATAAAACAAAAATGAATCCCCTTTTGTGTAATAGATTATGAGAAAAATGGTGAAAAATTGTGCACAAAAGTTACGAAATCAGCGTATTGCACTTTTTTTTATCAAAATCTATCTATTAGGACTCTTATGTTATGAAGAAAAGTGTTTTGAGTTTTTCTGTGTTGAATTCTTTCTACAAGATATTTTCGACAATTTTTCAAGCAATTTACAAAAAAAAAAAAAATTTTTCCTCTTCCACACCTCAAATTTTTTTTCAAAATTTTGAGTTTGAAAATCAATTTTTCAAAAAAAAAAAAAATTAAAAACATAATAAAATAACGGATTTCTTGCTTTAAAAAAAGGTATAGTATGACATTGTAAGTGTTGCCGTTGTTTTTTAATAATTTTTTCTATTTTAAGTCGATTTCTTAGAAAGCTGCCCCATCCCACCTAAACGGGGGGAAATATACCCCCTCCTATACGAATTTTTTCTTAGCTCGACTCAACCCACACGCTCTAGCTTTCTGGCACACTTTATGCGAATCACCCTGTACAGTTAATTTCAATTAAAACTCCCTGAATTTAATTATCACCTTGCCGATTACGAATCTTTCAAACACAATTCAACACCTCGCATTAGAAAAATTAACTTTTTCAAATCAAATTATTCAGCTTGAGCTCGTTGTCATTTCAAATCTTGGTATCCTAGTTTTTTTTTTTTTTTTAATTTTTAGAAAACTTTCATCTAATTCGTTTAGTGAACTTTTACTCTAGAACTCATCCCGACAGTCCTCATCAAATCAACATCCAACTCACATGAGTGCCGTGGTTATGGTATAGTATATGCTGTAATATGTATGTTCTCTCTGATGCTTAAGTCTTAATTACAACGAAACTTTGTTAACTGACAAACTATTCATTATAGGAGCTGGAGCATTACGCTTCGATAAATCACCTAATCAATCGAATTACAAATTCAGAGGAGTCGATGTAGCTTCTGTGGATTACCTCACGAAGAGGTAGAGTATGCAGGAACGTTCTTTAATTGTATTATCTCGTTTGGGATAAGGAGTTACTTACTACGTATACTTTATCCAGATGTACACTTCTCGTCGCCTCCTTAACGGTCTCTGTGATATCATTATTTGAGATTAAACCATATAAACAGATGCCAAAGGCCATCAGCATACTTCAAAAGCTAAATGTGGATAATGTTTAAAGGATCTCTGAGATTTCGTATCTGAATGTGAAGTCGATTCTATCTGTACCTGCATATACGATATACATGTTTAAAGTTTGCCCTTACTGAAGAGTTTATTTTGTAATGCTCTTTTATTCTAATTTCAATTCCTAACGATGATGCTATCAAATCACATTTACGTAAATACATACAAACATAAATACACAAACTGATACACAGTAATCGTTCTTGTATCCTTAAAAAAAGATTTTCCATTTGCAATCAAATAGTTATGCAGAATTAAAGATATATAAATCATCCACAAGGATTTGACATATTAAGAAGATTTTGTTGGTGATGAGCTACTCTGTGGTTTGAGGATGGATTAAGGTTGGATCTATAGTTACGTGGGCACAATGCCATGACATTTTAGTTGTTGAGAATAAATTGTCATTCATTAGCATGTAAGTAGCTTCAGCTTTTAAGGAGATATCGGAGACGAAGGACATTATGCAGGGTAAATATGGTTGAAAACAAAAAACAAGCGTGAAACTTGCATCCAAGTAGCGTGAAACTTGCATGCAAGTGGCGTAAAACTTGCATGGAAGTAGCGTTTAATTTCGATTTGACCCTGTCTTCTCAATTAACATTTTACAAGTTTAAATTACAAATAATGCACATGTTTATAGGAATGATGCATTTGTATAAGTACGTGCATGACTTTTGGAAAGATCGAGTATGAATAACATACCCCTCATTTATTTTTTTTTTCAGGAAAACTATTACCAAATAAGCACGCAAAGGAAAGTTTAAATAGGATTTCGTATGTTGTTGAAGGTGTTAATATTGGACGAGAAGAAAAAATAAAAGTAAGTACATGTGCAGAAAGATTTGGCCTATCTGTAATAAAATTGGAACAACCGACTTGATAGGCATACCCAGGCGAGACATAGCCAGGGTTATTGTAACTTTTTTTGGACACTGGCCAATCGGAGAATATGTGGCGAGGCTGGGCATTCCACACAATACTACTAACTATTGTAGCTGTGGGGACCATCAGCAGGAAAAAGACACAGTCATTACTTTCCTCTGCAAATGTCCCGCTTTGGCCAAAACCAGATCATGATCTTTTTGGCAAAGCATTTCTCAATTACCTCGACGATCTTTCCGAACTGAAGATCAGAGACCTCAGAAATGGCTATACGCCAAACTCTGTTGCATTTGTACTATTTTGTACAATTAAATGTTAAACTCCACTTTGTTTCTTGTATAGCTATGTCAGATTTTTATATCGGTAAACTATAGCCTCTTTACATTCTTCAGCACAACCATCAAATTCGTTCAAAAAGCGTCGCGAGTTTTTAGAAAACTTCTTGCAATAAAAAAAGAGCTGATTGCTTTTTCTTCTGGCTAAAAAAGTATTTGAATAGTAAAGCTACCTTAATCATTCCGGTGCTACATACTATTTGTGAAGAAGAATAGATCCTGCCAAAAATGAATGATAATTTACGTTGGTGCTTTGAAAGGAAGATTCTATGGTCAAAAAGCCAAAAATACATCGGCTGGGATGGCTGGGACAGGGACACCTAGAGAAAATGAACAACGCACCGCCCACACCAGCATGACGAATTTTGGAATACCCCCTGATGGTAACTAGAAAAAGCTAGCTACAGAGCTAATGAGCTAGTTAGTTGGTTGTCGCCGTAGTCCATCGTGGACTCTAAGCGTCTTCTAAAGTAAATAATTGAAGGTCAAAACAAGCAACAAAATCCAAGTAAATAATCTATACAAATTTAATTATAAAGTTTCTCGTTGGGCGCCATTTAAAATTAAAACTACATTTTCTTAACTGCACATAATTTCATGTGTTTGTAGTATAATAATGCAGTATATTGAAAAATGAAAAAAATACAAAAAAAAATAATTCATATTTTTATTTAAAAATAGCATTTAATTTTGCGTAACAAAAATGAAAATCTGCTGGCATATTCAAAAAAAAAAAAAATCTATTTTTTCGGATTGAACTCAGCAAAACTTATAATTGAATGAATATTAAAATTATTTTAGAAATTAAATGATAATTATGTGCTTTGAAAAACACCATTTCAAGATCCTTAATTTGTTGGGCGCCAATTAAAAAAAAAATACAATGAAGAGAATAGGTTTGTTTACCGTCATAAAATGTTTAATTTATTGATTTTATAAAGGTTTAACTACTGTGGAAATTTTAAAAACCTACTTGGAATTATTAAAAAAAAAATATATGCAGTAATATTTTTTTTTTTTTTTGTGATTTCAAGCTTCGTTATTAGCTTTTTACAAACATCAATAGAGTTCTTGGAACTCTATTAATTTTTCCACATCAGCATCCTTTCAATTCCTGATTTGATTGAATTTTTGTTCGTGCGGGCTATCGCTAGTCTTACTCGTATACGCCTACATCAACTGCGGCCCTTCATTTCAAAATAACTAAATTTACTCATTTAGCCGGATACAAAAATTGCATTTGAATATTCATTTAAATTACCTTCCAGTTGCATGAATATATGGCTTCAAAAGGATACAGAAATATAGAGAGGACTCTCGTTCTATACTATAAAGGTATATTTAGATAGAAATCCAATGAATTTTTTTCTTCCACAACATGCGGTATATTCAGGAATTCACCTTTGTTTGTGAATTTATCATTTTTTTTTCTATCCACAAAGCTATAGCCTGCCTCTTCATTTGTCCATTGTGGTAGTCACTTATATCCGGAATATATTTTTTTTAAGCAATGAATAACCAACACAGCAATCGAAAAAAAATACAAAATATAAAAATTGGTATGCAAATACAGAATTTAGTTTACTATCTTGTTAACATTGATATTTTTTTTTTAACGTTTTTCCTTGGAATATAGTTTTTTTTTATAGGTTGGTGGTTATTCTATGCGGTTATCTGTAGGTAGTCCACAAAAGACATAATCCAGCTCTTTTTTTTTTTTTTGTAAATAAGGCTTATTCAATCCAACACGATGTGCAGTGAGTGGCGTTCAAAATTAAAAAAAAAAAAACATTACTGGCCAAAGGGACCATACTGTCTAAAGTGGTGATGATACCAATGATTATGATATTTGTAAAATGCTTTCTGACCACATTTCTATGCAAACGGAATTAATCTACTCTCTTTTTCTTTGTCTCGGTAAATTTATTTCAATTGAATGATTGCGTTTTATATTCAAACTGTGGCAAACCAGATTGGTATAAATATGTAGATACTTTCAAATAAAGTTGGGAAGGGGGCAAGGGTTTTTTTAAAAGTCATTTCGAATAAGTCCGTAGGCACTCTTGTATTTTCCGATCAAAGGTGCATTAAAAAATTGAGCTGAGCTGAGCTGAGCTGAAAATTTAGTTTGAGTCAAATGCGATGCCAAATCACTTGAAAAAATATGGCGGACAAGGGCCAACTTCACCCCGGTAATTTGTATTTATGCGCGACGTGCATGGACATTGTCAAAAACGAATGAGAAACCACTTGGATGCTTTGAAATGAAGATTCATCGGGTGATTTTGCGGTCCAGTCTGTATCAATGGAGTATAGACTGAACAAGTGCTGGGGGGGGGGGGGTAATTTTGAATAGAATTCCCTTCATGCATTTGGTAAATTCCGTTTTTATCCCACAAATATTTTCTTTTTTCCCTTTTTATTTCCCGCAAAAAAAAATGGAAAGGCTGACTTAAAATGGAAAACAAATTTAAAAACAACAAAAGCACATATAATTTTGTTTTATAGCTTTTTGAAGGCTAAAATTTTTGTATTTCCTTTTTGTTTGTTTTTTAAATCAAAATGTTCAAATGAAAAGTGTTTGCCACTGTATGTGCCACTGTTTCTTTTTAATATTCAATGCTCTTTTGCTTAGAAAACTAGATGTTAAAATATTTTTTTTAATTTTTGAGAAATTTAAAAAAAAACGAAAATTTGGATTTGAAATTACTTTTTTTTAAACTATTTATTAACAAAATTTTGTGGATATATCATGTTTCTTTCAAACACTAAAGATATAGTCTAGACTAGACGGTGATACTATATTCAAGAACGGCATTTCTACCTATTGTGGAATTTTTTAGGTCTTATAAAATTTTCTAAGAAATAATTCTGATATTTCTTGAACTTTATTTTGACTTGTTTCCAATTAAACTAAAAAAATTGAATTGATTAAAACTTTGTTGATGTTCTCTTTTAGGGGTAAAATTGAAAAAAATCAAAGAATTCCCACAAAATGGGTTGGTTTTCCCTTTTTCCCTTTAGAGTTCAAAATTCCCACAGAAAGGGATTTTTCCCACGATCCCCCAGCACTGGCACTGAACTGCAAGCGCCATATTAAGTATAAAGTAATTATAATTGAGGATTTTTTGCACCTTTAATTTAGATTGAAATTTTGTTTCCTTTTAGCTCAAACTGATGCAAATAAATATGTTTTAGAATTGAAACCATTGTATTAGCTTTGTGCTGATTTTCGATAAACATCATTTCCTATCCAAATATGACTCAAAACCTTAAATCAAATCCAAATATTACACAATTAGCAAATGTCTTTTGTGAATGGAGCTTTGAGTTCTCACGAGGATGTATACCTACAATTTATACTGTTGAGTGTGTGCAAATTAACGTTAAGCTTATTCAGCTTATGTCGCCATACGACAAATTGTTGGTCCCATCGATCATTAGCAGAAGAGCAAGCAAAATTTATTTACCTAAGCGTTCGCAGTTTAATGTTAAATGGATGTGCTGCGGTGCATGTCACGACTAAATATGTGTATACTGCATTTATGTGTACTTACCTAAGTATGGTTGGTAGCGGAGGGACTTAAATATACACCTTTACCATCATTGTTGACAGGATAAACAATTCGCACTAAGACAACTCTCTGATTATTATTTGCTTTAAGACCGTTCAAGCATTTCTTAACACAAATTACCCAAAGAGCTTTCTCGGCTGTCTGATGGCTGGGGGGAGCAGAAGAAAATTTTGTATTTGTATCGCTCTCTCTTTCTCTCTTGCAAGTCTATGTTTCGATTATTTAAACAATTTCGTTTGATGGGAAAACTCCATACATTTTGGACAAAGGGACGAGCCAGAGGCAAGGGACGTTGAATATTGACAAACCTATATACCTTTAACATAAGGAGAATTAAATTCACTTAGAATATCCTTGATGCAAATTATACAATCAAACAAATTGTCCAAATGCACTTTGTCCATCTGCTATAAAGTGGTCCGTGGTCCGATGCGATGCCGAAGAATAGGTACATACCGACACTTTTAGAGTTCTAGGTGTGGATGGTTTTGTCTATTTGCATATAGTTGAAGGCGAGTGCGGTGGTCCTCATTGTCGGCCTGATTTGCATCTGCAGTTGCCAGACCGACAAATGTTCTACCTTTGAATAATTAATGCTCATTTTCTTCCAATTTTCCTCCCCTCTCATCTCATTCTAATCATACACATATACCTGGTGTCATCATCATCACCCATAAGATAGTTATTTACGCGCAGATAAATCCATAGGTATGTCTATACAATATACATATGTCGTATTCATATAAATAGGTATGCCAAAGTACTTTATCGGAATTAATTTTGGTCCACACGAGCGCCGACCGACCGATGAAATAGAGGTCAAGCCAACCCAGGCCAATATACCAGTGGAAATTAATTAGCCCTTAATCAGGTGGTTTAATTCGCGCGTGTGTTTCGCGTGAAAGGAGAGATGATGCCACTTTGACAATTGTTACGATATTCCTTTTTGGTGTAATGAAATGCTGATTAATATTCATTGAATGGATCAATTAATTTGGATTTAAGATTAGATACTTAAGCAATTCAACTTGAAAATTCTTTAGGTCTTAATATGCTTAAAGCAATTGCACGTATATTCATAGTCGTTTGCTAAACTCGTGTTTAACTAAACTCAAGTATAAGACTAATTCGATTAATGAATATAGAAATAGATTCTATCGAAAACCAAATTCTAAACAGGATTTTATTAAATTATTCGACTTCAAATATTGGAATATTTTACCAAACCAAAAATTATTAAGGATAAAATGCCTTAAAAA
The DNA here is from genome assembly GCA_947049315.1 of Epistrophella euchroma. Classification (NCBI taxonomy): domain Eukaryota; kingdom Metazoa; phylum Arthropoda; class Insecta; order Diptera; family Syrphidae; genus Epistrophella; species Epistrophella euchroma. Next base: position 139,638,120 of record OX346245.1, read on the forward strand.
GTAAAACTTTTGTTATGAACATGGAATTTTACCATCTTTAGGCAATATATATATTGTGAAGGAAATTTTAGAAAGCATTTTTTTGCCGGGAGGAAAATAACATAATATGAACCATCATCGTTTTGACAATAGTTCTCTCTATATTTACCTCAATAGATGCCAAAGAGACAGCTATTTACAAAACGATGATCGTTTAATTGATCGTCTTATAGGACGTAATCTGCAACACGTATAATATAAAAACAACATGATATCCTATACGTTTTATCTAGCCGTGGCGTGATGGTTAGTGCGATGGACTGTCATGCCGGAGGTCTAAGGTTCGATCCCCAGCCTCGCCACCTATTTATTTAAAAGAAAAAACGGCCACTGCCTCTTGCGAGGAATTGACAAATCCTCCAGGAGTATCTCCTGTCACAGAAAAGTGCAGCTCGTTAACCGTTCGGATTCGGCAATAAACTGTAGGTCCCCTCCATTCCTGCAGACACGCACACAGGAATGGTGGAGAGTTGTAAGTCACTAGGCCCTAGTTCTTCATGAGCTGTTGTGCCATCAAATTTATTTATTTATTTTTTAAATATTTCAAAAATCCATAAATTATTGAAAATTGTATTTGTTTATTTTGAGGCGTTTAAAGTATCCTATCATCCTTCCTATTTTAATATTATAAATGTTAAAGTTTGTTTGTCCGTCTGTTTGTTCCTCTTAATCTCCGAAAATACCGAATTGATTGTATAATGAAAATTGGTAGAGCGAGAGCTTGGAACATGAGAATGAACATAGGCTATACTTTTTTTTTACCAAAATCTACAACAGTTTACCAAAAAAAAAAACAATTAAAATATACAAGAAAAGTGATAAATTGTTTGAATTTTCAGATAATTAAAACATATACAAAATCAACAAATATGTAAATACAAAAGTATTTTACAATCACGAAGTTATTTAAACAAGCGAAGCAAGGCTAGCACGGGCCTGCTAGTTATCAATAATTATTTTGATGCCAAATAAAAGCTTATGGCATTATTATTACTTCTTTAAAAAAGTACCAAAAAGTGTAATATGCATTATTTATTCGACAGCACTGGTATAATAAGGATAGTAGAATGTGATGGTAATGGATGGCAGTTTTACTTGCAACCGGATTTTACAGTGCATTTATGACAATAATAAAAATTAATATCATGGGCTTTAATAATGGCAGGCGGAGTTTTTTTTAAAGGTTTTTTTTTTTTTTTTTTTTTTCAAAAATCAAAGAAACGTAGGGTGCCTGACGTTTTCATCAGAAAAATTGCTGTTAGGTTACGTTTGAGAAAAAAAAATTACATATTGCAGTCACTTCAAGAACAATAAGAGCCAGTAAGAAGATGCGTTTATGACATCAGGAACTAGTACACATTCTAATTTTTTCTGCAAATGCTCAACGAGCAATATTCACGGACACGAATTTAGTATCTACTAAAAGCAGCCGGCAGCTGATCAACCAAAAACCGCTATTAAAGCAAGTAAATTGGTTTTGAGTTATACAAAATTTCGTGGTTATAATAAAATTTATTATTTTCTTAACCGGTTAAAAAAAATTCCTCGATTAAATAAATTTTCTATAAAACATTTCTATGAATATTTTTCACTGTCAAATAAAAATTGTATGGAGGACATAAAAAAACGATTGATTTATTCAATGAATTTTATTTAGACTTTTTGAAAGAAAAATTCATATCAAAAGAATTCAAATCCTCGAAAAGTTATAAGTCGCACCATCTTTGATTACAGAATAATTAATGTGAAGACGAACCTGAAGAGTTTTCTTAAAAAAAAAAAAAACGGCCGCAATCTGAAAGGTAAACCAAGGATTATAAAAAACTAGCGTACCCCAGCGAACGTTGTATCGCCCTACCCACATAGAAAATATGCTTGTTTTAACACCTTAACTGTCCCATGTAGGCATGGCATGATGGTAAGTGCGATGGACTCTCATGCTGCAGGTCTAGGTTAGATCCCCAGCCCCGTCCAAATAATAATAATAAAAACAAACGGCTACTGCCTCTTGCGAGGAATTGACAAAAACTCCAAGGCTCCAAGAGTATCACTTGTCATAAAAAAAGTGTCGCTCACATTAGTCGTTCGGATTCGGCAATAAGCTAAAGGTCCCCTCCATTCCTGCGGACAGGGATGGTTGAGATTTGTAAGTCACTAGGCCCTTGCTCTTCATTAGCTGTAGTGCTATCAAATTTATTTGTTTAATATACTACAAATAATATAACTTCGCATGGAAATACAAAATGTATATGTAGGTTTTGGAAAAATTGAAAATTTTATACTTTATGTTAAACAAAAGTTATTTCAAAAAATTTAACTTTTTCAACTAATGTAAGAGAAAACTCAGATATAAGAAAGCAGAAATGGCGGGCGGTAGAAACGTTTTCAAATTTTATACTTTATATTTTCAAAAATGCAGTTATTTGAAAACTGCTGAGCCAATTTTTATTTAACTGCTGGGCCGCCAGTTTTATTACCCAAAATTTCATCTTTCAAACTTAAGAGGTAATTTTGTTGTTTTCCAATGGGTAACGGTTTTCACGCAATTTATTATGAAACCAGTTTGTTAGCATTTTTAGGATGTTTTTTTGACATTGGTATTAACTTTTTCACAAAACACGTAATTAAGTATCATTTTTCCTTTTTCATTTAGAAAGCCAGAATTATTCTCTTAAAATAACTTGACATTTTTTTACCAAAAAATACATTTAAAATTATTTACAAAATAAAAACAAGAAAAAATAATATGTATTACAAAAAAAATTGAATATTCAATACAATTTCTTTGTAACGCTTTCTTAACGGGTTTTTCTAATTTATTTTCTTCTTTTGACTCTTTTCAACTCTCAATACATGAATAGACGTAGTTTTTATTGTTTTTTTTTTTATTCAAATAATCAATTTATTTACTTATGATAGGGCTTGGCACTCCTTAAAATAGCTATATCTCCAGCCAAACAAAAACAAAAAACGAATTAAAATACCTAAAATTAATTCCTAAACGGTGGTAGTGCCTTTAAGTTGTAATGTTGCTGCTGTTCAAAAATTAAATGAAATTGACGGAATAAAGAATGGTCAAGTCTAATAAACTGACATTCTAGCATGAATAATATGACAATCGTTCAATTAAAATAGAAGTACACTTGGGCGTATACGTATTTTTTTTGTTTACTTATTCTTTTAATAAATTTTAGTACAATTTTTGTTTGTGCACGATAAATTAGTTTATGTCAATTAACGAAGATTTTTTTCTTTCTATTAAAAAAAAAAAATGCGGGCATGGTACGGTGTCCATATGAGTATCAAATTAAAATCCATTCGCCGAGCTATAAATTCCTTGTGGCTTCAAATTTTAAAGCTCGTTCAAATGTATTTTTTCACACAAAAACAATCTTATGCTGAAGCTCTTCAATTTTTACCCGCTAGTTTCATATGTTTGCATTCGTACCTTATAATGTTCAAACATTTTCCACCTACAACTAAGTATGTATGCGTAGGTATACCTACTACAGTTCTAAGCATAAATGAAAACTTTACCAAAACTTCAACACACATGATCAAACATACAGCCAAGATTATAATGCTAATGTATCTGGGTATACAAAAATTCTTCTGCCCAGCTCGATGAGCTGTTGCAGCAAAACAGCACGCTGCGCTGTACATAGCAATCCTTGTTACAACTTTTACACTGCAATTGGTAATCTAATTGTTAATGCTACGCAAAGGTGGGCCAACACGTAGGTATTGTACTTATCTATCCCACTTGATTTCTTTAAAAAATAATAACAAAAAATACAAGACCGTAAGCAAAAATAAATTCCAAAGGGGCATTCAATTTATAAATCTTCCTCTCACTAGTAATTTTTTGGATGTGAGCTGTCGGAATGGGGGAATCGAAAATGCAATGGCAACGAAAATGGAAAAAGGCACGGATCGATCTGTTGTTCAGTCATTCATTCTTCGCAATTTTGATCTAGCTATAAAGTTTTTGCACTAAAGTACATTCAAAACCATGACCATACTCAAATTTTAAAATTTAGTTTCTATGTTATTATGTAGGCCTTCAACTGTTAGCCCTAAACCAAAAAAAAAATTCAAGGGAAGCTCTCATCCAAGCAATGGCCCTGCCCTCATATACATACATAGATACCAATGTAACCTTAAAATGCTCCGTCGAGTAAATTCAATGAGAGCCAACAGCCAACGCGATTGTGCAAACCAAACCGCACAAACCAACTAAAAGGTTCGTTCTCATATATGGAATGGATGCAACTTTTCGGGTAGTTTTGCTTCGTGATATGTGCAGTTCACTACTTTGCAATTCCATAAAGCGAATGCGAAAGTTTTACGTGCAATCATCCGAACGTGTAACATGAATTTTCCACCGAAAAAACTAAATATATGTATAGCGACCAATTTATATACGAGTACATTTTCTCAGTTTTTTTGTATTGTTAGATTTTGAGGGAGGGTTTGAAAAGTAACCCCCTCGAAAGTAGCATCAACTAAATGTAGCAAACTTTTGCGTCGACCTCGAACAGTTGTGAATGTGTGAAAATAGATGTATATTTGTTGTTAACGAATTTCAAATATATTTATTATGAATGAATATATACAGTTTTAACTTTTTGTATAGAAAAATAAAGTTAAATATGGGAGAATAATAATTTAAAAAATACTAACTAACTGACCTCACAAATTTTGATTTAAAGTTAAAAAGTTTGCCTGGGTCTTACAACGAATGTGACCAGAAAATAAATAAATGGGTCAATTAAGAGAACCAACTATGCAAGTGATGACATTCTTATTTTAAACTGAAGCATCTTTGTCGAGGAGTATTCATGAAAATAATGGATTTATCCTTTTAAATTAATATAATTTTATCACCATTGGTTTAAAGCAGTTGTTATAGTTTTAATTAGATACTATAAAACTATTTATAATATTTACAATATTTTTTCATCAACTTCTGGGCTTTTTTAAAGTTGTTGATATTCATAGTTCAAATTAAAATAAAGTAAGATATATGCCTGAAATGGCGTCCCTTTATTTTGACTTTACGTTGTGTTAACTTTTTGGACGGGACAAAATAGTTTTTATCTGAATTTGTTGCTGATAAAATTCGAATTTATTTTGCAAGCCCTTAAGCTCAATCAGATTGTTGGTACATAAATAACGTGTTTGGTACCTAAAGAAGGAAGATGAATTTTTAAAATTGAAAACATTACCTAATAATAAATTTATTTCTTTTATAGTCTAAGATCCCGCCATAGAACGACCTACACTCATCGCGGTACCAGATAAGAAGTATACAGTTTTGTAGGCATAGTGTCTAAACCAGTGTTTCCCAACCTTTTTTGTACTATGCCCCACCAGAATATTTCCAAAATCTTCATGCCCTCCTAACATTAAAATGTTGATACCTAAAAAATTTTAACATAATAAAATCTTAAATGTAAAATAAAAATAAAATGGGTGATATTAGAAAAAAATCCATAGAAAACAAGTAAACATAATAAGTTTGTTTTCAAAATAATGTAGGACAGAAATTCAAGTACAAAATAATTTAATAACTATGTAATATTTATTATTTAAAATTAGTGAGATCCTTGCGCTTCATGCCTCCTGCAAATAGATGGTCAGGTTCAAATTCAGAGAGCTTCAGTCTCAAGTCACTTAGTTTTGTTATATCAAAATTGTTTTCTTTATCAGCAAGTCATTTATGACATTAAGTTTGCATTCAGTTAAATATGAAGATATGGTAAAAGGTGACAACAGCTGTCTTGCATATTGGGATATTAGATTTAGGTTTCCTCACAAAGCCATGCCATCGTTCCTTTTATGTCGAATAAAGTTTATTTCATCATCATTCATTCGTTTTCATCATCATCATTTTGTATTTCTTTGAAATATAACAATTATCAATTTATATCTTATTTTTGTGACCTTTTTCTCTCTTATAAATATATAAAATAAAAAGAACATTGACCTAAAGCCCACAAGAGGTGTTAAGATATAAAAATTATCGACAATTATTACATCTATTACGCTATCGGTCACTTCAAATTTTTTGGAGCCGAGAAAACCTCTTAAAATTTTTGTGTCTAAATGGAACCACGATCGAAAACAAAATATCATATATAAAAGATAATTTTATTAAAAAAATTCCAAATCGATGGTTTTTTAAAAATCATATTTTAAATTGGGTAAATTAGGGTAAACGAAAATAAAAGTCTACATAGAGAGTTGGTTGTTTTTGTAATCGATAGAATCTTTTATTATAAAAAGTATTGCTCATATACAAAAAATTTGTAACTCATACTGTAAACGTTTGAAAGAAAAAATGTTAGAAGTAGACGTTGGGGAAAAAAATTACTTTAAATCAGGGTTTTATGTTTTCTTGAAAAAAAATTTATATTTTCTAAAAAGAAGATAAGAAGTAAATTGACCTGTGTTTGGCAAATTTTCGATTTGATAAAATTATAAATTAAGATTGCTAACTGAATTTTTGAACAATATACATTTTTTCATCAATTTTCAGCGGCTTTGATTTTTTTTTTTTTCAATTTAACACTCATTGGAATTTTCATTAAAAATAGTACAAGCGTATAGACACATTAATTACGAGTATGTTGGCACCATATTGTCTCCAAAAAAGTTGTCAAGAACTCCAAATTTCGATATTTTGAAATTTCTGGAAAAAAACTTTGATAAACTCAGAGAAGTGACAACAAATTTGGGGAGGTAAAGTATAACCAAAATGCAAGTACATGGGTTAATAGGTACAAGTGTAATGATGTCAACAATCTGGAAGTTTTTTTTGAAGCTTGTGGTGGATGTTTTTTGTAGTAGCCGGTGGCGTAATTGTTAGTGCGTTGGACTATCATGCCAGAGGTCTGGAGATCAATACCAGCCGCTTCCACCTTAAGTTTTTTTCGGAGCTACTACCTCTTGCGAGGAAGTGACAAATCCTCCAAGAGTATCTCTTGTGAAAGAAAAGTGCGGCTCATCTTAGCCGTTCGGGTTCGGCAATAAACTGTAGGTCCCCTCCATTCCTGCAGACACGCACACAGGAATGTTTGAGAGCTGTAAGTCACTAGTTCCCTAGTTCTTCATGAGCCGTTGTGCCACCAAACTTATTTTTATTTATTTATTTAATTATTTATTTAATTTTATTTTTATGATTCTGTGTCAGGAGAGGCTTCTGGCCCTTTTGTTAGTTCATCAGCCTACGATTTCATTAAACGAAGACAAATTAAAAATTGCGCTATGGCGCAAAGTCGCTATGGTGTATTATGCGCTTAAGTAAGTGTATCAGCGCAATATTTTCATCGTCAGCAGCATTCTTATATAGGTACATTTTTTTTTCAAAAATTTGAATTTGCAAACATTTTGTTCTTCGAACCTTTGTCTTTCGATACTTTGATGTCCTCCGGAACTTTGTCTTTCGTAACTTTGTCTTCCGTAAATTTTTCTTTTCGAAACTTTGTCTTTTCGAAGCTTTCTCTTTCGGTACTTATTTCTTTTCGTAACTTTATTTTCCGAACCCTTGTTCTTCGAACCTTTGCCTTTCGAGACTTTGTCTTTCGAAACTCTGATGCAATCCCTTTTTAAAATAAGTATAAATAATTTTCCAAAAACTATTTATTTTTCACAAACTGTTCACTTAAACAAGAAAGATAAACAAGATAAAATAATAGATTTCTAGCTTTAAAAAAGGGATCTTGCGGAACCCTGTAAGTTTTTTGTTTTTTTAATATTTTTTTTTTTTTTTTTTTTTTTCAAGTGGATTTTTTAGAAAATTGTCCTAGGAGGGAGGGACAATTTTCTAAAATAGACCTCCCTCCCATAAAGTTTTTTTCTTGCCTCAACTCAACCTACATGCCCTAGTCTCTTATGCTTAGAGCCTGACCCTACAAATGTATTTGAATTGTTGCAATATTATTCATTTTATTAATCAAGAGCACAATTTTTAATGGGTAAACGTTTTTATATGTTGTTAGCTAAACATTCCAATTCGAATTTCTTAATTTCATTCACTATAACTGGAGTCCGAGTCCGGGGTTTTCATGTTTTTAATGCTCCAGACACTCTCCTAAAAGTAGATTTTGTTATTTTTAATTTTCTCAAAAACAGAATAAAAATAAATTTAAGTACTTACTTGCTTTTGAGTGTTTAACTTAAAATTGTTAGGAGAATTTAATATTAAAACAAAAAAATACTAAATAAGTTCAATTTTGAACAAAATCAATTTGATTTTTTAAATTTCAAGTTCGAAAATTAATTTTTCAAAAACTGTTTACTGAAACAACTTGATTTAAGTAACAAAATTCATAAATGATTTGTTGCTTTTCATTAATATCCTAATAAAATAAAACTTTACAGACAAATTTTTTTGTTTTTTCCTGTTTCGTCCACTTATTACTCCATCTTCATGTTACTTGGCATATTGAACTGGGTTAACCCAAATCATAAAAATCTATGATTGTTAGTTATCTCAGTTCGGGCAACGGCCTCCATATTCCAAAACCTCTCTATATAACGTCTCAATTGTCCCCTAATGAGATAGGGACTAAAACTGAAAGAAATAAACATAAAGTTTTCCTATCAACACTATTTTTCTTTGTGTCCTTTTCGACAAGGACACACAGACCTATCAATTATAACATGAAACACATAATATGATAGTGAGAGAAAAATTCTGAAAACGAGTGCGACATGACAGCAACCCTAAGGTTTCCAAATTTGATGTTATAACAATATTTTTTATAAGCCCCTTTTGGCACCTTAAATTCGGTCTTATTTTTCCCTGATGCGTCTCTCTGTGTTAACGTGTGTGTTTTGTTGCCGGAAAAGTTTTCTTAAAGAACATTTTTTGATTGTCATTGGATTTTACATTTTGCTGTTTGCTTTCCAATTCCTTGATTCCATGGAAAGGAACTTCTTGTTGCTAGCTAAAGAATAATAATCCTGTTGCTTGCTCCTGATGATTATGTTCCGAAGGATACTATACCAAAACCATCAATACACCCATTGAGTGGGCTATAGTACACAACACATCAGCAGAAGGGAATATTCGTTTCCTTAAGCTATACGAGTCTCCTAATAGACATGAGGAAGAAGATGGACTTGGAGCAGTGGGGAGGAGAAAGGAAGAATATGGCGGGCGATTACAAATAACTTTTCAGCGAAATATATGTGAAAAGTTTTCCAATTCCAATTTCGAAGTTGCTAGTAGTTTTTGGAAGTTAATCGGGTTTTATATCCTTTCTCGAATAAATCCGAGTCGACATTTATTGGCATTGAAAGCTGAGTGAAAATTATTTCATACAATGTGTATTTAATATTTTTTATTTTTATTATTTCTTTGTTTCGTTTTATTTCTTTTGTCTTTGTTTGGTTATGTTTTTGAGGATTGATTTAGATTTTGGAAAATATATGCTAAGGACATTTGTAAAGTGGTAGTTATGTTGTCTTATAGAAGACTTTATTGTTTTTTATGAAATATGTATTTTCTGTAAATGGTGGCAAAAAGATACTCGTAGGTATCTGAATGCAAAAAACGGTTACCTATATGTTAAGCAATCAAATCATTAGATCATCTACAGTAGTCCAAGTCAAAATTCAAAGTTAGTCGAAAATTTAAATGGTAGGGTTAATTGTGAAAATCGAAAACTAATAAATACAATAATAAATTATATATTGTTTACATTAAACCTACTTTTTGCTTCTTCTATAAGGCAAGTAAAAAAGTGTTCGAGGTCGTAGGGATGTTTCCCCTATAATCGAGCACTTCGTGGCTTACAAAAAAGTAATCCTCAATAATTGTGAGGAGAATTCGTCATGTAAATTTAACTACTTGCTGAAACTAAAATTTTTTTTATTAAATTTACATTTCTTTTATTTACTTTAACTGTTTTTTTTATAAAAAAAAAAAATGAAAACTGAAGAATATCCAAATTCCTCAGTAATCGAACATAAAGTTTCCTTTTTTCGAACAAAAGATTAAATGTATAATTTAAACCTAATAACATGATTAAAATTTATTTTTGAGTAAATAAATTTATTGTATTTGTATTTTATTAAAAACTAAAAAAAATTAATTTCAAAATATTAACTTGGGGTAAGAGGATGCATCGATCAAAAAATCCTTTAAAATAATATTGACCGATAGCTGAATGTATGGATGGACCAATTTTAGTCAAACATTATTCAAAACCTGTTCGAACAAAGGAAACTAAAAATTATATGAGATTCCTTCAAACGAACACTGGAAAAAAAAAGAAGAAAAAGGTGTTCGAATACTGAACTCAACGTTTCTATTATCGATCTTAAAATGAAAACGTAAAAAACTATTTATTTTACCATCATATTAATTGCGTGAAGGGAAGAAAACAATTTTGATGAAGTTGCCTATATTCGAACACTAGTGTTCGAGAAGGAAACTCTAAAAAATTTGTTTTCCTATGTTCGAACAGTAAAAATATTATATAATTATGAGATTTTAAGGTACAACTTCTACTGTAATATAATACTAGCCGATTTGCCCGTGTCAGTTGATTCGCAAACTGATTAAATATGTATGGATTCTACAGATGTGTAAAAAATTCTATATATGTAAAAAAAAAATTTATGTATGTATGTATGTATGAAATTTATTTATTATACATATATAAAAATAGAGAAAGAGAATTAAAAATTTAGATCAGGGGTGCAAATCCACCTTACCCTTACGCTTACACTTACACTTACACTTAGACTTACAAAGATGTAAAAATATTTTATTGCTTAACTCGTTTAATAATTTCAAAATTCAATTTTTCATTAAAAATTCTTAAATATCTTACTATTTAAATGAAATAAAATTTTTCTTCTTGATGCATACCTATGCAACGCATCACAATTTATAAATCCACGAATTTAATGAGCGCCAAGCTTCTTGCACCTACACTCACAGAGTAATTTTAATATAAAATTTCCACTTTTCCAATAACTTTATCTTGACGACTAACTTATTTCATTTTTCCAATTATACAGAGCTGAGACCGTTTTCCTTTATAGATTTTATTATACCTACTCCAAAAAAATCCGAACTTTTAATTCAAGAAATCTGGACTCGTAAAAAGTTGGTCTCTTATTGCGCGATGTTCTCTTGGTTCTTTAATTTTTGGTTTTTTTTTTTTTCTTAAAAAACTTTCATCCCACAAAAATACGTCATACGAAAGAAAAAAGGGATAATAAAAGAAAATAAAGACTTTCAAAAATTTAGAACTCATCCACAAATTGTAACAGATGCCGTACCAAGCGCTGCTTGGCCGGGCAGCCGCCCGCCATGCAATAGTGAATAATATTTTATTCGCAATATTTCTTTTCTTGCATTTTTTATTACTCAAACTCGAACACTTAAAATCCGTTTTCCATTTGAATATCCTTTTACCTAGGACATTTTATATAGCCAGATGACAGCAGCTAGCAGCCAGCAGGGGTGGACTTAAGTTTGAGGAGCCTTAGAGCGAAATAAGTGTTACTTAAGTGTCCCGGCGCGGATGCAAAAGGGGGAATGGGTGCAACTGCATCCGCTCCCCCTGGGGCTCAAGAACGAAGAACGATTTGTCACTTCCTCACAAGAGGCAGTAGCCCGGAAAAAAACTTAAGGTGGAAGCGGCTGGTATTGAACCTAGACCTTTGGCATGACAGTCCATCGCACTAACCATTACGCCACGGGAGAATGTGCATGCTAGTTCTAACAACGTCTGTCAATGTGCCAAAAATTTTGCTGATAAACTGGACGTTGAGCTGAAAATTCCACGAATCCCTCGTCATGGTGGACGTCAAATTTACTACAGAGTATCAATATATGCAGTATGCACCCTTATTGGACTTTGTTCTCACAGATCTGCGTGAAATAATTTAACCTGAAACCTTGGATGTGTTTCAAATAACACTTTTCATTCCAGAAAATATTAATTGTGAAGTCTCTAATCAACCGCTTTTTTTCAAACAAGCAGAGCATTATTCAGAAAATTTTAAAATTCAATGGACATGGAAAAAGAATAAAATGTTATTGATTTTTTTGAAAGGTAGGTAAAAATGCACGAAAATTGTTGTGACTCAGTGCACGCACTCGATTCGTACGACCAGTATTCAAACGTTTAAGTACGATAAGAATTCGTATTCGCCGGCCTAACTTACTGTAGCAATCCGGCACTGTAGAAACCACAGGAAATACATTTCAACTTTGTCGCGCTTTTGTGTGTTATACGATATTAGGCAAGATGTTGGAATATCGCCCGCACCGAAGTATAAAAAAAGTTTTTTAATTTGGAGTTTTTTTTTTTTTTTCAAGTTCGAGGCAATTATTCGCAAGAAACCGGTCGTATATTTTCGTTTTTGCTAGTGAACTTCGAATTTGAAAAAAAAAAAACATAATTTTCTATGGAAGTAATAAATTCCTCCAGGCTGCACATTCAGAAGTATTGTAATCAAAATTTGACGACAATACGCTGCTGTGCGTCCGAATGAATCCTCAAAGTGTATCTTTCAGATAAAGGATAGCTATATAAATATCTATGGTCTATGGAACATGTACATTTGAATGGAATTACCGGCATTCCCTTGCATTGTCTAAATTGATTTGCGAAACAATTAACTATATAGAGTCTTTGGTTTGGGTCACCCACTACCCCACCCTCTGCCCCTTTTATCTCATGAAATGGACTTTAGAAGTTTCCCGCATAACTTATCTGAGAGAACGCTTCCTATACATTTTCATTGAACTGTTAAAATGTCTATTGGATTGCATTCATTTAGAAAATTTCATCAATCGAGCAGAAGATATTTTCTCGGGTGAACTTCTTTTAAAAGTCGTATGCGAAACCCTCTCGAGGCTAGGCGGGAAAAAGTATCTTTCTTCTTTATTGGTTTTTTCCACAGTTTAGTTGATGCAGGTGGTCGGTTATGTATGGAAAACTGAATTGATGTTTATACGGCCATATTATTGCCAATATACCTACTTTTGAAAAGAAATCTTGCTTATGGGGGGTTGAGAGATTTAATTTTTTCCCCCAAAGTGGGAGCTTAAATCGTTTGGAAAAATACCATGTGCATATACATTATATACACATCTCGACGGACCCTTATTTATTTCATTTAAATAAATTAGTTTCATATGTGAGTATGAGGGTGTTGACGATATAAGGGGAGCAGCCTGATTGGCGATATCAAAGAATAACGTGATTTGAAAACGTTCTCGTAATTTTCTTGATTGGATGGTCGAAGATAAAATAAAATAAAAAAACAATAATACAAAAATTAGAGAAGCAATGAAAGTGCATTCAATGGAAGCGTTTCCAATAGTTGAAATAAGTGAAATAGTGGATGTCATATTTAATGTATAAGTTTAATACAAGATTTTGAATGATTATTTGGAATGGATTCTTGATCTTGAATATCCTGGGCAGAAGCATTACTTAAAATTGGAAGGAAGCAACAGTTTTATTTTTTTTCCGCATTGCACTTGCACATTATTATGGAAAATTGAATTTACAACATTTTCAGTCGCAAAAATGTTGCATAGTCTGTTGAGCAGCTCGTTTTTTTTTTTTTTGAAACTTTTTTTTTAGACAAAAAAAATCTCAAAACTACGAAAAAATTCCGACAAAGCTGAATTGCGGTGATCTTTATTTTTGAATCTTTAGCATTTTCCAAAAAAAACCCTAAAGTTTTTACGGGGGATGAAAGGGGTCGAATTTCAGTTTTTTTTGCAAATTTCTGGAAAAATGTCAGTTTTTTTTTTTTAATGTGAAGGCAAAAGCTAAAGCTTATATAATTTTACGCCATTTTGTGACAAAAAAACTTTTAGAGAATCAAAATACCTAAAAAATGAGTTGCTAACGATTTCTGGGACTTAATTTTTCTTTAAGTTATAAGCTTGTCAAAGTTAACCTGAACCTAATGTGGTTGGAATGTTTAGCTTTAAGACACCCCTCTAGCCTCTCTTTTGGCATTGACTCCACAAAAACCTATGACAGCTTTATAGAGGAAGGTCGGTGCAATAACTTTGTCGAACATTGTTTTACAAAATTTGTCATCAACTTTTGCATTTATAAAATCGAAAATAGCATTTATGGTGGGTTAATTCACTCATCTAGCACAACATTTTTTGCCCCTTCCTAAAAATTTTTATACCGTTTTAAGACATCGACCATGAAAATGCGACTACTAGAACGTTATACCTTCGGAAGCCCAAAATTTGTTTTTATAATGTGGAGATGTACCCAAAAATACATACGATAAAAAAATATTTGCTCGTGCATCTCCATTACATTTTTTTTACTAAATTCTCTACACCATAACGTTTGTGCACGTTTTTTTTTTTTCAAAATCTATCGATTGCACGAATTTTTGACGTAAAACTACATAAGCTTTAACTTTTGCCTTTACATTTAAAAAAAAAATAAACTGATAGTTTTCGAGACATTTGCAAAAAAAACTGAAATTCGACCCCCATCACCGCTCGTTAAAACTTTAGCACCGGCACAAATTTAAGGTACTTTTTGGAAAATACTGAAGATACAAAAATAAAGATCTCCAAAAAAATTCAGCTTTGTCGGATTTTTTTCGAAATGAAAGTCTAATTTTCCTATAGGCTAATCAATTTAAAAAAAAAATCATTTTCCGTGTTCCTCTGCTTAGTTTTCCTTTAATCTTTTGTGCTGATTTAAAATGGTCGTTTGTGCACAATATTGCAACATAAACTTAACTCCAGCTTTTATTTTTTCTTGAAAATGTTCTTGCATTTGTTTTTTTGTTTTCTTCTTTAAATGAACATTGTACAACCTTTGTCACGTACAAATTTTGTGAACTTTTCTAACGCCTCTTAACTATCACTGCACTGCAAAATAACTACGTTTATATTTTTTTATACGTTCTTTTTGGGCATTCTTGCAGCGTTCCTTACTTACTGAACACTTTAATTTAAAGTTCTATCATTAAATACAACTTATTTTCAGAGTGGAAGTGCAAGTCCTTTGAAGTTGAAAAGTTTTTTTTTTTTTAATTTCCTCTTCGTTCAATTTTCCTTGAGCACAGAAACGACACGACAAGAATAACATCCGTCAAGTACTATCATATTTTTCCTGCTTTTTTTTTTCTAACATCATTTTTTCGATTTTTTTTTCAATTTTTATTTTTAATTTCTACGAACTTCACTTTCTATATTATGTAGTTCCTAAGGAGCGGTATCGGTGCGGCCGGCGGTGGCGTAGGTCAACTTGATGATGGCATTCACCATCACCTTCGTCGTCATATCATCATTGTCATCAACATAAAATGACATTTCATCAAATGTAGGTATAGTTGGTAATTTTATTTAATTTTCACTTTGAATGGACACTTTTTCTAATAAGTAAATAAAGAATTAAAGCAAAAAATGAACATGAAAATAAAGGAAAAATTAATCCTCTTTCACATTCATTATGCCATAATTTTTCTACAACACAGCAACTACAGGAAGAACATGGCATCATAATCATTTCAGTCTGTCTTTGATTGAGAGACAGAGGCAGAAGCAAAATATAATTACTAATTTCAGAGCAAAATATAAAGACAAAATTACTAAAATATAAAGGGTCCATTAGCATGGAATTCATTCCAAATGAATTTCATAATGAATTTCAACCACCACTGCACCGTTAGTCGTTATCTGGATCAAAACGAATGAAACAAACGAAAAAAATAATAATCCTACATAAGTTTAAAATATATGAAAATGATTCAATAATGTCTTATGTATTTAAAACAAGGAAATTAAGAAAAAAAAATCGAAAAACTTAAAAAAAAAATATATTTTTTCTGTTTAATAAAAATTATTTTTAAAATTTTAAAAATAATTAATTGCTTGATGAATTAGTCAAAATCGGTGAATCCATTGAAAACAGAAATTATTGTGTATGGCAGAAAATTACGTAAAAATGTTTTTTATAAAATTTGAAGCAAAACCATTAACTCCTTTATAGGCTCTAGCGTCTAGCTTTACATTTGATGCAGAGATGCACTCTAGATTTCGAGAATGTAGAAAATGCCTAACATTGAACTTAGTCGGAATTTTTTCGAAGTGAATTTTCTTGGGTTATTAACCGAAATATACATATTTTCATGTCAATGCCTTTTTTATTACTTATTTGAAATTAGCAGAACAATATTCAACAAATAGACCAATAAAGCACGACAGAAATTCGCAGTTCTTTTACATTTCCAGTCCGGAACTTACAGTTAAGCAAATAGAATTTGCAGTAGAAAAGTCCTCAAAATTGATAAATATAAAGAACTAGCTGACCCGGCAGACGTTGTCCTGCATATACAGGATTTGTGTATTGGGAAACACTTCGTCGGTTCGGAAGAAAAACGACACAACTCAACAAATTAAATTTTTGAGCAAACACGCATGTTAAAAGTCAGTCTTGTCGTGCTACCCCACCACAAATGAAATGATTTCAGACATGCGTTGATTTCGTCAGCAGCTGTTGATCTCGGAATGACGGGGATTGTTTGGAGAAAATCCCCGGCTAGCATTATAAGTGTACCACCAAAAAGGCACTGATTTCCACGTAGATCTTGCAGTGTTCGATTTAAGGCCTCCTTTAATTTTTTATGCACCATCGTGCATTCATCCCAAATGATTAATTTGCATTGCTGCAGAACTTTTACCATTCCATTTGACTTGAAAATATTGCGCACGTCGGGTTTTCGTTAATTTGCATATTCAGTAAAAGCTTTATAGCAGTGTGCCGCATGCGTCCACCATCCAACAACGTGGCAGTGATTCCCGAAGACGCCAGTGAATTAACTCTTTTTGTCCTTTTTTTTTTCATTATTTTCAAAATTTTATTTAGGTCAAGGTTATCTCTCTTTTCAGCGTTTCCCGTAATTTTTGTTTAACCTTTCGATTTTTCTTTAATAAATAATTAAATTTGTTCCTATGGACATTTTGCTAACTGCTTATCAACCAAAATTAAATTAGATTCTATGGTTGCATAGCAACCAAGTAAACAAAATCAACATTTTGCATAGAAGAACCTCGAAAACAATTTCATTTTTAAATACTTATGTATGTATAATATAGATAAATAAATAAATTTGGTGACACGAGTGCGACTGCTCGTGGATAACCAGCATGGTCCTATACAGGGTGTCCTGCGGCCGGCGATACAGACGAAAACCATGGGTTCCTGGAGGTCATTTTAAGTCGATAAACTCAAGAGGTAATTTTCTTGCTTTCGATTCCTTTTCGACTTAAAATAGTTGACAACAAATTTGAGAGAAGAGCTGTAAATGAGCAAGCTCATCTGGCTCTAAAGGGGAGTACAATAGATCTGTCGCAGTGCAAATAAAAACCCCAGATTATTCATTCATTCATTTATAAAATGTTTTTTATGATTTTTCAACTCGTTTCTTTAAGTGGCTCTAACTTTGCCAAGCTACAACCGATTCTTGAATTTTTTTTTGGATTTAAACGAGAGTAGTTAGGATTTTTTATTCGCTCTACAATTTGTTTCTACATATGTGTGTAGCGGTTTTCCCGCATTTATTATAAAACCCATTTGTTTGTATTTTTTGGTTGTTTTTTTTTGACTTTGGTACCATTTTTCTTCACGACAAAAACACACGTCCTATTAATTTCTATACTCAAACACTAAAAACCAGAAGCATAAATATCATTTACGGCCAATTTCTTGACAAAGTTCTAACTCCTAAAACTCGGTTTATCGAAAAATTAGAACTTGATTGAGTTCTAACTCATTTCTTCACCGAGTTCTAACGCGTTAGAACTTCGATTTGGATCTCAGTTTGAGATAGAACTTGGACCCTCGAATTCGGGGGTCTAGAGACTTAGAACTCGGTTTAAAAATATTTTTGTATTTCTTCAAAAAACTAATTTGGTTAGAAATTTTGATTCGACTTTAAAAAAGAAGGTAATTCAAATCAATTTTGGATAAATTTATTTTTAGGTGCAAGCTTTTTCGCGTACGTTGAAAAATTCATAGCCAGATAGCTTGCTGCATTGCTGCACAAAATACAAATTTGTGTACCTGTGTACATGTTACAAGATTTTAACCACTATATTTTCCTGGTGAAGAAGGAAACAGAAATGCATTAATGTTGCCGTTGTTGGTTAAGACAAAAAGTGAATTTAAAGCACTATTTTCCTCAAAATAAAGTAATTAATGAACAAAATAAAAGAAATATCTTCACAAAAAAAGTTTCCAGCAAAATGAAACTGACAAATATTTAAATATTTGTTTATAGATTGTCAGAAATTTGTGTGCGGAAAATGATACTGTGTGCTACGAAAGATTAAAATATACAATAGAACTTCGTTTCTTTAAACCGAGATCTAAAGTACTTAAAACTCAATAGTGATCTTAGACCGAGTTCTAAGGAAATGATTAGAAGTGAAGAAATGATCAAGTTCTAATTTTTTTTAAAACTAGGTTCCAAAGATAAACCGAGAGTTACTGGATCGAGTTTTAAATTGATTTTAGAACTTTGTGAAGAAATTGGCCGTTAAGTGTTTGAGAAAATTGAAAATAACCAAATCTACTTTCTACTTTACTTATACCTGGAAAAAATATCTTTGGATCAACAAAAAAACATATTGAAATCGAATTGAAGGAAAACTTATTTTCAATTTTCTCAAAAACTAAGACATTTAGACATCTATGGTTTTTAGTGTTTGGCTAAAAATTGATGCCAGCATTGAATATTAACAACAATTTTTTTAGTAGAAAATTAAAAAAAAAAAATTGTTTGAACACAATTTTTCATTTTTTTTATCAAGAATTTTAGTTTGGAAATTAATTTTCCAAAAACTATTAACTTAAACAATTTTATTTCAAAACGGAATATAAAAATGGATACTTGCCTTAAAAAATATACGGCATGACATTGTAAGTGTTGCCGTTGGTTTTAAATAATTTTTTTAAGTACATAAATGTTTTATAAATAAATCTTAGTTACAATAAGATGGCGGGAGCCGCGCAAGCCCGAATTTCTCACGAACTCAGATTTATACTCAGAATCAATACCTCTACAATATACTGCATTCATAATTAGACCACTTCAAAACCTTTCTCTAGCTGGAATTTATTTGAATAAAATTAATATAATTTAAATAGAGGATCATCGATCAAAGATACCATGACCGTATTGACACCACAGAGTATCATCAGCATCATCACCACATCATCATCATAATTTGTCTGGGGCTTCTCAAAAGCGAACATTGTTAAAACTACTACACATGTCTCTGAACCCGGCCCTAACATTATAGCACCATATATAGTTTCAAGGAAACCCGAATACATCACCTTTATCCTATACCCCATACAACAAGGATATTAAATTCATGCAAAGATGTCTGTCCGTATACCGTACACATAATCAAATGGTTAGTCCATAAGACAAACATTTTCCAAAAAGAGTTTTCCAAGTAATAAAATCAAAGTCAGACAGGACACATACAATCATAGCAAATTATACCTATCTATAGGTTATAAAGTATAAGAAAAAAAAAATGGGTAATGACTTTGGATATATTGGGAGAGTCGAGAAAGCAAATAAGTTGTGAGGAATGAGAAAGTTTTCCATTCGTCTTTATTCGACATTATGAACGTAAGAAAATAATAAAATCACCAGATGATGGTCATTAGACCGAAAAGTAATTTCATTTTATGAAACTTCAATCTGTTCCACCAGCCGAGAATTGTTCGAAGAACCTTTTGCCAATCTCACACCCAGTTCGACATCACTGCGACTTGACTATCGACAACACTGTCCCGGTCTATTTTGAGAGAAAAAGGACGAGTTCATCAGATCAGTAATATGTATGCGAATAGGAGAAAACAAATCAACAACAGCGAATTTTACTGCTTCCAGGCTAAGAAGCACAATCACGAGTTTATAGATATGCAACAAAATGCCTTACTGGTTGGAATTTATTTTTCAGTTCCTCTCATTCTCCTGTTCCCATTTTAAAAAGGTTCTTATACAATGTTGAAACATCAAATTCGATAAGGACAAACAAAAAAAAAAAAAAGACAATAAATATAGTTTAACACCTGGAAGAATAACTGACTGTGATATAATAAAATGTCCTTCTTCCGCTTCGTGAACGTGTAAAAGGACATAAATTTGATTTTAAAATAAATTTTAATAGAATTCCACCTAAACAAGGATGCAGAGGGTTCTCCATAGACCGAGGAAAAGATATCTATAGAGTCCCCCCCAATACCTGGGACGGACGAGATTCAAAGTCGCGCGAAATTGCTTTAGTGTTCAATTTAAAGTTTTTAAAAGGTTTATTTTTGTCCATCGTCGTTTTATGAGCTCTTGCTCTCTCTCGCTATCCCTTCTGCCAGAAAAGTGTGTATTTTTTGATATCCTTGTACTTGTCCTTGCCACAAGTCCCCCAGTTCTCCTATTCAAAGAGCCAAAGAGTGTGATACATTTCAGACGAAAGAAGGACAATTTGACAATTCAATTATACGGAAACAAAAACGCTTCTAACTTATGAAAGCTGGCTTTGGGAACCTCTATAAAAGGAGATGATACCAATCTTCACCTATACCTTTAACATACACCGCATCCCTGTTGTACGTAACCAGTATTAAATCAAAGGACCAAAATCAGAGGAATTCTGAAGCAAGTGAAGTAGAAAGCGTTTTATGTGCTCGCGCGTGCAAAAGGTATTCCATCCTATATCATCCAATCCAACCGAAAAGCAACAAAATTGTATTAGCATCTTTCCCAGTGTTGCCATATTCTTGTGAATGCATTATCATACAATTGGCTATTTTATGATCATACGAGAGGCTAAATTATCATACGGCAAAAAAAAATATTCACAAGAACCCGAAATGACACGATACGGCCGAAATTTTTTTTTTTTTCGTTCTTTCTCTCTTTTTTCATAAGCACGCACTTGTGATTTCGATCGCGCGACTATTTAGTCGCAAGAAATAAAACACATCAGTTTCAATGTGAGTGACCGCACTTGCGACCGAGAAATCACAACTAAAATTCGTTCCATTTTTCAAGAGACGAGATTGTGGCAAAATAAAATGAAACAAATGCAATTACATGTTTCTGACCGCACTTGCGATTTAAAAATCGTAGTTGCGGAAAGAAATAAACATGCACGCACCTGTAATTGTCAGTCACGCGATTTTTCAGTCGCATGAAATGAAACACATGGTTTTAAATGTGAGTGCATGCACATGCGACTGAAAAATTGCGGTGCTTAAAAAAAATGAAACAGGTTCCATTTTTAGAGCGACTTTTCAGTCGCAAGTACGTGCACAACCATTAAAATTTGTATGTTGCATTCGATAGCGATTAGAAATCGCGCGACTTCAAATCGCAAAAGCGTGTACAGCCTAAGGCTAGGCACGCACTTGCGATTTAAGGCTCTCCCAAACCAACGCGATTATTCGCCGCCACAAAAAAACAACAATAACAACACGTGGTTGTCAAACAAAACAACACGTTGTTGTTATTGTTTTCTATTGTCGCGGCGATTAATCGCGTTGGTTTGGGAGAGCCTTAAAGTCGTTTGATTAAAACATCGCGATCGTATCAATTTTTTTTCTGTGCACGCATTTGCGATTTCTAGTCCCGCGATTTTTAATCGCTATCGAATACAACATATCTACATATTTTAATGGCTGTGCACACACGCGATTTAAAATCGCAAATTTCTCAAGTTAACTCCTCAACCCAGGTTTCTTAGCACAAATGTCGACTCGACTCCGCTCGTGAAGTGGAATCGAGTCGGTTCAAGCTCATTTCAACTCGATGCAGGTATACAAAGGGTCTAAGTGAGCTTCAAGCTCGCTTAAATACCAAAACGTAGTAATAGAGGGACAGTTCGTTAAGTTATCACTGTTGAAAATTTTCTATTTTAGTATAATTTCATTAGTATTTTATGTTTTGGGTAGGAATTTAATTTTTTTTATGAGACATTGGAAAATAATGGTAAAAATCTGATTTATTTTGTAAGACACAGTAATTATCATACATTTTGTGTATGATAATGACTTTTAATCATACATCATACAAAGCCTATTATTATCATACATGTAGCATAATTATCATACGGTTGGCAACACTGATCTTTCCTTCGTATTATAAGCAGCGAGCAGGTGTTGTTAGGTTTTTAACTAAAAAATAAAAAAAAATACTATGCTTCTCCCCCAGTTGGACATTTTATTTAAGAAATTTTAATTTTTGAAAGGAAAATGTTTTATTTTGAACTTGAGCTTCTAGCAAACCCTGGGAGTGAAAGAGAAAGAGAGAGAAGAAGAGGTGTTGTAACAAGTTGTGTTGGTAATTAAAATGTTTCAAATGAATTGCCATAGGAATGCGGAAGAGATGTTTAGAAACTGCGTATACTTTCTGGTTTTTTGGGGAAACAAAACAATTTTGAAAAGTAATCAAGTGAGTTTTTTTTTTTTTATTTTGTTATTTTAAGGATTTCATTAGGAAAATTTCATTGCTAATTAAATTTTATAAGTTCCTTACAAAAGTTGAAGGTGAAAATAGAAAGCATTGAAAAGTCTGTGTTTTTCTTTGCAACTTTACACGGAAAAATTATTTTTTTTTTCAAATCATTATTTAAAAGTCATAATGTCATTTAAGACATTGACTCCGACGAAATTGGAGGAAAGCTGAATAATATTGTGGGGTAGGAACATATTCTTTTTGATATTCTTAAAAAGATATAAAAAGTCGACGAGCACTGCTAACAATTTTACGAGAATCAAATTTCATCCAAATAAATTTTCATTCAAATTAGGTACCTACTCTGTAACGGGTACAGAAAAACTGTTGCAAAAATAACTTGCAGCAAAAAAAAGTTCTCAGAAAACATGTTTTACTTTTTTTACAAAGGAGAGATCTTTGGATTGGGAACGAAATTCCGAATGTTAGAATCCCGTCCCAAATGCCACAATCCCAAATGGATGGATGTACTTATTTTCGTACTTATTTTGGTATTTCGATTTTAAATACTAAGAAAAGTACTGAGCATTTTTTGTTATTGTTATTGTTATTGTTTGCTTTTTTGTTTTTTTTTTTATTTGGTGGATATTAACTGATTCTTATATTTGAAATGGGTCGAAATAGTGCGTACATAAAGGCTCTCCTTTTTTTTTAAATAGTTTTTTTTTTCATAAAATAATTTATATTGATGGAAAAAGTTGATTTTTCCCGAATCCATTTGGGATTTTGGCATTTGGAATTTTGGCATTTGAGATTTTGGTCATTCGGGATAGATAGTGAGATTCGGGATTCTCATATTCGGCCATTCGATATTTTGGGATTCGGGATTATGTCCCCTTCCGGAAATCTTTCTAGTCCCTTCCCTTCCTCTCTTGAGTTCGGTGGTGGCAATTTCTGAAAAATTTATACTTAAAATGGGAAAAGAAATTATTATTAGCAAATTAAAAGTTTCTTGCCTATAAAATTACAATTTAAGGCCAAAGCCACTTTAGCCAAAACATGTGTAAATATTAAGTTTAAGCTAAAATTTTCTAGCTTAAGCTATTAAGCGTAATTTTTTTTTTGTATCCACATAAAACAAAGCTTGAGCTAAGTCTGCCTAGATTTAGCTACTAGTAAAGCTATGAATAGCTAGATTTAGCTTCTCACAAAAAAAGCTATTATTTTTTTTTTCTTCACAAAACCCATTATTTGGAGTTAAGCCGCCTACTGCGCAAACATTTTGATCGAAATTAATGGCACCGTTAAGGAGGCTCCAATTTAAGTTCTTCGAAATCATTTAGTGGTGCAATCGGGTAAGGACCAAAGTTTGCTCTAAATATAATGCGAGACGAAAAATATTTTTCAACAATTTTTAGCAGTCGTAGTCAATCGTTCGAACGCCTTTTTACATGGCTAAAAGCGGCCAGTCAAAAAAATAAATAAAAATTTTAATTTTTGGGGACATTTTTTTAAAAATGGAGGTTCAGTTAAATCCCTTAATATTCCTCTAATATTTCCTGAAATATGACTCATGAATTGAAATATGGAAATTAAATTTATTTAAATAGCATTTTAGTAAAAACAAAATATGGTATAAAAGTCGGTTTCACTTAATAGCTTTTGAAGTATGTGAGCCTAAATTTCCATAAAGATAATCATTATTTCCAGTTTGTTTTGTTGGATATTCTTTTATGTATCCCCAAAAGGTAATTTTACTTTTATATAATTCAGTATATTTCTTCATTCTTCCCATTTTCTTTTCTGATTGATAAAAATCACGATATGAAACATTAAATATTTTGTTTAATTAATTTTAAATAAATTATATTCTTTTTGGAATCATTCGCAACGAATATGTACAAAAATGAAGTCCGCTGGATAGTTCAGTACCTACTTTTCTTCATTGAAAAGCCAGGGGACTAAGAATTTTCATAGTTTTTGAGCGAAAAACATACTAAGGTTATAGTTTAGAAATTTTTTTAAATTATTATAGTTTCATTCAGCCTATTCATACTGTTAAAAATAATGCCTACTATCATACAAATTTGTTTTGTAAATACTCACCAAAGAACTGATAAGCTGAACGGTCACTCGACGAACTCTCGTACGAATGCCTTCTTCGCAACTCACATAACAAGCAGAAGCGAGTTGGTCACACGATTTTATTTTAAAGAGACTCGATAGTCGATAGGTACTTGACATTGCTAGCGTTGGACATTCGATCGATATTCTAGTTATCGATTTTTTCGATTGTTTCAATATTCCAGGGGACTGATTAGAAACGCTGCGGATGTAGTTTAATTATGTTTTTTGCAATAAAATCAATTGTTAAAAAATATTTATTTATTTCATAACGAAGATTTATTATTTGGCGTATATATGGGTGGCTTCATTTTAGTGTGATTTTTCTTTGCGAAAACGCGAAGAGGACACGTAAGGGGACTAAGAATTAAGCACTTTGAAGAATTTTTTGAGTAATGGCCAATTGCACCAATATTTAACAAGGCTTTTAAATCTTTAAATGACGTTTGTTCCATACAAAATAAGTCATTTAAAAATTTAAAAGCCCTATTAAATATTGGTGCAATCGGCCATAAGAAAAAAAAAATGGCACCCTAATAATTTTGTTTGGACATGTAAATATCAATCAGATTTAATTTTATAAAGAAAAATCAGATTAAATAATTGAATGGATTTAAAAATATCTTCCGCGCCACCAAAAATTCCATCATTTGTAGAATCACCCAACAGACTTTAGGAAATCAATATTTTAAATGAAAATAAATTCATCTGATATAAAAAAGAACTTAGAATATTAAAAATTTGTACATACGCGCCTCCATTAGTTTTTGAAAAAGAAAAAGAAAAAAATACCTCTGCACTTGAGAGCTCTTTCAGTGGCCTGAAAACCGCAATCAACAAATTTTTGACGGAAACATCCCGACAACAACAAAATTCAACTATAGATTATTATACATTCGAAAAACCGTCAATGATCTGCTGTGCACTCATAGGATTGCAGCTTCAAAAAGCCATTCTTCCTTCTACCTACATATACAGACTCGTGTTTGTGCCCACCATTGACCACTGACCAGTGACCAATCAAACATTATCAACTGAGTTATGATAATTGTGACCACAATTTTCAATAAAATCACGAAAATAATTTTCCAAGGTTTTGATTTTTGAATCGCAGTGCGATGTTTTGCCGTGCGGATTGAGCGATGAGGCTTGTTGAACTCTCGTCCAACTCTTTGTACGAGCTTATCAACATAGAGTTCTGCGTTTCTTCCACCAGAATTAAACAGATTTCTGTTGCATTTTGAAATGAAATTTAAAAAAAAAAATTGAATACCTCAACGGCAGGCTATATACCCACCTCCCAACAGGTCAGCCGAAATAAATTATCAACCAAAAGGATGGCAACATCGCGGTCATTGATTGGAATTCCCAGTAATAAACAGTTATACAGACCAATGAATTCAACAAATTGGATACAAAAGGATGTGTCATGAGCAGCAGCGAATTCCATATAATAAGGCCGCTGCTGCTGCACTATCCTATTCAGAGCCTGACCAGGACAGGAAAATTGATGCATGGGATGAGCATTTTTGTGCAACAGAACACTCAACTCTCACACGTCAGCAGCTATAGCTTTGCGGGCGAATTTATTGCAAATTGTTTGCACGTTTAAATTTCAAAGCTGATTACGTTTTCCGATTGACTGCTGGGGTTCATTGCGATAATATATAAAAATAATAATAAGTTAGGCAAGTCCTCCCACATTATTACCTCGCCCGTAATAAACAGAATCAAATAATAAATTATATTGTTAATGTTTCTTGTTTGCAGATATATCAATCGATATCAATATGTAAAACTAATGTTTTTGACTCGATAAATAGCTATCATTGCGTGTGATTTTGATTCATTTGGCTTCAAGAGCAAAAGTCAGATTACAACACATTCAATATGGCATTTTTGATACATAAACATAATAAGAACCATCAGCCATACCCGTCCCTGGTCATCTATCAAAACCAACGTGAACGGGTTGAATGATGGGTTTTATTCAATAGATTACTTTACTACTTTGCTGTAACCATTATCATTCATGATTGTTTAATGGGTCAATAGATTAAGTTTGAATGAATTGAATTTAACTGTTCTTGTTGTTTTACATTATTGGTTTTGAAATTATTAAACAGGGATTTAGAACTTTGACTTTAAATCATTTTTATGGGTGATTTTCATATGCGTACGAAAAAAATCAGGGTCTTTTTCTTATACTGACCAAGGCTAAGACTGTGCAGGCGATTACGGTGAATTTGACACGATGACAATGACGATTACGATGATGACGATGATGACGATGATGACGATGTTGACGATGATGACGATGATGACGATGATGACGATGATGACGATGATGACGATGATGACGATGATGACGATGATGACGATGATGACGATGATGACGATGATGACGATGATGACGATGATGACGATGATGACGATGATGACGATGATGACGATGATGACGATGATGACGATGATGACGATGATGACGATGATGACGATGATGACGATGATGACGATGATGACGATGATGACGATGATGACGATGATGACGATGATGACGATGATGACGATGATGACGATGATGACGATGATGACGATGATGACGATGATGACGATGATGACGATGATGACGATGATGACGATGATGACGATGATGACGATGATGACGATGATGACGATGATGACGATGATGACGATGATGACGATGATGACGATGATGACGATGATGACGATGATGACGATGATGACGATGATGACGATGATGACGATGATGACGATGATGACGATGATGACGATGATGACGATGATGACGATGATGACGATAATGACGATGATGACGATGATGACGATGATGACGATGATGACGATGATGACGATGATGACGATGATGACGATGATGACGATGATGACGATGATGACGACGATGACGATGATGACGATGATGGCGATAACTGTGACGTTACCATTCCATAAAATTGAGCAAATTTCTATGATCAAGTTGTGCATATTTGTACGTACGTACTATCAGAACTAATTTAACTGGATATGGTTCATCCCCATCCCATTGATGGCATCTATAACTACAAAAAGGATCTGTTTTATTTTACCCCTGACAAATATTTGCTTATTACTAACCAAAACCCAAAAACAAAGCTTCGAAAATCCAATTTCAAAATAATGTTCGAGCAACACGATGATTAAACTTAAAAACTAAAACTATATACTTCAAAACCAATACCATGATAACTCCACATAATCACATAATTTCTATTCTCAATAATGTTAAATCGAAAACCAATCACACAATGTAACTTAAAGTCTGTTAATCCTCTGTAAATATGAAAAAACGAACACATCTATCTTTTTGGTCGAAAGGAAAATTTAAAGTTTTTCCAAAAAGCCGTTTATATAGCAAACACCAACGACCGCCCAAGTTTAATCTCCTAAAGTTTTACTTTCACAATCCAAACAACAAGAGGATTACATTTTCAATTTCCAATATACATTGTAGAGAGGTAGACCCTTGTAAATGTCCTGAAGAAAAACAAGGTTCTATATCTAAAGGGAGCGGACTACTGCGGCCTGCGTTGGTCTGGGTGCTCTTCTGCCGGACACTATACTTTTACCGCCCACTTAAGCAAACAAGCATAATTGTATGAGCTGCAAATATCCCAGTTTTTTTTTTTTTTTTTAAGGGGGAAGAACTGAAAATAATCCTCTGAATGTTCTTTCTAAAGTCCTTTCAACACCTTTTTCAGTAGAAAATAACCTCATGCCTCTTCCTGAAATAAAAACAAAAAATTAAAACCAAAAACTTCCTTGTGATGTGGACAGGGGGGCGTTTTCCAAAGCTCGGTAGCCCAGTATAGTGGGCTAGTTATATGGGTAAAGGGACTTTCTCTTGTTGAACCACCTGAGGGGCACTGTTGTAGGTTGAACCAAAAGGACAAACATAACATTCGGTCATTTACTTATCGATGGTTGAGTAAGTTTCCAATAAAAACGAAAAGCAAGGACCCAATGTTTTGAGAATGTACCTTACCAGTAAAACTTTGGCCAAAACTCTTTGAGGACAGCTCAGTCTGATGTGAAGCTCACCTTTGTGTGTGTAGAGGTATACTATGGAAAAGACAAACACTGGCCCAAAGGGCTTTTCATCAGATTAAGGCTCACACCTTTGTCTGTGTGGCCAACCGAAAACATGTGTGCATACAGTTTGCTTGAGTAGGTGCGGGGTTGTTGCATTTATTCTTCACTTGAATGCATCTTTCGCTCCCCCTTTTCTCTCTCTCCTTCTCGTCGGTGCATTGTTGCAATATGATTGCATCTAGAGAGAAAGAACATAATAATGGAGTGACGTATGTGGTATGTATATTCGTCCTTCTTGAATGTAATCACCTCATAAATGTCGCTGCTGACCAAAAGCAAACAAATATTGTTGTAATGATGGTAAATAAAATGCGGCTAAAGACTGTTTACAGTCATAGTAAAAGGTCCTTTTTGATAAATGCAACTCAGATGCAGAACAAGCAGCAGCTTCAGGGGTCCACAAGGTATTCTGGGATTTATGTAAAATATACGCAATCGGCCAAAGGGATTATGCTATCTCGAAAGGTAACTGTATAGGGGACCATTAGCAGAGAGCAATTATAATTTTCCAAAGATACACACACAATAACGGAAGGCCATTTTGAGCGTTTACCTTTCTTAGATTTATTTATTTGTTTGCTAGGACACGACAATAAAATCGTATCCAGAGGAGAAGAGGGCTTTATGAGAAATGATTTTGCAGAAGGCATCTCGTCGGACATGTACCAAGTAGGAGAAGTAGGAGAAATATAATTTCGGTATTGTTGCCACGGGTAAAGTTCTTGGAAATTATTATTTGTTCAAGGAAATATGCAGACGATGTCCTTCCTCTTACAACTAAGTACCTATTATAAACAGGGTTACGGGGTGGTGTAGGGTAAAGGATGTTGTTGTTTATATAAAAGGATGGACAAACTTGAAAAGCAATTTGCATTATTTGCCAGAGTCCCTTTTATAGGGAATGCGGCTGTGAATGCACACGAATGTTTTCTGGGTATAGTTTTAACTGAAGAAACGATTTAAAATTAAGGATCATCTGTTAATGATGATGATCCTAATAATAATACCGACCACGATGGAGATAATGGTGAATGCAAAGTTTCAAAGCTAGATTTCTGTGAAATTTGTTTAAATTATTTGATATTAAAGATGCTCAAGTGAACAAAATCTTTGCAAATATTTTCTCAGGAAAAAGTGAAAAGACAAAGCTTTTAGAGAGCAATTCCGTTCAAAAAGCAGGACTTAAAATTAAAAAATAATACCTTAAGATATTTATACTTTGAGAACCATCATGGACTTAATTGAGATTTGAGAAGAACTAAGTACACGGATGAACATTGAACAGACATACAGGGTGATCGGTATAAGATGCACCAAACTGCTGGAGCGAGTAGGTTGGGTTAAGACAAGAAAAAAATCGTAAGAGAGGGGGGGTATATTTCCCCCCGTTTATGAAAAAGAGGCAATTTTCTAAAAAAATGGACTTAAAACAGAAAAAAAAATATTTTAAAACAACGGTACAATTTAAAATGCCATGCTATACCTTTTTGAAAAGCCAGAAATCTCTTCTTTGATTAATTTCATTTTTAACTAAGTTGTGTTAGTGAATAGTTTTTGAAAAATTAATTTCCAAACTCGAAATTTTGAAAGAAAAAAAAAAAATGAAAAAAAAGTTTCAAACTAATTTTTTTCAAAATTTTTTGTAATTAAGTTAGATTTTTGTTTTCAAAATTCTGTTCTTATTAATTTTTAATTTTCAAAACAGAAAACTGGATACTAAAATGTCTTTTAGTTTTTGAGAAAATTGAAAATAACGAAATCTACTTTACTACATATTTTGTATAAAATGGGATCTTTTGAACAACAAAATAAGTTTGAAAATTAAGTTTTAAGAAACTGTTCACTGAAAGAACTTAATTTATAAACAATATGGAAGCACATATTTCTGGCTTAACAAAAAAGTATAGGAAGTCGTTTTAGCCATTACCGATGTTTTTTAATATTTTTTTTTTCTGTATTAAGACAATTATTTTAGAAAATTGCTCCTCCTGTTATTTTCAATTTTCTCAAAAACTAAAAGACATTTAATCATCCGGTTTTCTTGTTTTGACTAAAAGCTAAGCTAATAAGAGTATTGAATTTTGAAAACAAAAATTATACTTAATTACATAAAATTTTGAAAAAAAATTAGTTTGAAACTTTTTTTATCATTTTTTTTTTCTTCCAAATTTCGAGTTTGGAAATTAATTTTTCAAAAACTATTCACTAACACAACTTAGTTAAAAATAAAATTAGTCAAAGAAGAAATTTCTGGCTTTCCAAAAAGGTATAGCATGGCATTTTAAATTGTACCGTTGTTTTTAAATATTTTTTTTTCTGTTTAAGTCAAATTTTTAGAAAATTGCCCCTCCTTTCTAAACGGGGGAAATAGCCCCCCCCCCCCCCCAACCAACTCGCTCCAGCAGTTTGGTGCATCTAATACCGATCACCCTGTATAATACAATAGTTTTTGTTGAACTAAGCGCAATTAATTAGTTTAATTTTGAATCTCTTCCTGTTGCAGTCCCTCCATGGGCCAAATAATTTAATTAAAAGTAGCATAAGTTCATGACATTAATTTTTTAAAATTCAATTCTTTTATTTTCATGATTTTTTTTTTAATTTTTATTTTCATGATTAAACGAAATGAACGCATGTATCTTAAAACATGGTGCAGTCAGAGCCTGTTTTGGTTGTTCACAGAAATAACGATTCTATTAAATGTTCTAATCATTTCCTAAGACTGGTCAGTTCTCTTTTTCATAGCTCAGTGAAATAAACTTTAAGTTAATTAGAATTATGAGGAAAGAGCCTCAAACTGCAGAGATATATTGAGCTAGAGCTCTCCGCTACACCACAGACACAGACGCAAAAAATCAGTCAAAACCAAAACCAAAAAAAGGTAGTAATATGGATGAATACATATTTCGGAAAAAAAGACAGAACACTAAATGCAAAAATTCTGCCGCGCTTAACAAGAACGACGAGGGAAACGTACAAAGCCACATTGGGAGAAGGAGAATATTGAAGAGTCGAAGTCGCTTCTGATTTTATGACCTTAACACCCCGACTCCACAGCAGATAGTTCATCGTGACATGAAATGTCTTGTGGAGTCGCGACATTTAATCTTAGGGTATGATGTCAGCGATCCATCTCTGATATTTTATCTTGACATATGGATCTCTGATATGGAATTTGACAGATGGTTGCTTTTTGTCAAGAAATGTCGTTTTTTGTCTCATTATTTTATGTCTTTTTATGTGAGTGGTGTTCGCTGTGAATTTTTGTTTCATTTTTGTGAAAACCTAATTTCATTTAATTTGCATTCGTTTTTAATTATTATTTTCGTGGTTTTTGAAAGTTTTATTTGTTTTTGATATTCGTAAAAATGTCACAGAAATTTTTATTATTGTCGAGAAATCTGCTGAAAGTTGAACTTCAATTTCGTTCACCCCCCTAAAAATCTAAGCTCCGGTCTAAATTTTTTTTGGAAAATGATTAAGACAGTATAATAAGCTCTCTACCAAAATTCAGCTTTCTCGGAATTTTTTTCGAAGTGAAAGTATAATTTTCCTAAGGCTAGAATACAACAACCGAAGAGTTCTACATTTATCCGCAAAAAAATCAACCATTAAACTCCCATGCAGTCGAGGTACGAAATGAAATATCATGACATGATTTGCCCAGCATGAAAATGTCTTGATATGGATATCAGATATCAGAAAAATCTCCTGTGGAGTCGGGGTGTAACTCATTATCCCGAAAACTAAAAATTCAGAATACCTAATAGCCAGAAAACTCAAAATACACGAAACACTAAAATTTATATGCATCAACTTAGCAGGTCACTTTTTCCTTTATGCAGATTAAAAAGTGTATAGAAATTAGTTGCTATACTTAATTGCTAATTAGACACGCAAAAAAAAATTAATTGCTCTGTTGGTTTGCGAGAAAATGGGTGTCCTGCTTAGTTGACACGTCAACTTAGGAGGTCGACTTTTTTAAAAATAGAGACAAACGGTCGGTGAGTGGATATAAATTGAAAACTACTTAATTGCTAATTAGTTATGCAAAAAAAATTGAATCACTTTTTTCGTTGTCGAATAAATAGGAATGACGTCATCATATAAGGACATCCATTTTCTCGTAAACCAAAACAGCTAATAAATTTTTTTGCGTAACTAATTAGCAATTAAGTAGCAACTAATTACTATATACTTTTTAATCTGCAACGGAAAAAAGTGACCCGCTAAGTGGATGCACATTAGCTAAGCCCGATTGATTTAGTTGTTGTTGCATTCAACACGTAAACTGTTAAGTTCCGACATGATTTCATTCATCCAATTCCCTTCAGGCTTGCAAAAAAACACGGCTATTATTGAAGTTTAAAAAGACCTCCCGTGTAATTTTTTGTATCAAAATCGGTTGAACTGTTAACGGAAAAGTCGAAAAAAAATGAAGAGTATTAACTAGCTTTGAAGGTGTAACATTTAAGACTTTTAAAAAGTGGAGTCCTTGAAAAATATTAACACTTTTTATTATTCACTGTAGCAGCTTAACTCTTCATATACCACCATAGCTATAGGAATTGAGTTGTTTTATTATATTTTCAAGCCCTTAAAACAAAATTTTCATATCCAAATTAGGAAGTTTCATATCTGCATTGCAGTGCGCTTCCATTATTGTCCTCCATCAAGTCTGCATTTACGACTTTTCAGTTTACGACATCTTAAGTACTTTTTCTCGAAAATTAACCTTTTTTGGAATATCACTCGTCATTTTATTACGTCCACACACCCTACCCTACTCGCTCCAAAGAAATTAATCCACCAACAGCACACTTCTCAAGCTCAGCATAGTATTCAGCAACATCTGAGGCCATCGTAAAATATATACTTCTCCCGTAGGAAGGATTTTCAGTACCAAAAAGTAGAGGTATCCAAAAAAACACAAAAAAAACATCTTATTTCCGTCACAAACTTCGTATAACAAAAAATTTACAAAATTGTGAAACATAAAAATTCCAACATCACACGATTAAAGCTTAAAGTATAGAAGCACAAACGCACCATGGCTTACGCTAACCCAATATCATTTTGGGCCCGCGTTCGAATCACCTTTGGAGTGATATTTTAACGCCATTCATTCATTTGTAGCACCCAATTCAAATGCTAGCATAAGGATAACCTAAGGCTTTTGGGTAGATAAATATATCGTGGTGTTATTATTTTTTTTTTGCTTTTTTGTGTGCTGCTGTTAAAATTGTAACAATTTACGTTTCACGGGACGAGATCTACGTTAGAACACATAGAACAAGAGCTACCTTGCGCTTTCAACTGTAATGTGTGTGTCGTATTGGTCGACCGACTGACGACGACGACGACGAGACGCATACGATAAGAGTATAGGAAGGTAACCTTGTGCCTTTGATTGAAGGTGGTAATATGATTTTAGCGTCACCTGGTGAATGCTTTAATTTTGTGCTTACACTCGCACACGCATAAAAATGAAACCCCTAATGGGGGTGTACTTCATCGTCTCCACCACCCCATATCAGTGGTGAGAAGGTAAACAACAGGTGGTAAAAATGCCAAAATTATACAAAATTCAAAAAAAAAAAAAAGAATATCCTTTTTCTAACGTCTTCATTCTTCATCCGCCACGCCGCGTCGACACACCTTTCCTCTTAGTTTGGATAATAATTCTGCCACCACATCACATACAGAGCGTAAATTCCTTTTAGATTGCCATGTGTAACCGAGCAAAAGGAAATAATTGAATATATGCGCTACAGCAGCAACAACAACAACATCAATATAAAAACATGAAACAGGAGTAAAAGAAGGACTCAAGGACGGGATGTGAAACGCGATTGTGTGTGGAAATTAAACGGAATCACGTCCCGAAATTGCCTATTTTAGTGTAAAAAAGGAACATTTCTTCTGGATAACACCATATTCCCATTCGCATTTCCATCAAAAATAAAAAAACAACAAATTCAACATAACAAACAGTTTGTGCAGAATCCCCAGGATCCGCTGGATGACTTTTGACGAGATTTTTTTTTTTTTTGCCGATTTTTTGTTTTTAACTAAGTCACCCAATTTCGTGCGAAGCAGTTTGCTCTCGCCCTTGTTATTTGAAAATTTGGAATTTACTGAGGATGTGTCAGGTGTTTGATTTTTTTTTTGCATAGAAGAAGGGACATTCACTTCTACCCATAGCTCCAAAAATATTGTTTACCTACATACAGAATTGTTTGTTGTTGTTTTTTATTTTTTTTTGTATATGTACATTTTTGAGTAAAGCGTTTTCAATTTCCAAGACAATGTTAATATGCTGTGTGTAGTTGATTGAAGGATTTACCGAAAAGGATGTTTTCAAAATAAAATAAAAATGAACCTGTCGAAAAAGTTTTGGGTATGTAAGTATGGCCTGATGGGCACACATCATCTTTGCTGCGCTTGAAAAATTGCGAATGTTATATCTGCGTTATCATGCTGGGAATTCTTTATTGTATAAAGAAGTTGATTTGGTTTAGGTAGATATGTAGGTAAGGTGTACATACATATACCTATTTTTTTATATAAAGTAATTTTGTAGGATTAATGATAAAATGAGATGATTTGGAAATTTTTTTCATCAGAGGAAATTTTCCGAGTTTTATGGTTTTGAAGGAAGAGCGATTTTAAGAAAATATCAAAATATGTATCGTTTCCTTGCCATAAACCTGGTGTTATAAGAAATATTTTTTTTCATTTCTTAACTTATAGCATGTCTTGAGGGGATTTCGTTATATATTTCGTAAGGTTAAGTTTCACTTAATTTGTTATTCGTAATAATTTGGAAGTAATAAGTAGAGACTTAGAAATTTATATGTTGTATGTATGCAGTTTTAAATGAACTATACCTAACAAGACTTTAAGAAATATAATTAAACCGAAACAAGACATGCAATAGGTATATATTAATTACGTTTGTGAAAATTTACACAGTTCAATATAGTTTACCTGGTAACAACTGACCAACCGAAAAATTGACAATTGACAATCTAGATAATAATAATTGACAAGACTTAAGTGAACACAGGAACACACCCATTTTTTTATGAAAACAAATTTCTGCTTCACTGCGGCTAGGAAATGAATGGCAATAACTGCTTTAGGTTAGTTAAACTTGTTGCAAGATTTTTTAAGTTTTACAAAATTTCAAAAACAAGCACTTCTATTAAACAAAAAAAAAACATACAATTTGGAAGTTGATTGTATTATTTATTTTCATGCGTTACCAACCTAGGAATATTTTGCCTTTGTAATTATTCAAAGTATTATTACCGAAATTGAAATTTTTCATTTGACATAATTTTTTAGGATTTTCATTTCAGGATTTTTTATTTTCTCGATTTCACTTTCAAAAGCTTTGGTATTATTTAGTATGAAACAAAATCTTATTAAAAATTTAAAAATCACGGATTATAAAAATCCTTAATAATTAAAATAAAATCTCTAACTAATAATAGCAGTTTTTAACTATAAGCACATCATACCATTTTTAATTGTTTGGAGTTAGTATTTGGTGATTTTAACTTAAGTGAAATGTAACCTGCGATGCTAACTCGTTTATAATTTTATAACATCCTGTTTTTAGCCCAGAATTATACTATAAATGCTTCATAATCATACTAAATGACTTATAGTTTTTGAGAAAATTGAAAATAACCAAATCTACTTTACCACTATTACTTTGTGGAAATAAGATCACCAAAATAAGGAAAACAACGTCTATTATTTTCAATTTTATCAAAATTTGGAAGATGAATATTTTTTAACTTTAACTTAACTTTAAAGGAACATTATTTAATGTTAAAAAGTAAAACTTCTTCAGTGTATTTTTTAGTTTAGTTTTGGTCTCTTTGTAAAAAAAATGCGAATTAAAATACAGTGAAAAAGTTGTACGAAAAAATAGTTCAAATACCTACACCAAACAGCAAAAAACCGTACCTACTTAATAATGTACAATTTAAAAAAAAAAATAATTTAAAATTTTGTTTTCATTTTTTTTTTTATCAAATTTTTCAGTTTTAAATTTAATGTTTCAAAAACAGTTCACTATTTAAAATTAAAATTTAAACAAATTGCCTCTCCCAGCTGAACTTGTGGTAATACGATTTTTTTCTTGTCTCAACCCAACCTACACGCTTTAGATTTTTATTACAACGAATCACCATGTACGTATAGGTAAGGAATAATTTAAAAAAAGCAAGAGCGTCATCCATCGGCGGTATCATTTTGAACACTCAGCGAGTTATTTCTTGTTACAGGAAGTATGTCAAAAAACTCGAATAGTGGTTTAATTGTATTTTGGGATTTTGGGTTTGGGGGTTATGTTAGAATCCCCCTGACAAGCTGACAATGAATTCTTGGGCCAAAAACTTACAGTAGATCTTAAATATTAGTTTCCAGATGATTGAGAAATTGAATTTTGAAAAATCAGAAGAAAGCTTGAGTTATATGGTGTGGCTTTTCTTTTCATTTTTTTCAAGAAACTTTACAGATTTCGCATAGATGTTAGGAGTGCTTATAAATTGTCGAAATAGAGCTGAAGTTTCGTGTACTTTATGAGTCAAACAATATTTAAAAATGCAAACAAATTAATAAAAAAAATATTTACCTCCCAATTCCTTTAGGAAAACTATATAAGAATTATAACAGAATCAACAAATCATAAGTAACAAAATCTCATTTGACATTAACTAAGGTAATACAATTTGCAGTGTGTATGCGCTGTAGATTTTATTAAGAGTCGGTAGCCATCGACCAAAATATTGCGTCTTAGAAAGGTACGACAGCATCTAACTGATGAGCCCAACTGTCGTGCCTGGGCGAAACGCATTTGGACTAAAGGTCGCATAAAATCTTCCAATTGAATTTAATTCAATATAGTCCACTAAACAACAACAAAAATATTTTTCTTTTAATTTTGTTATTCCTCTTTTTAATTAACTAAGGTGTGTAAGAAAAATTCGAAGGAAAATGTTAAAAAATCAATAAAATAAAAAAAAAGTACGTATACGCCCGAGTGAACAAAAATTATTCTTTTTTGTTTCGTTTCTATTTTTCCAAGAGATTTATATCATAACGTTCTTTAATATTTTATATTTAAAATATGATCAAAAATTAGTAAAGATTTTCATTTCAGAACAAAATACAAAAATCCTATCGTCGACTCGGAAGAAAAACTACACAACTTTGAAATTTTAATGTGTTCATTAACTTGTCAAAAAAATTAATGGAACAAAATGTCGTATTGAGATGAAACACTTCTGAAGCTTTATATTTTTTTTATTGAGAAATTTGTATACCATACCATGTTACCTTTATTATAATAATATCAGATTTTTTCGAGCTCAAGTTAGCTTGGCAAACCAAATTGCTTTTTTTGTTTATAATTTTGTATTTTGTAATTAAAATCTTTAGGAATCCCTACGCCCTGGATCCACCCCAATAATTTTAACAAATACAATAAAGAAATTTTAGGGAATATCCAATAATTTTCTAAATTCAATTGAAATAAAGACCTATTATATATATATTTTTTCTATTTTAAGAATTGTAAAAAAAATCAGTTAATTATAATTATAACAATATGTGTTGGCATTCCTTAAGTAAAACACATTTTCCAAATAACAGTTAAAAATAAAACTTGTATTAATTTTTTCTTGTTCTATAATATTTTTTGTTAAAGACTAAATGGCTTTGAATGAAAAAAGAGACTTTTAGTTTTGGTCACCAATATCTCATCAATATCTCAGCAACACATGATACAGAAAAGTTAAGAGAAATTTTATAAACTTGAATTGATTAACTATAACACCTTATCAAAACCTTATCTATTACGAATGTTTTTTACATCTGCTAGTTAAAAAAAAAAAAGTACAAAAAACGAGTTTTTAAAGATAAAATAAATTTGGTCGCACAACAGCTCATGATGAACTAAAGCCAAGTGACTTACAACCATTTCTGTGCGGAATGGAGGGGACGGAGATCTAAAGTTGTTAAATCTAAACGGCTAAGGTGAGCATCACTTTTCTATGACAGGAGATACTCTAAGAGGATTAGTCACTACATAAGTAAGAGGCAGAGGCCTTGAAAACATTTTTTTTGGTTACCGAGACTGGGAATTTTCATAGACTTTAAGTAAATATTTTTCTGCCTTACCAAAACGAATCGCAAGACCTAATTTGGTAAAACATTTTGAACACCAATCAACCATAGATCGTAAATAGATCCATTGAACCTTTTTTTTTTGTTTTCATCAAATGATCAAAGTCGTCCAAACCAATAAAAAGAACAAATTGTTTATATTATTCCAAACCATTATTAAAGAAAAAAAGTCAATTTTACAAAAAAAAATCAAAGAAAAAAATTTAATAGATTATTCCACTTTAAAAATTTTAGTGTTGAATTTTTTTTTTTTGTAAAATAGTTTTTTTTTAATTTTTCTATCGGCGGCGTCAATTTGAATAAAAATCGTTAAAGCCATTTCCGAGATAAATGGCTTCTTTCATAACGGTTGCACAGCAGGAACCATTATTTCTGGAGCCAATTCTTTACAAAAAAACGTAAATTGAAAAAATTGTAAAAAAAAAAAAACACTGTAGGTCGAGCCAAAAACAGACAGACATGCAGACATACGTAGAGATTGACCGAGTTGCTGTACTCATTTTGTCCGTGTTCTTTATCATCATAATATCACGTTTCATTGAAATACATGTCAAGTTTGCCTTTTTTAAAAATAACTTCAGTACCTGCTGGTACCGCAAATAAAATGAATGAAACTATTTGCAACTAAGCAATGCTTTTTTCGTATTCTTGGATAAATACTATTTGGTGTCAGTGTTCTTCCAGCATTTAAATAGAATATTTTAAAATCCATCTGCTTTACAAATAATGAAACAAATAAGGAAGATGGAAAGATATGCTAAACCGAAAACTCAACCATAAGCTAAATTATATCGTTGTCAAATTATTATTAATAAATAATTCTGCAAACCTTATCCACCAACAAAATGTTGTCTACATTTAAGGCAACAACCCCCAAAAGCTTTAAAGCTTTTAAGTTTAGCTTTTGCAACTTATCCAAATGCATTTCATAATTTAATACAACAATTACTTTAAGCTCTCAAGCTTTGAAGCTCAGCTTTTATAACGGATATCTTTTATCGCCATTTTTAGACCAACTGTTATCCGCAGATTTACTGCTATTTTCGAATTCGAAAAAAATCCGAAAATCGTGGAAATTCTTTTTACAAATTTCCCACAACATGCGCACACCTAGATTAACACTCTAATGTTTCTCTTCTATTTTTGGACTTTTCCGGATAACTTCAATGCAGTGCAACAGGCGCAACAGAGACCACAATAGTCTACCTCAACAAGGGAATTTTTTTATTTTCCGTCTACTGCTGGCTGAATGAGCTCAACTCCAATCTTCAGACTGCCTCTTGTATTTTGTTGTGTATTCCAACTGTCAGTTCGGCCGTGAACTGCGTGAGGAATCGATGCAAATAAAATACCGTTGCTTCGCGAGTGTGCCCCATTACAAAAATTTATTCCACTCTGCCTGTTTTGCCTAGTATATATGTGGTTTTTGATTTAATTTATTGTTGTTTCATTCTGTGAAAGTTCTTGTAAGAGAATAGAAGAAAATTAAATGGAAATCCTATCTAAAATTTGTATTATTATCTAGAAAATCTAACGGGAAAATATATTGTTTTTCTGTTATCCTTTCGTACCAAATCCTGGGTGCGGTGTGTTAGTGCAAAAAAAAAAAATAATAAAAAAAATATTGGGGGAAAATATTATCTCCCGTTCCATTAAAATCAAAAAAAGAAAAAAAAAATAATTTTCGTCCGTTTTCGCTGCAAATTCTGAATATTTATGTATCGTTATCCTGCTGCTCCTGATACTGCTGCTGCACTTGAAACTTTGACGAAAAACGCTGTATAAATAGCCCCAGGCAGTGCGCACATAAGAGAAACAAAGACACACCAATTCTTTAGGGGTCAGTTGTACCATCAAACAGAGAGGAACAGCACTTCAAGGACTAAAAAACTGTAAGTCGTATAGAAGATGATTAAGGACGAATGGAATAATTGATAAATTATTGACATAGGTACACGATAGACTAAATACCCCTTCAAATTACCACAAGGAGGTTGAAATAACATTCAATGTACCTTTTTTGCTCTAATAAAATAAATTGCCCCGATACAAGGACATCAGACGAATAAGTAACAGTGTGCATGTGATGTCCTTATTTTTGTACACAAGAAAAAAAAATCGATAGTAAGCGTAAATGTGGGGGTGAACAGTGTGGGTGATGTGATGAAGAGATATCGCGGATATTTTTTTTTTTATCCTTGCAAAATCTCAGTCTCTCTTTTTTACTCTCCCTTTCTCTGTGTTTCATTTGTTTTTTTTTTTTTTTTATTTTTGCTAAATATATGTCTCTGAATCTCGCATATCTCAAATCTGATCCTTGAACAGAATAAATATTAGTTTTTGGAGTTGAGGATACGATTTATTTGGATTTTTTGTTATCCTTTTTTCTTGTCGCCATCTAGGAGGTAATTAAATTAAAAGGATAAGGATTTTAAAAATGGATTTGAAAG
The DNA here is from genome assembly GCA_947049315.1 of Epistrophella euchroma. Lineage (NCBI taxonomy): Eukaryota > Metazoa > Arthropoda > Insecta > Diptera > Syrphidae > Epistrophella > Epistrophella euchroma. The sequence goes on from OX346245.1 coordinate 139,679,582, forward strand.
GATATTAAAGACTTAACTATGTTGAGTTTGTACGATTTTTTTTTATGGATATTGTCAGATTTGTATGTTTTTTTTTTTTTTTTTGGGAGGTGTTACGTGTTTTTGGAACTTTTTTTTTACCCTATTGGGTCATGGTAAGGCATTTTTTTTCCTATACACAAGTGTGTATTTGTATAAGATAAAAAAAAACTTATAAAATAGTTTGCAGAAGATAGAATCCTTGAAAAATTCAGCTATAAAAGTTCTTCTTGAGTTCTTTTGTTTGCAATGTTCATTGAGAAATAAAATTGAAAGTCACTTTAGGATAACAACGTGTGGGTTAAGGACAATTTGTTATGGTTTTGGAATTCTCAGAGTTTTGGGAAAGAAAAATGGTGAGTTCATTTTATATTAAGGAATTGATGCAATGGGAATTTAAATAGATAATTTTGTTTAATATACCTAACAAAAATTTGAATGCAAAGCTGGTGGTAAGTACTCATTAGCAGAAGCTCTATAAGCCAGAATTTATTCATTCTCCATTTATTTTCGCCATTAATATTAATTAATAATTAATTTAAAAAAAAAAAAATCCCTTTTTAATGGTGACTTTAAAATTAATGGAGAATAAATAAATTGGGGCTATTTATGTTTTTTTCAGTTTAAATTTTAAAATAATCTATTTAAATGCTTAAGACCAACAAAGCCACTTATTCCGATGCAGTGTTGATAAGTTTGTAAGGTACATGCATTAAATCAACAACTGTCCAAAATTAGGCAGGTCTTCTGGGAAAGCTTTTTTTTTTTAAGAATACTGTTGCATGAACGTCACTAAAACAGCCAAATTTCTACTGAAATAAAATCACTGATTTACCAACAAATTGTTTTTTTTTTTTTTAATCTTGTTAGAACCCACGTATTTCATACCTGCCACACTACTGGAGATAGTACTGACGTTCGGTAAACTATAAACATTCGCTTGTACTGTGTATAGTTTATTAAAATATAATCAAAATTGAATCAGAGTTATCATTCCGACATTCAACGATCTTATAATTTCGAATGCCTATTCTTTTTTGTTTGTCTTATTTTTAAGGAGCTTTGAGGATCAATGCTTTTTTAGAGCTTTTGACCCTGCTTGTATTTGTGACAAATTTGTGGTAATTTATCATGATGTCTACGGAAAACGTTTCTGCAAGACATTAATAAGCAATTTTCGGCTTTCTTCAAATCGACCATAGACTAAACCCTCACATCAATGCTATCCTTGAGATAAAAAAAAAACAACGACCCATGACCCACTACCATTTTGCCTTTGACTTCAAAGACGCATTTGATAGCATTAATAGAAAAACTGATACAGCTGTAACACGCAGTGCAATGTGCCACTAAGAAAAAGCTTCTTTAAACTATTTTAAACTTGCATATGGTCGGGATAACAGATGATCTAGCATGTGACCTTTAAAAATATAGTATCAACCTAAGGGCAGGTGTTGACATGAAATACAATTTATTCAACAGAACTGTCCTTTAACTAGGATATAAAGAGAACCAATATTGACATCATTTTACGTTCCAAACGGACGTGCCAAAAATGGAACTTTTTGTCACAGTTAGTGTAGAAGAGTTGTAACTTCTTAAGTATTGAAGTAAACGAGAACAAGATCAGGTACATCAACAACAAAATCAGTTTCCCACCTATAATAGTGGAGCGGCATAGCACTCATATGTATGAGAATTGTGCACTTTGTGATAAAAGCATCCATTTTTTTTTTTTGTTATTGGTACATTATATAAAAATGATTTTAAGATATTGGGCCACTTAAAATTCCCGCCCCTTTGGATGGGAGGGCCAAATTTCTAAAAAAAAATAAATACAATAGAAAAAAATTATTAAAAAACAACGGAAACACCTACAATATCATGCTATTGAATATCATGCATTGAATATTTGGAAAAAAAGTAAGTAATACTTGATTAAGTAAAATTTTGAAAACAAAATTATTAAAGACACAAAAAATCATTTTTTTCACAATATTGATTTTGAAAATTAATTTTTCAAAAACTATTTTCTCGAACAACTTAATTTAAAAATAAAACTAAAGAATGGATCTCTGGAATGTTTTAAGTATTTTTTTTTTTTGAAAATTGCCCCTCCCGCCTAAACGGGGGAGCTAGACCCTCCCTCCGATACGATTTTTTTTCTTGTCTAAGTCCAACCTACACGTCCTAGCTTTTTGTTACACCTTATGCAGATCACCCTGTATAAGGTAACATATTTAGTCATAGAACTAATTTTTATATCATGACTATAATCAGAATGGAAATTTTCAATTTTCTCAAAAACTAAAAGACTTAAATCTATCTAGTTTTCAGTAATCAATGGGAAAATAATAAGAGTATCGAAAAATATTTTATTAAAAAAGTACTTAATGGTGAATAATCCGAAAAAAAAAAATTTACAATTTTTTTTGGATTTTTTTTTTCAAAATTTTGAGTTTGAAATTATTTTTTTCAAAAACTAAGCATTTAAATAGCTTAATTTAAACACATACTTAAAGAATGAGATCCTGGCTTTAAAAAAAGCTATAGCATGATATTGTAGGTGTTGCCGTTGTTTTTTAATAATTTTTTTTTTATTGTATGTATTTTTTTTAGAAATTAGCCCCTCCCACCCAAAGGGGCGGGAATTTTAAGTGGCCCAATATCTTAAAATCATTTTTATATAATGTACCAACGACGAAAAAAAATTTATGCTTTTGTCACAAAGTGCAAAATGGTGCTATTGACACTACCAAATTCAAAGTAAGTTAGAACAATAGCTATTTTGGAGTGATTATGAATTGCAGCAGCCAAATTTTTATGGTGATCCAGTAAAGAATCAACTTTGGAAATCACTCCTTTTTCGGTTTGACGAAATAAATGCATTCATAACCCTCATACTACCTGTCCTGCTTTACAACGCCAAAATTGTACCAGCCAAGGCTTCTACTTCTTCTGACAATTGGCCGATTACATATAAAGCCCTCTTAAATATTTAACAGGCTTTTATATTTTTTAATGATTTTTGTTCCATACAAAATACGTCATTTAAAACTTTAAAAGCCTTTTAAAAATAACAATCATTGAGTGTCCATGTATGTAGTTTTATAGCTCCATAAATTTATTTTTTTATTATAATTAGTTACCCCCTTTCCAACGTTAAAAATCCTGAAGATACACAAGATAATTCAATTTCAAAAAAAAAGGAACACCTGACAGAGCTTAATTGAGGTGAAGAACTATTGAAAAGATAGTTAAACTAAAGAAAGAAAAACCTGTCAGTCAAAAGAGCACGTACCTTTCTATATAGAATAAGAGTCGGCTAACACTTAAAACATCTGGACCATGAAATAAACGCACATGTCTGAAATTCTGCCTGTTATTCGCACGACCGCACTCAGACAGAGAGTCTATAATTGAAAAAAAAAGTCCTTTTTTTGTTAGTACAGTTCCAAATATAGTTTGCAATCACGACTGGCAGCTGTCTTGTGGTATATGTACACACCATACAAAAGCACATATTATGAAGGAATGGCCAACAGATGGCCAAAGTGAGGAGTCTTACCATATTCCGAATCGCCCGTGTGGAACAATGCCTTGGACATTTGGTCACGTATTTTAGGTTTTTTTTTTTTTGATTAAATTGAAAGATTTTCTTTTACGCCATTATTAAAAAGGATACCTATACATACATTGATTGGTGATATTCCTTGAAGGACTTGCATAAGAAAGAATTTTTAGCAATGCTGTTATTTTCTTTTCATTTAAACTATTATAGTTTCGCTACCAATCACCTAAATAATGTTTAAAGACCGCTTGATGGTCTTAAGTTTAATAAAAATCGATCAAGTAGAATTTGAAATATTTAGTTTTCACAATTAAAAAAAAGAAACTTTTTTATACATACACTTACTTATATTTAAACTTTTCAAAACATCATTTGAAACGTTTTTGAGAAAAGCAAAAATTTAAAAAAAAATGATTATATGGAAGGTGCAATTTTTTTAATAAAAAGGAAGGACATAGCATTTCTTAAAAAATATCTGTAAATGGCGTAGTAGCCGTGGCATGATGGTTAGTGCGATGGACTGTCATGTCGAATGTCTAGGTTAAATCTTCAGCCTCGCCACATAATAATAAAAAAAAAAAAAAAAACGGCTACTGCCTCTCGCGAGGAATTGACAAAACCTCCCATAGAAAAGTGCCGCTCAAATTTACCATTCTAAACTGTGGGTCCCCTCCATTCCTGCAGACGCGCACACAGATATGGTTGAGAGTTGTAAGTCACTAGGCCCTAATTCTTCATGAGCTGTTGTGCAATCCAATTTATTTTTATTTATATCTGTAAATGGCAGGTGCAATTAAATAACGAAAAAATGTGTCGAATGAATGTCCAAACAACGTTAGGTACCAAGTTTAACGAAAACTAAATTATCCGTCAAAACTGTAACCAAACAAATAAACATGACAGACAGAATTACGAGAGTCCCAATTTTTTTTAAAAACTTATGACATTATTTTCAAAAAAAAATATTTTAACTAAGAAGATAACTTTTTTAAATCATTTGGAAACATTTTGTTTGAAATTTTTTAAAAAGCTTATAAGAAAAGTTCTTATAGGTATTACTCCGTTAAATAAATAAATTTAGTGGCGCAACAGCTTGTGAACAACAAGGCCTTATAATATTGACTAATTACTCTCATATGTGCTGTGCCTGTCTGTATAAATGCAGGGGACCTACAGTTATTACCAAATCCGAACGTCTACATAAGTTGAGAAGCATTTCTTCATGTCTCAATAAATATTCTTTGATGATTTTTCAATACCTCGCAAAAAGGCAGAACTAGTAAAAAAAAATATATATTTGTATTGGAATGCAGAGACTGGGATTCGATCACCAAACATTCGACGTGACGCACTAACCATTTCACCATGAACCACTACCCATTGCTAATATCATGTACCAAGCTTTAAATTTATGCCACAACGATATGAACATTTTAAGTTCACTATGGCGTATGAGTAACCTTTTTGTATACATTTATTTTTTTCAGAATAAACTGGCAGTAAGTAATGTCAGTATGAGATTAAATTTTAATGGTTTTGAATAGGATAAAAAGTATGTGTGATGTAAACTCCAAAGCATAAAATACATGATTACCAAAAAGCTCTTATCGGACGATATACATATACAAGGTGTCCCCTATTATGTGCAAGATTGATTATTGTTGTTAAAAATCTAAAAAAATTAGGGATTTTTTTCTAACGACCACCCTAATTGTATATGTATGAAGGTACTTCACGTGCACAAACCTAATTATCCAGATCCAGACTCCTATTCAACCCTTCCACATTATCACACTCTCAAAGCGGATTAACGATATCAAATACATGTGTAAAAACAAAATTTGAAAGCACCTCATTCGAAGGTCTGACAGCCCTTCTCACACATTTTTTGACAGTTCATCTCATATGGTTTTACATAAATTTTTATACATGAACATTTTTAGAATTCCTTTTGAAATATTCACAAGTCACTTCATATTTGATGAGTGTTTGAGGTAATACAGTAAGTAACTGATTTTTTTTGTTCAATTCTAATTTGGGAAACATAAAATATGAAAATCATATTCCATCACACACATCAAACAGTCGTATCAAATTTTTTCACACTTTCAATTTGAAAGCCTTGGAAGGGTTTTTTTAGAGGGTAAATAATTTAATAGAAAAATATATAAGACTGCGGATCGCACGAAATTGGTCTTGCAGCTAACAAAATAAGCATCTTTGTTTCTAAAAATTTTGAAAGTTATTTAAACAAAAAGTCCATATTTAAAGTACTTTTGACTTTCATGTATAAATGTAATTTCGTTTTATAATTTTTTCAAACAATACCAATATCTGGTCAAAAGAAGAAGTTAAAATTGTTTCTGCGTGGGCCCCAACCCCAACCGTACCAAAATTTAAACATCGTTCAAGAAATTTTGGAAGACACCATAATATTTTTACTTGCGATATATGTACATATTATGTAGGTACTATGGGGCAAGTTTAGTATTCGTGAAAAAATCGAAGTCGAGAATACAATCAAACTTGACATTACGATTATTGGAGAACACAAAAAAAGTGGGTCCCGCAATTTCATCTGTATGTCTGTATGGCTTTATGTATGTGTGTATGTGCGTCTGTATGTCTGTTCACGGCCTAACCCAATGAAACAATTTTCTTCAAACTTGAAACATACGATTTTTGGGTGATTCCCTAGTGGGGAAATCTAAATATGTTTTGTAGCTCAAAAAATAACGGTACTTGCCATACAACCTTCTTGAAAAAAGTTATTTATCTCAAAAACGGCTCTAACGATTTTCTATTTTTCTTTTTTTCATTTTTTATGTGTACTAGTGGTGGTATCGTCTACATTTTGGTAAAAAAAAATTTACTAAAAACCGCTATTAACGGTAACGTTTTTTTTATTTTCGACTGTCTCGTTAACCGCTTAACCGATTTCGATTAAAATTTTTACTTATGTGGTCCTGCATACATATTTTTTCCAAAAAAAGTAGTTTTTGGATTTAAAAAAAAAATCAAATTTTTTTTGAAAAATCATTTTTTTGAAAACGGGTTGATATTTTTTTTTTAAATTAGGGTTTTAGTTGTATGTTATCATATTCTTAAAAATGGCATACCAATTTTTGTTTTCCTAAAAAATTTCAAGAAATTTTATAAATAAAAAATTATTTTTTCAGAAAACCGCTCCATCGATTTTTAAAATTTTTTCTTCATAAGTTCACAAATTATTTCAAGAATTGAGGTAGCGTGTTTTATTCTGAGATTAAAAAACATTTTAAGTAATTGTTTTATCAATTTAAAGAACGTTTATCATGTTTTATTTTCATATTCAAATTTCCATTCTTCAATTTATTAAATGGATAAATAATACAAATATAATTATTAATTATATGTTTTATATTACACTCAATCTTTGAAATTCAAAGAAACTTTTACTACAAGGGCAAGTTCGTGCGACCCATTCGTGCATTATTTTAAAATTCAATTCATGTTATAATAAAATTTAACGCTAAATAAAATTCTAAATTATGCATCAAAGACCAAAAAACGAAACAAAAAAAATTGGTTTTAAAATCAAAATATGAAGTCTTTTTTTCTATATCCCAAATCAATTTTAAAAATATTTATCCTCTGTGGCTCTTGCCAAAATGACCTTTAAATTTAACCTGAACAGCTAAGGGCACTTGATAAAATATTGTGTTCGTGCCTTGGTTTAATTAGGTGTAGGTAAAGGTACTTACACATAGCTCATTGGCAAATTAATTTTTCTTCGCAATTTTCTTTCGTGTATTTTGAGGAGAAGAAATAAATCTTTTCATGCACGCGTGATTCCATCCATCTAAGGACATTTTTTATTTCTTCATCAAAAGGTTCGCTAAGATTTATTTTATTTTAATACCGCCCCTCATAAAAATAAAAACACTATTAGTCATAATTTTTTGGATACCCAAAATGGAGCATATCAAACACACACACACACACACACGCGCACGACTAAATGAAAGTGAGGGGCTGTCAAATCCAAATGAAAAACCATTTATCTTTCAAGGTCGACCGACAGGATAATCTGTGTATATATTATTTAAAGCTGTATTGCTATGTATATAAGAACGGTCGGATAGATGATGATTTGTGTGTTTGTGTGAAAGTAGTGGACAACACAAACTCTTTTGTACGATGAAGGTTGAATGGTTTTTGGTTTGGCTGTCGTCCTGGTTCAGCTATACAAGATTGTTGACAGGATAATTTTTCTCTAATGACTTGGAAATTTATTTTGCGATTCGACTTGGCCAAGGTCTTGGGTATTTTTTTTTTTGTATTGTTTTTGTTATGGAGAATTAGTTGACAAGGCAACGTTCAATATATAGGGATAGATCTCTTCATAAAATCCTTAAGACGATGGAATATAAGAGAAGGAGGAAGAAAGATGACTTTCTTTGGGTAGTTTTATGTTAAAAGGAGCAAGGGTAATTTCAGCGTAATTTTGATATCTAAAATAAAAGTCGGAGTCAATGGGATGTATGATTATTTATAAACGATATGCCACTAAGTTTGAGTTCGTTTGATGTAAGTTTGTGCATGTGTGTCACACATAAAGTAGAGGTAAAACATGGTAATAGCCGTGGCGTGATTGTTAGTGCGATGGACTGTCATGACCCCACGCCTCCAAAAACAATTGATATTTCTTACCTAATTTCATTACTCATTTTAGAAATTTGTATAGTGGGCAAATTATTTCAGAAAATCTCATTTTCAGCTAAAAAGAGAACAGCTTGACGTCTACGCTTCAATTTGATAATTGAGTATAGAGACGAACAAAACCAATCCTCAACCCACATGTAAAGGTAAAAAGCAGCATATGTGTGAGTCCAACTGAAGTAAACGTCAAATTATTTCTTCATTCATTTCTTCTGCGATGGTAACGGCCATATTATTCACTCAATATAATAGATTAAAACTTAAATCTGGATGTAAATGATACAAATTCAATGTAAATTCATTTGGATTTAAGTTTAAATCTGGATCTATTTAGTGAATAATATGGCGGTAAGAAAAAAAAACAAAGAAATTGATTTTATGAAATCTGGAATTTTATGAAATAAGGGGCCTCCATTGAAAATATCCATTTCTTGTTCAATTTTATGAAATTAATTATTTCCTGTGGAAGCCCAGGGTAAAGGAGGTCTAGGTTCGATCCCCAGCCTCGCCACCCAATATTTTTTTTTAAATAAAAACATCTACTGCTTCCTGCTTCTTGCGAGGAATTGACAAAACTTCCAAGAGTATCTCTTGTCATAGAAATGTGCCACTCGTATTAGCCGTGAGGATTCGGCAATAAACTGTAGGTCTCCTCCATTCCTGCAGACATGCACACAGGAATGGTTGAGGTTTGTAAGCCACTAGGCCCTGGTACTTCATGAGCTGTTGTGTCATCAAATTTATTTATTTATTTTAAAATATGGTTAAGTTAAGCTTATCGCAGAAAGTAAGTATCTAAATATCTTCACCATATTAATTGATCTTTAGATACAGCTTTAATAAGCGAAATGAGGTTTACAAAAAATGGTTTTTGTTGTTCACTCAATATTGAGCATAACTTGAGAATTTTTATTTTCAACTTGTGAATTTTTATCGAAGACTGTGACAGTGACATTCACGTCGCCATCATTTAAACAAATTTTCACATCATCGACGATGACGTCTTCCTTCAGATAAAGTAATTTTCTTTCTAGCGCATTGCAGTGCAATTTGTTGGCTGTTAAATGGTAGCTGTCGCCAGGTATCGTAATTTCAAAATCAAAAGCTGAGACTGACGAATTATCCTAGGGAAATTTTTAAAACTGAAAGTTGGCAAACTTTTAATTTAAAATTCTGAATAGAAAGTTAAAGTAGTGAACAAAATAAATTTTCAACTTGCTGCCGTTCAAAATTCGAGCTTAGACCAACGTTGGACTGTTCGGGATTTTCCGGCAAGTTGAACAATAGTGAACAAAATAGCCCTATAATGACTCCATTTATTTAATTCAGACTCAATTGTCTTTTATAAATATTTCTTTTCGTTATACCATCTATAGCCTAGCATAATTCCATTGAATTTTGTATAAATACATTTCTGAAAAATATTATTTACCCAATGATTCTATTCCCAACTATCAATGAAAGTTCCACTTCCCACATGACATGTACAAGTACATACAACATAAGCCACAAATCTTCAGAAACTCTGAATTCGGTGCATGTGGTTTGTTGCAAATAAATTTTGATACTATGTAAAATCCAGGACCAGACTTGATTAGTTTGTAAGAGCCCAAGCCTTTGGTATTAAGACTTGTTGGTTGATACTTTTCCTCGGCGGAAACAAACTGTAACATAAGTGCTTATGTTGAGAGCTGAGAATATTTAAGTTTCATCTCAGCAATAGTCCTGATAGTCCATTGAAATGTAACAAAATTTTGGCCGAACCTTGCATTTTGTACAGGACAAAATTTTTTGTTGATGGATCTGTAGGAGGGATCAGTGTGAGTGTAAAAACGAGTTTTCGGGGTTGAACTCCTCCCCATTTGTCCACCATTTTGGAAAAGAGGGCGTAAAAATGTCATCGCGATATCTTGAGAACCATACATTGCACAAACAAAATTTTACCACATTTGTGTAGAAAATTAAATTCTCTACAAGTTATGTTAACAAAATTTTTATCGTAAAATTGAAAACAAAAAAGTTATAACATTTTTGTTTTCAATTTTACGATAAAAAGTGTGGGTTTATATAATTTGGAGAGAATTTAATTCTCTACACAAATGTGGTAAAACTTTGTTTGTGCGATGTATGGTTCTCAAGATATCGCGAAGACCTTTTTACTCCCTCTTTTCCAAAATGGCGGCCAAATGCGGGAGTTCAACCCCGAAAAATAATTTTTACACTCACACTGATCCCCCCTACGGATCCATCAAAAAATTTTGTCCTGTATGAAATGCAAGGTTAATGTAACATTTCAATGGACTATGAGTAAATTTATAGTCACAAGAAATCCGACCTGTCATCTTATGTCTATACATTTAATTACCAAGGCAACATATTAACCGTTTGTCAGAAACAATAACTCTCATTTTGAATATGATAAAGGACAAAGAATGCACACAGTTGTAACTTCAGAAGCTGGATCGGTAATTCCATTAGCAATAATATTACAATGTCGCTCCAACTATGCATTTGCACAGCTGTATAAGAATAATTTGGCTGTAACTTCGACCCTATAAAAAAAGGATTTGTGTTGGTAAAACAACGACAGCCAAGAGTATGGAATGCAACTTTGGCATCTTGGATTAATTAGTTGCCGCAAGTGAAATGAAGAACATTGCTTGGCTTAACTTCGTCGTCGTTCTTACACATGAATTGTGTTTTAGAAAACTTTTCGGTTATCCGCACATAAATAATTATTATATACTATCATCTGGATGTTTCATTGTTGTTGTTGTTATTTTGCCCAAAAGTAGATTTGGTATAGTTACATGCAAAAGTTATTTTTTCTTTAATTTTTTCTTGTGTAAGAGAATATTAATTTTAATTAAAAAGATTAATGAGTTGTTTGAAACATAAGTTGCTGGTTGGATAAAATTTAGATTTTCTTTTTTTTTTTAATTCATTTTGCTTTTAAGGATGTCAAGTACCTACAATGGGAGTTCATTTTGCATGCTCCTAATTCCAACGAAGTATGTAGGTATCTCAAAATGTATTTTTCTTTTCATAAAAAAAAAAAAAAAAAAACATGAAAAACAAGAAGGGCTTTCACTGGAAGTTTAAACTTTCAAAAGCATCGTTATCCGGTTTGATGATTTGTGTATTGCTCAATTTTATTGATAGTAGGTACATTTCACTTTGATAAAAAAAAAAAAGAAAATTTCTTGGAAATGAGTTCAATATAAAACTCATCAACTAGAAAAGTTACTACAAGGATTGGTTGTAATCCATAACAATCGTGGCGTATTATAGAAAAAGACTGCCATTATTGTTAAAATTGAACAAACAATGTTATTTTGAGAATGGAAATTAGTCATTTAATTGATACAAGATTTTACTAGCAGTAAAACAAAGAGTTTAAATTAGAAATAGAAATCGATTAAAAAAAAAAAAAAAAACAAAAACATTTTACTTTTATTTGTTTTTGAACCACGTTTGTTTGGATTTACATGGGTTTAACTTTCGATCTAAGGCTAGCTTTGGTAATTTTTTTACATTTTTAGAAACTAGACAAAAAGGGAATTTTTTAAAAGTAAGAAAAAATATTGAGTCATACAATATTTTACAGGATGCTGTTTCAAAGATTGAAGTAAAAAATTAATTACTGAGTTTATATAGTATTTTTAAGAATAAAAGCGCACAAAATCAAAACTATTTTAATGCATAAAACAGGTCTTATGTTCCAATATTTTAGTGTAAAAATAAAAAAAATAAAAAATCAATTATGTACGGGGTGCACAACAAACTCATAATAAAAATAAGTTACTAAATTCTGAGAAGTCATAACCTGGCCTATCACCATAATAAGTTTGAACCATTCTTACCGGGACACCCTGTATATGCAAATTCAAAGGTCCTCAAAACTGTTTTGAAGTAAATCTATCGGAAACTGTAATTTTAAGTGTTATTTTTTTTATTGCAGTAGATACCTACATACTTTGATTTCCTAGTTGGTATCCCTAAAAGTACCTGGGAGACCGAGCCTTAGCTTGGAATTACCTAGAAACCTAGAAGTAATAATAGTGGGCGTGAAACTGGGTGAACTTTTTTAAAACCAAATTCTAATTTTTTTATCTCTAATAAGCAATTAGAAAATTTCATCCAAATTATCTAAGTCGATAACAAGAAACAAAGATATTATAAAAGTGGGTATAGATTTCACCAAAGCCACTTTATAAATTTTGTATCGCTCAAAGGAATAAACCCTGAAAATCGTTACAGCCTTTACCAACAAACCAAAATATAATACAAAATTGGCGTGACATCAGAGTGCAGGTTTTACTAAAACCATTTTTAAATTGTGTTTTGCTTAAAACTGAAAATTAACTTCAAAACATCTGAAACATATGAGGCGATTTCCGAAAAATATAAAGATATCATAAAATTGGACTTGGCAGTGGGCGGATTAAAAATAAATAAATAAATTTGATGGCACAACAGCTCATGAAGAACTAGGGCCTAGTGACTTACAACTCTCAACCATTCCTGTGTGCGTGTCTGCAGGAATGGAGGGGACCTACAGTTTATTGCCGAATCCGAACGGCTAACGAGCGGCACTTTTCTGTGACAGGAGATACTCTTGGAGAATTTGTCAATTCCTCGCAAGAGGCAGTAGCCGTTTTTTTTTTTTTTTTTTTTAAATAAATAGGTGGCGAGGCTGGGGATCGAACCTTAGACCTCTGGCATGACAGTCCATCGCACTAACCATCACGCCACGGCTACTTTTTTAATTTTTTTGAGTCATAGAACCAAACATTGAAATTATATATTATCCAAGTCGTTCAATCCGTAATCGATAAACAAAGCCTTAACCGAAATAACGGTTGAAGTCAGAGATCAGAAATAACTGTTGACCTTTATTTTCAATTGGTTTCTCTCTGAGAGTTACCACATTTCTTTAAGAAGATTTCGGTTACGGTTTGAGATTTATTTATTGAAAAACAAAATATCGGTTATCGGTTGAGATTTATTTTTTATTTTTTTAAATATCTCTCAATGGTTGAGTTTTTTACGAAAAAATTAATGGAAAAGGTCAACCTTTAACCTTTTTCGTAGAAAATAAATCAAAAATGGTTAATTCGAAGGAAGTGCAACCTTTTCAATTGATGCATGTCATTATATGAAAAATCGACTTTTATCTTTAAATACGATTTGCGGCTAAACTAGTCGTGCTAGAGGCATCAAAGTTTGCATCTTTAAACTTGACTTGCGGCTAAACTAAGCGACCTATCGACTTTAAAAATACATATTCGTGATCTAGGTAGCGCCAGTAGTTCTAAAAAATCAATAAAAAAGTTTGTAAAAAAAGTTTGTTTTTTTCAAGAACTTTCAAAAAAGGCCGGGCAAGGTGCTTTTAATAAAAAAGATGGTAAAGAGAAATTAAATTTTTGGTTAATGTGTATTTTGGTCAAGAAAACTGTTCACATTGGCACCTGCCTGGCGACTGATAACCCCCTAAGCGGAGCAACGGATTTTTATGTTTTTTTTAATTTATGGTATTAAATTTCGCTAATGATAAACTCTCAAGGTTTTTTTGACCCAAGATTGTCCTTTTTTGTCACTAAAAATAAAATTTAAAGATGAAAATTCCCTTTCAATTTTGAATTCAGTCGCTGGGACGCCAAGCAAATATGTCAGGAAACTTGATGATGATGACTAAAAAGCCTAATAAGCTGCAATTTAGCATGCAGTGCTAACAAAAAACTAAGGGCCATACTAAGAGACATTCTAATTGATAAAATTGCAGATGAGATTTATTTTTTTCTCTCAGCGATTTTTCTCACTGGTTGACCGTAACATAAAAAAAAACAAAATAAAGGTTTCGCTCAGACCTTGACCGAAAAACTTTTTTTTTTAGAATAAAGGTTATTTTGTGACTTTTATTGAAAATAGCAACAAATAAGAGTTATTATGGGACCTTTCAAAAGGTTGAGATTTATTTCTGATCTCTGGTTGAAGTTGTTTTTTAATATTTTTTTTTCTGTTTTAAGTCAATTTATTTTAGTAAATTTCTCCTAACGTTATTTTTAATATGGCTCAAGAGCTAACAAACACTAGAGCATCTACTCTTCAATGTTGACTTAAAAATGATAGGAGCATCGGATATTAAGAACAAAAATATACCTATTTACGTAAAATTTTGAAAAAAAAAATAGTTTGATGCACACAATTTTTTCATTATTTTTAGTTTATTTTGAGTTTAAAACTTAATTTTTGATTCTTTCAAATAATTTGAATTAAGAAATAGCATGACATTCTAAGTGTTGCCGTTGTTTATAAATTATTTCTTTTCTATTTTAAGTCGATTTTTTAGGAAATTTTTCCTCTCGCCTTTAAAGCCTAGTACGCAGATCGGGAAAAGACAAATTTTATCTCTACAATTCTAATCTCTACAAAAACGTTGGAGAAGTCACGCAAAATTAATGTTTTTCTTCTTTTGTTTTCTTTTTTGTAAAATTATCAACAAACAATAGTTGATCGTGCTTATGGTGCAAAATTATTGACCTGTCAAAAATTTTCTCGCTAAAATGCTTCGAACATTATTTTTCCTGGAAAAACTTAGTGGAGACTTAACCCTACAACGGGTACAAACGTCAAAATTTGCGCGTGAACTGCGTACTGCCTGGAAAAAGACTGCGCAGACAAAATTTGTCCTGGGAAAAAATTTGTATGAAAAGAAAAATTTTTCCCGATCTGCGAACTAGGCTTAACAGGGGAAAATAGACCCCGCTTATCATACGATTTTTTTATTGTCTCGACTCAACCTATATGCTCTAGTTTTTGACCAACCTTATATGAAAAAATCAATTGAAACATTTTTAATATTATTAATTTATTATAATCTATTACAAACGTAAACGCTCCAAATTGGTAAAACAGCTCTTTTTGAATCAGATGGTTTGTACAGAAAGTGTTTTCTAATTTTTTAATTTTCAACGAACTATTGGAGACGTGATAAAAGATTTAAATAACGGTTATTGGCGAAAAAAGAAAAAATAAGCGGAATTTTCATTCAATATTGGGCACAAATTCATTCCATTTGGATTGATTATTTAAGGCGACATTTTGGGTTCATGCTGAATCATTTACGGCATTTTATGTCTAAGTTTAAAAAAATTGTTTTGTTTTGCAAAATATTGAAGAGATTTAAAATTAACAACAAAAGGGGTAAGGTGAACCTTTTGTAAGTATACAGTTTTATCTACCATTAACATTCTAAGACAATTCTGAAGACTTTCTTTAAAAAATTATGACCGAATAAAATCATTTTCATTCCTTCAGATTGAATTAAAAAAAAAAACCATCTTGATTTATTATTTGATATCATTTGGCTCGCTATACCCAATACCCTTTCCAAAATGAAGATTTTCCTTTTTGAAACATCTATAAACTTGTGGTTGTGGTAGGTCTTCTTTTGTGTTCATTTCTCAATGATTTGTGGCAAGCAAGAAAGCTTTCAAAATAATAAATTTTAATCAAACTTCCCAGGACGCAATAAAGTTTGAGTACGAAGAAAGGGTAAAGAAGAGGTACTTTTATAGGATTTTCTTCATCTTCATACTCGTTGCAGCTCTCATTTTAATTTAATTAATTAAAGTGCTATTTATCAATGATTGTGGCATAAAAGTTTGTTGGAAAACTTGTTTTTTGTCGATTAATGAAAACACAATAAAATGATTAAAAGGATTTTTAACATAGATTTATAATTGGATGTGATAAATATGTACCAAGGTACTTACTTACTTTTTTATACAAAAGAATATTTCGTGCTGATAAGATAATGTAAGATGGCGTTTCGTTGTTATTTTTACATTTAATTTGTGTCATACCTTTTGAGTCTTATACTCGTACACGAGTAATTACCTGAACCAACAGAATAGAATGCTGGCTGCAATTGGAGACGCAGACGGAACTGGAAAAGCTGTCAAAAAGTGTCGTATGTAATTTTTTTTACGTGCCCACAATGCAGCTGTACAGCTTTGAAAGTATTTTTAAGAAAATCAAAACATTATTCTTGCTTGTGTACAAGCTCAGAATTCACATTTTTTATTTCCAGTATTTTTCCTTTTAATTAATTATTTTTTTTTCCTAACACAAATAACCACAATATTTTGTTCCGAAGGAAACAGTATAGTTCTTTTTTAAATGACAAAATTGCTGCTCGTGAAAAGTAAAAAGTTGGCAAACTCTTCCGTCTGCGGATGCCGCTCTGTATATGCGGCTACGTTGGGATGCGTTCCCAACATTAAATTTGTGTGTATTCAATATTTTGACAGCTATTCCAGCTGCGGCTCTAGTTGGAGCTCCGTCTCCATTCTGTTCAGGCAGTAAGACTCTTTATGGGTCTAAGTTAGATTTTTTTCTTATAATTTATTTCCACACCTTTTCGACAAAAAAATTGGTATCTGGTTTTGACTTCCCGATATAATAAAAAAAAAAAAAAAAAAAAAAAAACATTTCAAATAAGGCAGTCCGCTTGAATAAATTCCTTGAGTAGATTTTTTGCATTTCCTACAATTTTGGATGCATAACTCCTAATCATCGTACACACTTCAGTTCTTGGAATTTCCACTTTTTCACTCGAAATGTTATTACAAGAAATGAAGGTATTTGTAGTAGGTACCTACTTTTTTTTACAATTTCGCAGAATTTTTTTTTCCAATCACACACACGCACCTCAAAGTACAAGAACGAGAATCTCGTGGCACATATGTTAAAGATTGGAAATAAAAAAAAATGCACCTTAATCATATCCAATCAAATACAGAAAATACTCCACCTGCCAGAGTCTTTGGGTTTATAAAATAAAAATCCCTCACAAGTTGTTCGAGGCTTATAGAGGCTATGTTATAGGTACAACCATAGCCCCTGACGTATAGCATTATTCCCACATATGTACATATGGACCGATGGAATGGGATATCTATTATTTTGCACTTTAATTTATATTTTGCTGTGCGTAGGTTTTACCGATCGAGTACTCTAAAGTCGTATTTGTAGTCTATCGCACTTGACGCCATCGTCGACGTACGTTGCCATCATTGTGCGTCGTCGTCTTCGATATCAGTGTTTCGAGGTACTTCATCCATACATAAATATATTACGAAGTTGTAACGAGATCAGAAGATTACATCGGCATTTTCATGAATTGGATATAAAATAAAAACAAGACGAGAATCCATAACGATGCAAGTATGGACACAAAAGGACTTGGGAATTTTTTTTTTTTTTTTTTTTTTATGTCGCTGAAGATTACGCTATATTATACACCCAGCCCACACTTGCACTTCTATAAGCCATAAGTGGAACCTTTTTCAAACCTCAAGAGATATGCGTATAATAATGGCTGCTACACGATACGAACCATGAATATGTGAAAACGAACAACAAACTCTACGAAAGAGTGTCGCCAAAGTTCTTCTCATTCATCTGTAATGAGAACATTAACGCACTATACTTACCTTTTTCTCTTTCGAAATAATAATGTTCAAGAGCTTAGGATACGAACGTGCTGGGAATGACCAAGATCTCTGACAAGTATACATATTGGTTTTAAATAGTTTTTGTCCATCTTATCTTTTAACAAACTCTTTGGATGGCTAATACGTTAGCTTGAGATAAATTTAATGATTGCAAAATGAACCTCTTTGACATAAACTGCATGAGCACGTTGTCTATAGTTTAATGACTTCTGAGGGTTCAGCAGTTTAATAAGCTTTAAGTTTTTTATTGGTTATCAATTTTACATACAAATATCTTAAAAGCAAAACTTTACTTGAATTTTCCTTCCTTTATACCTACCTATTCATGAAATGTAGGTAGATTGCTTTAATAATTTTAGAAATAAAAGCGGCAGTGAGTGACACTAAAGCATCTAGATTCTAGAGAATCATATAACCCTCTTGATTTTTGTAGTTTTGGCACTTGAAGGAGTTCTGGATCTAGTTTTCAGTTGGAAAAAAAAAACTGTGGCACTTAATTACGCAAAATTTTGAAAAAAAAAATATCACAATTTTTTTAATTTTTACTTTGTAATTTGATTTTTCAAAAAAGATTCACTTAAGCAACTTGATTTAAAAACAAAATACAAGGTTGGCTTTCAAAAGAATTATGACACACCCCGTTGCATGTGCTTTCAATTTTTCATAAATTCATATTCAATTTTTTTTTTCATTAATTGCCTCCCCTCAGCGGGTGAGAGAGTTTTTTCCCCATCGAATTTTTTCTCAGAAGGAGTTTTCTGCATTTTGTTTTCAGTTGGAAAAAAAACCAGAGGCACTTAATTACACAAAATATTGAAAAAAAATCATATTTTTTTTTTTGAAATTTGAATTGATTTAAAAACACAATACAAGTATTGAGTATTGGCTTTCAAAAAAGCTATGGCACAACGTTGTGTGTGCTTTCGCTATTTTTTTATAATTTTTTTTTTTTTTCGATTTTCAGTCAACTTTTCATAAATTGCCTACCCTCAGGGCCTCTCAGCTCAGGGAGTGGGATAGAGCCCCCCCCCCCCCCCCCATCGAATTTTTACACAGAATGATTTTAGATCTCACCCTCTTAAATATTTTGCACGGATTAAGGGACACCCTGTATACCTAGAATTTGTATTATTTATAAAAACCTTCATTTAACAACCTATAAACAGCTTTGTCAATTTTCTTAAAACTCTATGTATAGCGTTTTTATGGACGCTCCCTTAATTGATACATCTTTTAAGTTTTATTAACTTCCCATTGAAAGTTATTGTAATTGGTCCGAGTTGTCGAATCGAAAATTTTGACATTTCTCAAAGTTTCGATTTTCGATCTCTTGTTGTCTTTGTAGTTTGTGTACGTTCGTACGTTGCTGACCCTTTATGTCGGTGATACATCGAGAATGACAAAAGATAATCCACTTCAAATAAATTTTATTTTACAGATAATTATGTCATAGCGTAGAGAAAGGGTTTAAAAAAAAAACAATTACCTAGCAGTTTTCTCATTATAGAAATTAAAAAAAAAATTTTAATGTGTTTTGTGAACGATTGACTTCGACTCAATTCCATTTTATACAAAATGGCGTAATGAAGAATTAGTAATACTTAAAAAAATCAATAAACAGTTTTATGTTTTAGTAAAAAAAAAAATCCAAAAATGAATTTCAGTTCAAATATTTTGAAAATACATAGCGATATTGACTTCGGGCTAAATTTATTCTATACATTGTTATAGTTCGTTATTTGTAAAGTTTGTTAAAGAAATTATCGACACTTTTTCCTGAAAAAAATTATATTTATAATTTTATTTTTCTATTAAAAAAAAAAACATATTGATTTTTGTATTACAAAAACATACAAAATATAATATCAATCGGCCAAGCAGATTTAGAAGAAAGTAAAAAAAAAAAAAAAACACTTTTCAACGAGAGATACCTACTCAGTTTATAATGTCTAAAAATGTAAAATTAATTTCTGATAAAAAATGGTACATCGTAAATCGTGGTAATATTACCACTGAAAACATTTTTTTAAATCAAAATCCTAGGAGTGGAGTACTTACGGCCATATTATTGACTTTCTTAAGCTAGTCTTACTGAAAAAATAATTTTATAGGTGTTTCGAAATTTAAGTTTTTCAAAAAACAATTATTGATTTGATTTAACTGTAATAATTATGTATGAATAGTTTGATTAAGATGTCAAAGTAATTAAAATTTGTGAAAAACTTAAAATTCGAACCCCCTAGTTTTCCATAAAAATAGCTTCGAAAAAAGTCAAGTGTTTAAGAAAAAAAAAAAAATTTTTGCATAATAAAATCAAAAAAAAATAAAAAAACAGTTCTTTGCATTGGATCATGAATTATGGATGGATTATTCAATCATGGAATTTTTTTTGATAAAATTTCCTGCACCCTCAAGAATTTTGTATTATTAGAACACAAATAGAATCTTATTTGGATGAAACATTTGAAAACTTGCCTTAAAGAAAAAACTGAACTCATTTGACATTTGCATCTCCCATTAAGTGACTAGGTACCCCTAATTTGTGGGTGCTCCTTTTGATATGAACAAAGTTATTGATCACTTAAGCTTAGGTTTCTTATAGGGAGCAAATGCTCTTAGCAAGTTCTCTATATCTTATTTCGCACAGATAACATTGAAGTTTTTTATTACTTAAAAGTTTTCTTAAACTAAAAGTAATATATGTATGTATAGACTTCACCTTGACATTTGCTTACTTGTACTTGTTTGACAGTTACATAGCAACTCACATAGTAAATAAAGGCCCACCAAAATTAAAACTTCCTCACTATCCATAGACACACAGTCTAAAAATAAATTCACTTAACTGTGAGTAATTGTCGGGAAAATTCAAGCGCAAAAAAGTCACACCCACTAATATGTAACGCTTCACTCGAACGAAATCCTATATACAAAAAAAAAAAAAAAAAAAAAAACAAGAACAAGAACAATAAACCAATTCATAGTTTGCCTTTACGCAGTGACAGTAGTGTGAATTTAAGCGTGAGATTGTTCAATGCACTACAACGTCATAGTGCAGCTATAATTAAATCAGTAACAGTTTTTTTTTAAGTGCAAAAACTTCCAATCTAGTATACCTATCCGTATGCGTATCCATATAAACCAGGAAGAATGGAAACTGAATCAATTACAAAAAAAAAAAAAAAAAAAAAAAAAACTTTTTTTAATCCAATCGAGAGAAATGCATTGATGCGTTCAGTAGTTAAATTCAACTATTTTATTGAGAAAATATTGTTTCCCCAGAATAAAACATTTAATATCAATCACCGCGAAAAAGAACACTCTGTGTCACGTGATTAGGGTCGGTTTGACATGTAAATGAATATAACTACCTCAAATACACGTTTCATTTTTTCTAGCACTAGTAAATAGATTTACAGATTTAAACATTTACATAAACGATTTAAAAAAAAAATAAATTTATGCATGGTTGTGCCACCTCCTAATTGGCAATACATATACTAAAACCTATAATGTGATTAAATGCCTGAAAAGGAATGGTGAAGGAGACGGAACCGGAGCTAGAGCTGGAATAGCTGTCAAAATATTGAATACACACAAATTCAATGTTGCGAACATAACGGAACGTAGCCGCATACGGAGCTGCAGCCGCAGACGGAAGAGTTCACCAACTTTTTAACTTTTTACGTACGGCACGCTTGACGTTTCAAATTGTATGAAAAAAAGAACTTTTTAAAAAGTACTGGAAACAAAATATATGAATTCTGATGATGTGTATTTAGTCAGTTAGCCCGGAGTGTGCTAGCAATATTGGAAATTTGAAAGCAAACATCTTACATTCTTGGGTGAGGTAAGGTAAATATAACAATTTATTGCTCGAACAAATATTTTCAGATGTTTCCACGAACAAGCTCTTAAAATAATAGAGTACATATTGTGTTCTTTGAACAGCCCTATTGGATCAATAAAAAAATGAAAAATGAAAATAATTTTACGTAAGAAAAAATATTAAAATTTAAAATTTTCCGATCATTTGAAAATGAATTTATGCTACTAATCTTGTTATTTTTGAGTAAATTATGTAGGTCTATTGTTATTACGTACTTTTAAAACAATCTCAAGGTTTATGTTTAACATTATAAAAAGCCGTTCAATGCTAAAAGAATATACCTACTTTTCTGATCTATGTACATATACCAACATATTTGGTCTATCAATTGATTTTGACTTCAAATGAAAACAAACAAAAAATATTATTATTATTGAGTTCAAGTGATTTTTTTTTAACTAATCAGTTGAATACCCAATCCAAATTAATTAAACGAATCCAATTACATATTTACGAAATAAAACGCAGGGGGGGGGCCTTATATTCTTTTTATCTGTAGAACCTGAATAAACTTAAAATTAAAAAAAAAAAAACTTTCCTCATAACCATGTGCTCATTTTCAAAAATTAAAAAAAAAAAAAAAACGAACAAATTTGGTTATTCAAAATTTAGCAAAAATAAATTTATAACAACAAGTATAGTCAAGGAAAAATAGACTTTTATTTTACAAAGTAAAAATTAGTTAGAGGCTAAAATTTGGCATGGACGTTGGTAATGTGACTCTTTCAAAACTGAGAGCGTTCCTCATCGACCCGACGACCGCTAGGTCAGATATAAAGGGTCCAAGGGTCTTAAAATGATTTTAAGGCAAATATCTCAAAAACGGTTTGCGTTCGAGAAAAATTTAGTATCTAAATCTTGTAGCTGAGGCAATTTCCCTTTTGAGATATTTGCCAAAAGCTTCCACTTTCATGGCTATTTTTGCCCCTTTTTTAGATATTTTTTGACTTTTCGATTTGTTGTAACTTTTTACCAGTTAATGCTACAAAAAAAGTGAAAAGCTCTGTTTGTTAAAAATTATATGGGCTACAAGATTGAAGAATATTGTTTTTCTCTAACACAAACTGTTTTTGAGATATTTGAAGAAGGAAATTATATAGCTTCTTAAATTTTTCAACTTAAAATGACCTCAGCGAATCCATGGTTTCCGTAGCCCCGTACGAGAGACATTTTTTTTGGATATGTCTACGTTGTAATAATTGCAATATGTAATTTTTTTTTTTTTTTTTATTAAAAATTTTTATTAAAATTTACAGAATTGTTTTTTGAAAGTTTGAATTCTTTATTTAAATGCTGAATATTATTTCAGAAATTTTGGATGTACATATTTACTTTTCTTTTTAACAATTTTATTTTGAAATTTTGAATCTTAAGTCCGAACCCAGTTTGTAACGCAAAGGTTTTTTTAGGTATATGTATATGTTAGGTATGGATTTACATTTATGAGAATTTGGTCCTTTTTGTAACATTTATTTTTTGCTGTGATTTCACTTTTTTTTGCGAAGATTATTTCGCCACCTGAATGCAAGAACTAGGTAACTACATTTTTGTCTTTTTTGAGATAATATGATTTTAAGGTACCTTACGGTAGTTACCATTTAATGAAACATATATTTGAGTCTAATTTCCACTCTGCTACTATATATGGAGCAATGAAAAAACTAGACAACTAAAATAACGCAAGAATTTTCAGTGCAAGAAGTAGGTATCTGCGATATGAATTTTTTGGGTGATCTTAATCAGGTAATTTAAGTTATCTAATTTGAACACTTGGCTCGCACAATCAGCTGCAACTCAAGTAAGACCTGTAAAGTCTAATAAAAATTCAAAAACTTAACCAAAGCGAAAAAGTATTACAAAAAAATTTAAGTATAAATACCTATATGTATGATTTTTTACTACTACTGTATACCCATCCAAACAGCAGCTAAATAAAATGTATCAAACAATATGGATAATTCTACTGACAATGTTGTTTAAGATAATACATAATTTACCGTTTTATGCACTTGGTTACACAGCAAAAAAAGCTTTTCATTAAATCTGAAAAAACTCTTGCGTTCGATGTGATCGAATTTAATTTATTTATATTTCCTCTCGAATTTTAAATTTAAAGTGATATTTTAGTAAAAATAAAAATGATTACCCGAGCTAAGTATCGTACGCAAAAATTCACAAAAGAGGTATTTTCTTAAAACATGCAAGATTTTTTTTAGGAATATAGCTAGGTGCTTAACCGCGAAAATAGTTATTTCAGATCTTGAAAAAAGACTTTAGTTAGAAGGCAGCTGTCTCCGATGTCTCTGTGGTTTCAGACTTACATATGTACATACAATTTTCAATGAAGTTAAGCATTTTTATCTCAGAAAAGTAAAATGATTTTAATTAAGAATCAGCAAAAAAAATTGGTGCAAGAATTGGGTAACTACCTATTGTTTCACTAATTATTTTATATTTCAGGTTAAATAACAAAAATAATAATGATTTATTCGATATCTTATAGATCACGAATATCCTTATCACGTAAAAAAAAATTATGTTGCTGTGTTCGGATTACATTGGAAAAAGAGTCTAGTAAACTATTCTTAATAACGTTTTTGCTGATAACTCGAAATATGAAAAATGCGAGTTACCTAGTTCTTGCATTCAGGTGACGATTTGTAGAAGTGAGAATTCAATGCCACGCCTTTTTAATAGGTATACAATTTCAAATTTGTATGCTAAATTATAATTGTTAACCACAAGATGTAGTAGCCCGTGGCGTAATGGTTAGTGCATTGGACTGTCACGCCACGGGTCTGGGTTCGATTCCCAGCCTCTGCCACCTAAAAACAAAAAATGTGTGTTAAGAGCTAGGTACTATCTCTTGCGAGGAAGTAACAAATCCTCCAAGAGTATCCCTGTCATAGAAAGGTGCCCCTCACCTTAGCCGTTCAGATTCAGAAATAAACTGTAGGTTCCCTTCATTCCTGCAGATACACACACAGGTCGTTGTTGCACCAAATTTATTTTATTTATTTTTATAATCACGAGACTATGCCTATTCGAGCAATCCAGTGACCATTTTTGTGCATATTTTTTTTAACTACATCACTATCTAAGCAATCTTCTTTTAAATAAATACAAATATGGAGTGCTTTTACTGGCATTTGTGGTTTAAGTTATATGGCTCGTTGCAATAATGTACTGCTTAGTGCTTTAAGCTGAATTTAGCAACAACAGTAAAAGAGAAAAAAATAAAACAAAAAAAAATAATACATACAACCTAGATACACATGTAAATAAAGGGGTACAAGATGTTTTTGCCTCCACCATGTTTATTCATTTCCTCGTCTCAGTTACTGAGTTTTCTTGGCGTGTGAAATATTTTTTTTTTTTACTTGTGCGCCCCATAATGTTCATGAGCCGCTCAAATAAACGGAAATGAAAAAAACTGCAGACATTGCGCTTTCAACAAAAGTAAGAAGAACAACAACACAAAAAAATGGCTGCAAGGATATGTGAGCATTGTGTCTGAAGGAAACTCCGAATGTGCATTGCAAAGTAAGAAAACATTGCAATTGTAAAACGATAAAAAAAATACATCCAAATGAAAGCAGAATCGAAGAAAAACATAATAATGAAAATTTACAAAGAAATGAAAATTCCGTACGTCCTTCCAAGTTTTATACCTCCGCTTCTCCACCAAGTTCTATGTTTTTTTTTTTTTTTTTTTTTTTTGGTTCAGGAACTTGGCTCCAACAGTAAAGAAAGAGTAAAAGTAATATGGAAATCATTTCTTCGATAAGAAAAGGCAGGTCCTTGGAAAATGAAAGGGGTCATAGAAAAGTCGAGGGCATTAGCGTCGGCGGCGGCGGCACGGAAGGATCCAGCTATATTTTATGGGGCAATAGCACTTAGAGGTTTTATTTTATTTCAGTTATTGAATGGCATTAGCAACCATACAACGTGCGCTCCACCACCCTCATTAATATTGTTGTTGTAAAAGCCCAACGGACGGATGTTTATATTAGTTTTCCTCAAGAAAAACAAAGCCACTTTGAATCTGTTAGCGTATGGATTGGATGTTTGCTGGTAATAAACTCAAAAATAAATGGAAAGGTAGTTTTATGCATCCTGTTACAGGTTGCAGCTGTGTGTTAGAACGAAGTATTTTACTCTGGATTCCTACTAAAAGGAAACGATAGAATCATGCATATTGCATTATTCACAAGCTTGCAAAGGGATATTGGATATACTTCTTGATCCCTGCTAAAGAGATGTAAGCAATACAACAAGGAAGCTCTACAAATAAGGATTTTCAAATACCTACTACATTTCTAGGTACAGGATGATAGTTTTTGAAGTGGTCTTATCGAAACAGTCTGAATCAAACAGGAGATTTTTGCATCTACGTGTCATTGACTTTGGCGGGGGTAAAGTACCAGTATGTCATTGACTTCGAGAGTGTGTAGAGATTGCGTCGAAAATAAAATTGTTTTTATACGATAGAGTCAGCATCTGCTAGTTAGGTATGGGCATTGCCGTCACCTCCTAAAAATAAGATATAAAATATAAATTAATGATTTTCACTTAAGCAAATGGTCAAGATAAAAACTTGTACTCCGTCGATTTGGTTTTTCTTAAAGAATTATAAACTGTAACGAATTGTTAGGGCGAACCTCACCTACCGGAATCGTATAAAATATGTAACATAAGCCAACACCCTACGTCAGTAAAAACACCGAACACCAGCACCCTACTTCCATCCAACCAACATAATATCAACCGACAATACAAATCGAACACCAGCCACCCCACCAACCACTGAATCATAGTCAATAGCAGAACATCGTGAACACAGAGAAGTGCAGCATCATCATGCTAAATAAATACATATATTTCGTTTGTAAGTTTTACAGTTCACACTTCCTCTTGCCAAGAAATGTAACAACACGACACATGAAAACCCGAACAATTCAAAGCTTAATGACTGTTGTTGTTCCTACATAATTTGCGAATTGAAAATACTAAGGCATAAGGTTCCAGCAAATATTAGTTTGTAGCAATTCTTGGTCGCTTCAGTTTGCTTTACTTGATGCATACATCATACGTTAACTTTTTTGGTACCTGGTAAAATGTCCGTAGTAGTTTTTCCCTCGGAATAGCCCTGGGCTGGAATCAGATTTTTACCCTTGCCCTGCTTGATCCTTCTGAGTGAGATCATGGCGTGGCATTATAATACCAAGCCTATGCCGAAAACAGATGTGCAGCTTTTTGCTATGCAGCGAAATTAGGAATAAGCCCAAAACAGATATGCCGCTTTTCCCCATGCAGCGAAATTAGAAATAGAGATATCGTGCAGCAAAGGCTGCATGCAGAGCCTGGAATATGTCAGCTCTCATAAGAACCTGTGTAAATTTATTTTCGCTTCATTGGAAAAAGCTGCACATCTGTTTTGGGCTTAAGTTTATTTTCGCTCCATGGGAAAAAGCTGCACAACTGTTTTTGGCATTAGTTTTTCAATATGACTTTTTATTTTTTCCTGTCAGTCAAAAGTAATTTTTTTTTCTGAGGAATATTAATTCCACATCCATTTTCTGATGTTTGCTATTCTCAAAGGGTCTTGTGAATTAAAAAATAGTTAGAAGGTAGAAGGTAAAACTTAGATTTTAAGTAAAAGCTGGATTTTGCGTGACCGTCAGTGTTGCCGCAATATTAGCGTGCAATATTTTATGAAAAATCGTGCCAAATTTCATGCCATTTGATAAAAACACAAATTCTTCTATTTTGTTGAAAAAATTGCAAACAATTTTGTAACGGGGTCTAATACAACAAAATAAATCAAAAGAATTCATTTGCTCTTTTCGTGCATTGTCAAAAAATAGTTTTTTCTGTCCACTTTTTACGGAGTTTGGACCAATTTTCATTAGATTTTTTTTTTAATTTGTTTAATTTTAAGTAAAATAATGGAAATAAAAAAACGTGAACTTTTTCGTGACACCGTGCCACGAGGAAATTATCGCTATTTTTTAAATATATACCTAAGGCTAGATCGCTAGATACCTTTAGTTTTTAGTTTAGTTTTTTCCAGCTTAACCTTCAATTCGTGTGATTAGAAATAAACAATAATATTGGCGTGGAAACCTTTCATTAGTCTCTATTATATGTAAGACAATCAATATTTTATAAAAAGCGATGGGAAATTAGTAAATATTACTTTCATAGTTTGTTTGGATAAACAAAAAATGAATAGTGCTTTTTTGAATATTTTTAGATTAGATTAGATTAGATATTGAAACAAAAAACGCAAAATGGGCGGAAAAATTGACGTTTCTTGGAGATTTTAGAGCTATAGTGATTGCACCAATATTTCGATCTCCAAAGTCCAAACATACTGATGATTGAAAATGTTTCCACGTTCTGCCCATTTGTATAAAAGCCAATCCACGCCCCACGCAGTAGAAGAACTCACAAGTTTGGAGAACCAGCGCGGGTGGCCAGGATAATTACACGGCTCACGGGCATAAATTGTATTTATTGCAAAAATTAACAACGCCAGCACAAAAATCTGAGTTTACCTTAGAGAATGGCATAAATACTAAGTTAAGAATTAAATTGGTCCACCCGTTAAGGCTCTAATTCGATGTATGTACCTATACCTGCAATGGACATAAAAACTAACAGACCGATTGATAAATTATATTTTCTTTAAAATTAGAGTTTTAGCTAGCCACTTAAGCCGATACTCATGTGAATAAACAAATGTTTAAGCTAAAAATATGAAGCCTAGCTAAAACAAAAATTCGAATTTAACCTCTAGGAAATAATATAAATATGTGTTGTAGAAAATTTTAAGGAAATCGATCTGCCAGTTTAGAATTTATTTAAAAAAAAGTGGACGCACAAGTGTTTCTATAGACTTCGAGATCATTATACTTAGTGTTGATTTATATTAAATTTTCCTACAGGAAAAAAAAGGGAAATCGCTTACCTTACAACCCTAATGTGCGTATGTACATATATACTCGTAATTAAAAAGATGTCTCACCCATAGTTTTGAATTTGTTTTATTTCTCTATTTAAAATACCTAGACGATGAAAAACCAAATAGAATTCTCTCACAATTATCAGACATACAATTTAAGTCTCAGCCACACCTCAACTTTCAAGTCAACAAAACAAAACGAAGCTTCAATTAAGTTCAGCAGACATAATCCCAAATATAACTTTTGGCTTCTTCTATTTTCTTTTCGCCACATATGAACACAGAACATTTAGCCATTTTCAGGAAACTCCCTTATTTCAACCCTCTTACTTTACCACATAGAGGTAAATTATATTGTATAACCCTAACATTACCTCGATGATGATGACGACGACGACGAAAGATTCACTTTAACTTTTAATGCCTGAGTACACAAAAACCGCCACGTCAAGCTCGAACGCGCCCTATCCATGCCTTAATTTGTACCTGAGACCGTTTATAGAGTTTTGACATTCTCGACGAAATTGTAGACAATTTCTTTACTCATTCCCACTATGTAGCTTAGCTATACAAGCTTGAAAAAAAAAGTATTTTTACATAAAAACTGGTAAAAGAACCACGAAGACAAAAACACAACAAACTTTATGTCAGAGTGTTGTGACTAGTGAGAGGAATCACCATCAACAATGAATCACAGAGTATAAAGTCGTAGGAGACCGGATATGAGGATGTGGGGAAGGAAGGAACTTCCTTCGTCCTCAATCTGAATTGCATAACATTTTCGGTTTCAAGGAATTTCAAATAATTTCCCAAGCTCCCCTTAGTTCTTATTGCGACATTACTTCGTCGAGGTTGTTAGATATGGTTGGTTGTACGGGTTGAATATGGTTGAAGTGATTGCCAGTGCCAGCCAACAAAAGAGGTGTCCTTGCAGTGTGGAAATTCATCCACTGATTAGAAAAAAAAAATAAAAAGAATTCTTAATTTAATGCTAAAATGGCAAGCTTTGGAAAGATTCTTGAGGATATTTTAGACTCCCAATTGGTTTTTTATAAATCTATGTCTAGTCTAGCCTTCTATCATAAGGAAAAAAACTTCCTCTGCTGACGACAAACGTGTTACACAACATACTGTACAGGGTAATTTGCATAAGGTGTGACAAAACCTATATCGTATAGGTTGAGTCGAGACAAGAAAAAAATAGTATAGGATTAGGGGGGTCTATTTCACCCCTGTTTAGCTAGAAGGGGCCATTTTCGAAAAAAAAAAAAAAATTTAAAACATTAAAAAAAATTATTAAAAAACAATGGTAACACAATTTTTTATTTTTTTTTTTTTTCAAAATTTTTAGTTTGAAAATTAACTTTTCAAAATCTTTTAACTTAAACAAACTTTATTTAAAAAGAAAATAAAAGAAGAGCTAGTTTTCCAAAAAATTATAAGATGGCATTCAAAGTAGGTACCATAAATTAACGTTGTTTTTTAAGAATTTTTGTTGTATGTTTTAAGTCAATATTTTAGAAAATTGCCTCCTGGCTAAACGGGGGGAAAAGACCCCCTCCCCCCTTCCAATACGATTCGTTTCATGCCTGGGCCCAATTTAAACGCTCTAGCTTTTTTTCACACCTTACGTGAATCACCCTGCACTATAGGTATAACATCGTTATGCGGAGGAATTTTTCAGTGGCTCGATTTAACCATAAAATGAAGAAATCTCCAAAAACCGTCAGACAACACCACTGCGACGAGGACGACGCCGGCCGGGCGCGCCGCTGCGCTGGCTGCTATCTCCTGCCGCCATTGCTGTGGTTGTTGTTGATAAAGTAATGTTTTAACAATGCCCATTTGTCCACAACACGATAACCCTACGCTATTGCCATCAAACCGGAAGGACGAATGAATAACGAACAACTGCAGCAGCACATTAATGGTCACCAATGAGCTTCGGTTCTTGTGTTCGTTCATATACCAACCTACCTTGTTTTTATGGACTCAACACACAAACACCCATATATACACAAAAAGTGTTCTAGAGAACGCTTGAGGCAATGGCGTCTTATTGACCTTGCTTGGTTTGGGTGGATTTCTGTTCCAAAAGTTGGTTGGCTTGGCTGGAACAAGGCAAATCTATTATTTAAGACTGTGAATTACTTTTGTGGACTCAACAATATTGTGAGGGTATTTCTTACTTTTTATTTTTTGTTTTTCTGTTTTTTTTTTTTTTTTTTTTTTTTTTGTGGCTAGAGCTTTTTTATTTTGTCACACAATTGGGTGAAAGATTGACAGTTCGAATAAATAATTCAAAGAGAACAAGTTGAAAAAGGACTTGGCAAATAGTACGTGACAATTGAGTGTGAATAATTGTTAGACATTGTAAAAATTGTATTTTATCGGGTATAACAAATGTTTTTTTTTACGTATTTTGTTTTATATTGTTTTGTTTTTGAAGTTTGACTTTTCTTTATGTGTGGAGGATTTAAAGCCTGACACACCTATAGCTCAAGAAAAATGTACATTACAAAAGAGGCCGATCTGCTGCATAAATCCAAGGATTTTTAAGCGAAATTATATCAGAAATATCAAATATCAGAAATATCAGTTTTTCTCATGCATTGCATAACTTTAAAGCGATATACGATATTTAAAGTGCTTCATGAAAAACTAGCTTTTCTCTTTCCAACTACTGATTGTTAAGAAGATATAAATTAATAATTAGCATTATTTCAAACAATTAGTCAAAAGTGAAAAATACTGTTTTTTTGGTCTTGACTCTTAAATAGTGAACTTGTCGAAAATAATTTGTTCTTATTTTCTAGATTATAATAATATTTACTACCTACAAACAAAATATTGTAACCCTTTTTCATACGAGAGGTTAATTGCAAGATATTGCTACTTCAACAATGTTAAAATGATCAAGTTTATTTGAAAACCTTCGCAAGGCATTATTCCTTATGCTAAAATATAAATCATTGCATTTGAAAATCTTCACTTGGATTTTTTCTGCAGTAAAATAGCATGTTTCTTATCACGCTGCGATTGAGAATGATCCACGAAGAATTTTTGTGATCGAAGTCATATTTGTATTGTAATTTGTAATAGAATGTAAACTTCAAAATAATTTTTTTTTGTAGGAACTACATATTAAATTCCTCACAACGGAAGTATCAATTTTCAACTTTCAGTACTATTTCAATTTTTCTGACGTACAGAGCATAGATTGAAAAGAGCATGTTCGAATATGTTCGAACAATTCCACTTTTTCTTTATGTTCGTTCATAATCGATCGTTCTGCTCCTATGCTCACGAGTAATGTTATCCACGAGTTAAAATACTCACAAGTAAAGACAAATAAATTGTTCGAACTCGTGAACTTCTCGCACTTGTATACCCACGAGCAAAATGCTCGTAAACAATTGGAAATATTTTCGAGTACTCAAAACAAAGCGAGTATACTCGAATCAAAATAGATGATCGTGAACAAAGTGAATATCGTGAACATTTTGTTTGCGGGTATACATAATATGGTCGTTCGTTGTTGTAGGGTAGGTAGATTTTAGGTATTTTTGTGTATTTAAGGCTGATTTCCAATGCCGCGTTGGGCGTCGCTTTGACAGATTTTTCTTTCAACGCCAAAGCTCACACATAGCAATTTAAGCAAATTGTTTACAGTGACGCGTTGGGTATTATGTTACGATTTGGCACCTATTAGCGTGTACACAAACCAACGTAACATAAGCTACCTTGAAAAAAATCAACTTCAGCGTGCGTTTTGACAGTTAAACTAATGTTCGAATTCCTTTCAACAAAAAAATCGATTTATTTAGAAGAAAAAATCGGTTTTTCTGGACAAATTCCTTTTATTGAAAGAAAAAAATCGATTTTGTTTAAAAAATAATGGAATAGTTTATTGAAAGGAATTCGAACATTAGTTTAACTGTCAAAACGCACGCTGAAGTTTTCTTTAATATTCCTTATCTTCAAAAGAAAAATTCAATTCGATATGCCAGCTACACCGAAGAGAAGAGTTTAGCTAGCCCAATTCCCATCAACCACCAACCTCGGATACACATCTTACGAGTCGAGTACATCCGAGCACAAAGCACATTGATCGTGATCATTTTGTTCACGAGCGCTTGACTCATTTTTATTCGAACCCTTTCAACTCGTTTGCAAGGTATGCTCGTTCATACTCGTTCAGTATTTATCGTGAATCACGAGTCATTATACTCGTGAACAGGAAAACTCGTGAATATCTCTTTTGGGTAGACTCTGTTTGTTTGAATTCGCTTTTTTCGAGTGTCTTCGATGTTCGTGAACAGTACTCGACTCGTTTTATTCTCTGGTACAGAGGTATGACAGTTTTTGAGGAAATTGCGTTATTTTAGTATTATTCCAAAAAAAAAAAAAAAAAAGAGTCTGAGTTTGACCCACACTAATAACTTCCCATTGGTTCCCTTTGAAACTCGACACCCGATGTTATTTTTTATAAGAAAATTACCAATCAAAAATCTTCGAAAAACTTTTCAGTTGTACAATCAAGGGAAGGCTGTTTGCTCTAAATATATGCAACACGAAAAATTTCAACAATTTATTATTAGCAGTTTCTGTTGCAATTTTTTGTCCTAGAAAAAAAACCGTCAATAAATTTTTTTACAAACTCTACCGATTATCAACTATAGCTTTGTGTATTAAATAAAATGAACCCGAAGTTAATACCTTTGTGTGTTCTCAAGATATTCAAAATTTTTAAACAACTTTGTACGGTTTTTTTTTTTTTTAATTAAAAAAAAAATCTTCAAGTCTTACCAATTTTTCTCTACGTCCTTATGCATAGAATGAAACCAGGCCGAAGTCGATAGCATTATTTGTTATAGAGATATTCGAGAAACAAAGCCATTTTAAAACTTTTATTTTTTTAATTACTGTAATAAGAAAACCAATAATTGAATTTTTTCTGAATATTCTTTTTGCACGTAAAATAAAATTTATTCGAAGTCGATATCTTTATGCGTTTTCGAGATATCGTTGGCGAAAAAAAGCTTCCGAACGTACGAACGAACAGGCATCTCTCTAAAAACAATGTAATCCGACTCCAAAAACCTAGAAACTTCGAAAAATGTCAAAATTTTCAATTCTATTGTAATCGGTCCGATTTGTCGAATTGAAAATTTTGATATTTCTTTGGTGCAGAAGATTGGTAGGTAAAGCCTAGTACGCAGTTCGGGAAAAAAATTTTCTTTTTATACGCAGTTCACGCACAAAATTGTGACGTTGTTACCCGCTGTAGGGTGAAGTCTCCACTAAATTTTGCCAGGAAAAGTAATGATCGAAGCATTAATTTGCGGGAAAAATTTTGACAGGTTAATAATTTTGCACGATAAACACGATCAACTATTATTTATCGATAATTTTACAAAAAAGTTTTGTAGAGATTAGAATTCTAGAGATAAAATTTGTCTTTTCCCGATCTGCGTACTAGGCTTAAGGTTTCAATATAGGAGTTAAGTCTAATGTGGCATGATTGGTATTATCGTTGCCAAAAATATTGTTATTTATCAATTTTTCAGCCGATTGCAAATTCTTTAGAAAATCATAAATTATTTAGATAATATTCAATAGCTAATTATAGTTTCAGCTGTTTAAAGCACCTTTCATTCAGTTAGATAGTTTGTGAAGAAATGTGATGCTTTTTCCACGTCATTTCAGAGATCAGTACTAATAGGTATAGAAAGTAGTCGTTTTCCTTCACTGGATAAACAGAACGACCAATAGTAAAAATAATAATTTTTTAGACTTTCTAGGACTACCATAATTTAGTCTCCATTACTTATATTACCATTACTACATTACTTATTTATTATTGATTTGCGTGACCTTTTTTAAGCAGTTCATACTAAATTACTACATTACTATTACTTCCAGCTTCCTTTATAAATGGGCTTCAATCATGGAAAACTTTTAAATTAAAAATTAATTTCATTTGATTCAACTTTACGGGTCTAATGAATTAACACCACCATCCTGTCGAAAATTTTACAATGAGTGTCTACATATGTGACGATATATATACAAAACCGTTATATATTTTTTTTTTAATAATGAGAGTCGCTGCCACATGCTATAATCAAAAAAGATTCAAAAATATATTATACCATAAACACGTGCGTCGTCGCCTTACCACACACACAGTTCAATAATATTTGTATACTAATTATAAAATACCTACTCCTTCACACAAAAATAAAACTTATCACTAACTGTTTGCTCTAAATATATGCAACACGAAAAATTTCAACAATTTATTATTAGCAGTTTCTGTTGCAATTTTTTGTCCTAGAAAAAAAACCGTCAATAAATTTTTTTACAAACTCTACCGATTATCAACTATAGCTTTGTGTATTAAATAAAATGAACCCGAAGTTAATACCTTTGTGTGTTCTCAAGATATTCAAAATTTTTAAACAACTTTGTACGGTTTTTTTTTTTTTTAATTAAAAAAAAAATCTTCAAGTCTTACCAATTTTTCTCTACGTCCTTATGCATAGAATAAAACCAGGCCGAAGTCGATAGCATTATTTGTTCTAGAGATATTCGAGAAACAAAGCCATTTTAAAACTTTTATTTTTTTAATTACTGTAATAAGAAAACCAATAATTGAATTTTTTCTGAATATTCTTTTTGCACGTAAAATAAAATTTATTCGAAGTCGATATCTTTATGCGTTTTCGAGATATCGTTGGCGAAAAAAAGCTTCCGAACGTACGAACGAACAGGCATCTCTCTAAAAACAATGTAATCCGACTCCAAAAACCTAGAAACGTCGAAAAATGTCAAAATTTTCAATTCTATTGTAATCGGTTCGATTTGTCGAATTAGAAATTTTGATATTTCTGTAAGTTTCTTCGAATGGGAAGTTAAAAATAAAATGCACGAATTTGAATTTTTTTTGAAAAACCCAAAATTTTTTGTTTTTTTTTTTTTGAAAATTTTGATATGCATTATGATTTCAACTTTTTAGAAACTTTTGTGTACGAAATGTAATTAAAATCGGTTATACAGATATTGAGATCGTCCAAAATAAAGAAATGATTCTATTAGAGGTACTGTAAATTTTGTTTTTAATTAATGATAGACCGAAATAATATTAGTATTCAGAAAAATTTTAATTAAAATCGTTGGAGTCGTTTTGGAGAAAATTTAGATTTGCTGTGACTGATTTTTAACATATCGAAGTTACCTTTCATATTGACCATAAGAAAAAATAGTCAAAATATTCTAGATAATGTTAAAAAACCGTACGATACCAAGTTTCGTAAAAATGAACGGAGTCGTATTTGAAAATATTTGGTTTTCAAAGAAAAATATTTAAAACTTTTCTTAAAAGTCAAAAAAAAAAAAATTTTAAATTTTGGTGTACCTACAATTCTATTTGAATTTTCAGAAAATTCTCCAAAAAAAAAAAATTTTAAATCAGTTAATTCCTTTTCGAGAAAAACGAAAATAAAAAATGGTTCTTTTAGAGGTAGATACCATTTAAAACCATTTTTTGGAAATTTTACTTTCATCAAAAGGTAGCTTATACCTATTTTTTTAACTTGTGACGTTTCAAGCTCATTTTTTTAGGATTCTGTCAAAAATGTCCCCAAGGATATCTTAATTCATGTTCGCGCAAATATATTATTCCAGTACCTAACTATATTTAAGTTTTTTGTAAATATTTCTTTGATGCAGAAGATTGGTAGGTAAAGCCTAGTATGCAGTTCGGGAAAAAAAATTTGTCTTTTTATACGCAGTTCACGCACAAAATTGTGACGTTGTTACCCGCTGTAGGGTAAAGTCTCCACTAATTTTTCCAGGAAAAATAATGATCGAAGCATTAATTTGCGGGAAAAATTTTGACAGGTTAATAATTTTGCACGATAAACACAATCAACTATTATTTATCGATAGTTTTACAGAAAGAAGAAAAACATTCATTTTGCGCGGTTTTTCCAACGTTTTTGTAGAGATTAGAATTGTAGAGATAAAATTTGTCTTTTCGCGATCTGCGTACTAGACTTAAGGTTTCAATATATAGGAGTAAAGTCTAATGTGGCAAGATTGGTATTATCGTTGCCAAAAATATTGTTATTTATCAATTTTTCAGCCGATTGCAAATTCTTTAGAAAATCATAAATTATTTAGATAATATTCAATAGCTAATTATAAAAAAATAAATAAATTTGATGGCACAACAGCTCATGAAGAACTAGGGCCTAGTGACTTACAACTCTCAACCATTCCTGTGTGCATGTCTGCAGGAATGGAGGGGACCTACAGTTTATTGCCGAATCCGAACGGCTAACGAGCGGCACTTTTCTGTGACAGGAGATACTCTTGGAGGATTTGTCAATTCCTCGCAAGAGGCAGTAGCCGTTTTTCTTTTAAATAAATAGATGGCGAGGCTTGGGATCGAACCTTAGACCTCTGGCATGACAGTCCATCGCACTAACCATCACGCCACGGCTACTACTAGCTAATTATAGTTCCAGCTTTTTAAAGCAAATTTCATTCAGTTATATAGTTTATGGAGAAATGTGATGCTTTTTCCACGTCATTTTAGAGATCAGTACTAATAGGTATAGAAAGTAGTCGTTTTCCTTCACTGGATAAACAGAACGACCAATAGTAAAAATAATAATTTTTTGGACTTTCTAGGACTACCATAATTTAGTTTCTATTACTTATATTACCATTACTACATTACTATTACTTCCAGCTTCCTTTATAAATGGGCTTCAATCATGGAAAACTTCTAAATTAAAAATTAATTTCATTTGATTCAACTTTACGGGTCTAATGAATTAACACCACCATCCTGTCGAAAATTTTACAATGAGTGTCTACATATGTGACGATATATATACAAAACCGTTATATATTTTTTTTTAATAATGAGAGTCGCTGCCACATGCTATAATCAAAAAAGATTCAAAAATATATTATACCATAAACACGTGCGTCGTCGCCTTACCACACACACAGTTCAATAATATTTGTATACTAATTATAAAATACATACTCCTTCACACAAAAATAAAACTCATCATTCATCACGTACGTTATTTTACAAAAAAAATAAAAGTTCAACAACCCCCGAGTCAACACCACACATAACAGCAGAGCACTACTTCCACCTCCACTCAGAAATTATTATTTTTAATATCGATCCAACACACACATTTCGAGAGCTCCTTTGTTCGTCTGTATATTTTGGCGCCACACACTTTCAGACACAAAACTTATATTATTCTCAAACTCAATCTCCGGCCGGAACTGGGGCGTCCATTATTGAAACAGAACAAAAACAAAGAAAAGCGAAAATTATAATTCCACCCTCAAGGAGGCGAGTTTTTTTTTTATTTGGTCTTGGTACGTTACAATAGAATACCAGCTGACACTTAGCTGGCGCCCGAACGCTGTTGTACCAACTCACTCGCTCTGTTTGTGGCACCAAAAATTGAATACCTATAGAATTTCCATTTCTCTCCTAAACTATTACAAACGATTTAAATTCAATGGTCTTCTTGTGGGATTGATGCGTGGCCTGTGGCGTGAGTGTGGTATCTTTATAGAAGAGTCGCATTCACACATTACACACAATTTAAGCGTGTAATCAATTTAATTGGATTAATTAGTGTTGAATTGCTGATACAACCGTAACAAGCTCCAAAGAAAATATATAGAAAGCAACTTTCTATCCACTCGATTGAAGTGGGATTAGTTTTTGAACACAATCTCAAGAGCTGAGTGTATCCTCTTTTAATTTTATGGTAATGGAGTTTTATCCTTTTCCCTAAAAAAAAAAAAAAAAAAACAGCCACAAAGTGGACATGTTTAAGTGCCATTAATAGCAGCCGTTACAAAAGCTTATATAACGAAAACAAGCCTAAAGATTCACTTTATACATTGATTATACACTGAACAAAAAACTTTGCATCGTTAAAAAATTATTTTTTCATTAAAAATATTTTTGAAAAAATGATAAGAACTTTTAGACTATGTTTCTTCCAGCAAAAATCGTTTAAGTGGAGGTTATATTTTCACACCTGTTGGGGCTGGTTGATTTTCTAAAAAAAAAAAAAAAAACCAAAATATTTAAAATAAAACGCACGACTGGATCGCACAAACTTGCTCTTGTAGTAAAAGTTTCTTCGAATTTTAAAGATTGAGTGTAGGTACTTATTATAAATAAATACTTTTTTTATCGTAGCCTTATAATTTTAAACTAGTATTAAACTTGTAACTTAGAGCTTAAATTGAAAAAATATTAAAAATCAACATATTTCGAAATAAATTTATTAAAAATATCTTCTTAAATTGTTTTGAGAGCTAAACAGTTTCTTAGTTTTTGAGAAAAAAAATTAAAATCGTAAGGAGCGTTTTTTTTTTTAATTAATTTTGTATGTCTAAATTTTGTAAAAAATTTTAAGAAAAAAAATTGGTGCACCATTTTTTAGAATTTATTAATATTGAATTGAAAATTAAATTTCAAAAAAAATACTTTTTAAAATATCGAATTTTCAAAAATAAAATTTGAAATTTTTTTTTTAAATCCAAAATTTATTTTTTTATTAAAATTTTGATACGCAGTATTATATCAGCTTTTGAGAAGCTGTTTTATAAACAATTTGATTCGGTTACACACATAATGAGATAGTCCAAAATAAAGAATATGGTTCTATGAGAGGTACTGTTAATAATGGCTAACTGTTTTTCAGAAGATTCTCCATAAAAAAAAACTATCAAATTCCGTTTCTTCCTTTACGAGAAAAACGATAAAAAATATGGTTCTGTGGGAGGTACCATTTAAAACCATTTTTTGGAACTTCAATTTTCACAAAAAGGTAGCATATACCTACTCTCGAGCCAATTTTGAGAAAAATAAGATTTTTCAAAAATGCTAAAACAAATTATAATTATGTATGTATAAAAATAAAATTAAAAAAACGTGTCGGGGGAATAACCCAAAAACACTTTATACCAAGTTTAATTAAAATCGGCTCATGAGTTTAGACTGTAGGCGAGTACACAGACAGTGAGACAGACAGACGGACGGAATTGCGAGACCCACTTTTTTCATCTTCCCTATCATCGTAATGTCAAGATTGATCAACATCTCAAATACAATTTTTTTTACGGATCCAAAACTTGACATATAATACCTATACCTATATCGCAAGTAAAAATGACAACTTTACAATTGATTTTATACAGGAATCGATGTACAATGGCGCTGTCTTTTTGTCTTCCTGTGCTCATTAACTCGAATAATTTGGTATATCCAAATAAAAATAAAAACAAATTATCTTTGTTTATACATATTACAGACAAAGAATCATATATGTATATTTAAGTTTAAGGTTTTAAGTCTGTGTTCATACAACATATCAATTTAAAAATCAATTTAAATAAAATAAATTAATTACCTACTTTTTTTCTTAAAAAAAAAAGTTATTATTCACTTTTTATACTAGGTCCCTAATTAACACAGCTTGGTGGCTATCTCCCAATTCCCCAAAATATTTTATAGATTTTTTTTTTCGAAAACTTTTATTACGTCGCGGATCGGTTTTTCTGTGTTAACTCCCTATCCAAGAGCTTTTCTGCTGAAATTCAACATCGTTGTTGTTTTTAGTCTGATTTACACACTTTTTTTTTGCGGTGTATAATTAACAACAGCAGCGACACCAAACTAAAGCATTAATCTTAATTTGAAAAATTAAAGAAGTTTTATTTTGGGGATTATTTCAAAGAATTCAAGGAAGGGAAAGTGTATAAACTTTTGTCAGTCAAACGGATTCATTTGGATTGTAAATAATTAATTAGATGTGAAGTACCTACAAATACTATCTTACAGTTTAATGTTTTTCGGCTCTGCAAAAATTCAGACTTTTAGGTTTTGATTTTGATGATGAGCTTAGAATGAAATTAATTCTCTATCTTATTTTTTTTACTAAAAACTTTTTGTGTGCGATTTGTTATGAAATGTAAATTAAAGCCACCACATCAAAGACATTTATACAACTTTGCATAGAAACTAAAAGTTTTTATTGGATTTAAATAAAAGCTTGTATAATAATGAGAAACTAATTTGATTTTGATTAGGTCAACTTAAAGAGACAAACGACAACATCAACTAGCTAAGCGATTAAGCTGACTGGAAGAAGCTTGTTGGTCGATGTCCTGATGGTTTACAGCACAGCTGTGTTTCATTTATTTTAATTCGTGAACCGATGTTTATTTATACATTCAAGAATATTTCAATCTTTAATTGGTGAGTTTGGGATTCTTTAAATTTTTATTATTTATCAAAATTATACTTTTCATTTAGAGGGTTATTGCGAGAATTTAAAATATATATAAACTCTGAATAGACTTATAAAGTCTATAGACCATCAAGGGCCGGCAGCAAATTATGGGAGTAGATAATATTTCAAAAGCAAGTTATTCCTGGCGTTAATAATGGCCGCGTTTGTTTGGCAATCCAATAGGCTATCTGAGATAGGATAGTATCTAATATGTTTTTGAACGAAGATTGATTGGAGATAAATAACATTTTCTGTCAAAACATCTGACAAATGGAACGCGCCTAATTAGTGTCTTGGACTAACACGCCAGAAGTTAAGGGTTAGAACGTATTATGTGTTTTTGAAGCGTTTGAAAACCAGATGTAAATTTGTGAATATAAAAGTGGACAGAGTGTGGACTTGTCGGTAACGTAGATTATTTTTCACTCACTGCGCTTGCCGTGACAAAATTTTTATCGGTTTAGCCGATTCGCTTCAAATATGGTATAAAGCATTTTTATGTGATTCTCTTGAGGCTATCCAGAACAAAGTTGACGATAAAAATCTTAGCTAGAATTAAATCCCGCACTCAAAAAATCAAATTTATTCCACATTCGAACGATAGTTCAGCATCACTATATCAAAACAGGAAGTGACACCTACATCAATTTAGAATTTTATCTTTCCCCACTCCAAGGATACATATTACAAAATATGAAAAAGCAAAAAACTCTGTCAAGAAAGGGTAAATAACCTTAATTTTTGTAAAAAAAAAAAATATAAAGCACTCCAATATAGATATTTCTGACCGAAAAAAGGTAAATAACATGAATCAACTTTCTTGGACGCTACCAATATCCTTAGGTGGAGGACAAAAAAAAATTAATTTAGTGTTCAGTATATCTTTGTAAAAATATATCCTTCGTCACTTAAAAATACTATCTAAATGAAGTTCATACCTTGTCCGTTGCGCATAAAAAAAAAATTATCCTTGTGGCAAGATTTTGTCGGTTGCATGCTGCATGACTTCGAGATACTATTGAACATAGAAATTTTGTCGGAATCATCTTCACTAAAAACTGCCAAAGAGGCAATGCATCTTGTGTCAGTTAACTCTCAAGACACAAGAGTAATCATCCTTTTCATGTTCGCTATTATATGTATACCCACAGCCACCATCACCGTTATCGACAACATTCATCTCTCTCGCACTCTCTATCTTCTTCATCGTAATCATTGGCATGATTGACTATTCTCCGCGGCTATTTGAGGACATCATTTCTGTCTTATGGACGCATCCAATAGCCCCCAGATGGTATGTCGTTGTCTTCGACACCAGAAATTATAACAGACCATGGCTCCTGACAACCATAAGATAACGACTATAGATCAGAGGACATTATTTAGTCCTTGAGAGAAATCGATAAAACTACCTACCTATCTCCACTGAAGCATTAAGCATCCCTCCTGGTTTAATATCGGGTTTGGTCTTGGTGTATAATCTTAAGGGGTCTTATGGGTTGAGTTTGGGGTATATTTGATGATGTCGGTCACAGATATTGTTCTCACCACCATCCGGCACCAGAACCGGATGCAATAACCCTATATATACTCTTCCTCCTGCTGTGGCTCTCCTTATGCAATGCAATTTAATCGTTTACGCTAAGGATAATCGCGAGGATTTACTATGAATTTATTTGCCTTTTTCGTTCGAAAATGAAGACGAAATGGTTTTCGGTTTGTATTTGTGAGTGTTTTGGCTTGGAAGCCTTTTGGCATTGTGCCACACAGAGTTGGTATATTCTTTCATTTCCTGCGATGATGAGCAAAACTTTCTGAGATATGACAACGAAATAGGTCAGGTGGCCGAAGATATGTATATTTTATCGTAAAACGCAAGCCTATATACTATATACGTGTATCTACAATGAAAGTTGAAGTTATTCACCTGAATTTTAATGATTATACGGTTAATGGTTAGATATGGGATTATAAAAGTGGTTCAATCAAATGGAAAATTATTTCAGTTATAAAATTAAATTGAATTACTTATGTAATTTAATTGAAAGTATTTATATAATTGGTATACCTGCTTACGTTGATGAACTTTCCGAAGTCAAAAATTTATTAG
This sequence comes from Epistrophella euchroma, assembly GCA_947049315.1. Classification (NCBI taxonomy): domain Eukaryota; kingdom Metazoa; phylum Arthropoda; class Insecta; order Diptera; family Syrphidae; genus Epistrophella; species Epistrophella euchroma. The sequence goes on from OX346245.1 coordinate 139,722,712, forward strand.
TTTAAGATGTTAAAGGCCCTTACAAAGATTCTATACAGCGTGTTTTGCATAAGATATGACAAAAGGTCGAGACAGGAAAAAATCTTATTGGATGGGGGGCCCATGTCTCTCATTTTTGGCGGGAGGGGCAATTTTCTAAAAAAATTGACTTGAAATGGTTAAAAAAACCAAAGAAGGGCAACACCTAAACATCATGCTATACCTTTTTTTGTAAGCCATCCATTCTTTTATCAGTTTTTAATTCAGATTTTTTAAAAGAATATAATTTTAAAAATTAATTTAAAAACTCAAAATTAGAAAAAAAATCGGCTCAATCTGATTTTGTTCAAAATTGTATGTAATTTTTTTTGTAAATTATGTATAATTCATTGCTCTTCTCAATTTTTTGTCAAACACTGAAAACCAAAGGTCTAAATGACTTCTAGTTTTTGAGAAAAGTGAAAATATAATATTTACTTTACTTTTAAAAATAAGATATTTAGAGCAACAAAATAACGGATTGAAGTCTAATTTAAAGAAAATTTATGTACTTTGGTTACTTTTAATTTTCTTAAAAACTATAGAAGACTTTTAAGCATTTGATTTTCAGTTTTTGACTAAAAATTGATAAGAGCATCCAATATTAAAAACAAACAGCTTACTTAAAAAAGTAAAGATTTTAACAAAATCATTTTGAACACAATTTTGTTTTATTTTTTTTTTCCCAAAATTTGTGGTTTGAAAATTAATAAATAACTCAAAAATCAAAATTTAAATTTGATTAGCTGTTGCCGCCTATTTTCTTGGTCTCTCGTTACGGCACGAGACATAATCTAACAGACTGAAGGACGAACATTAATATAATTTTAATCTTTTTAATTAAAAATAAAAATTTTAAGCCATCCTTTTAATTAAAAAGTTTTTAAAAGTATATCCTATCGATTTCACTCAAATTTATCCTATAAAAAAACTTAATTTGGAAAGGATATTTAGCCCTAAATTGAACCCCGAAGTAGGTAAATCCCTTTAAATATTGTAATCTTATTTAAATAAAAATAAATTCCTTTTTGGGTTCGTACGCCCATTTCTCGGCTAAACATCATCCGATTCGGTTGCGGATTTTTTGTTGGATTTTTATTGAACCCGATTAACACACAACCGAGCCCAACATTTAAAAATTCGAACGAAAATTAGAAAATTCGACCAACAAAGTCAGAAATTGGTGAGAAAATTTTTAAATTTAAAAATTTCTGAATTAATTTTTTGTTCGTACGCACGTAACTCGGCTGAACATAATCCAAAATTCGATGAAATTTTTTTTTGTTGGATTTGTATTGAACCAGATAAACACACTACGGAGATAAAAATTGAAAAATTTGGCTGGAAAAGTAGGAAAGTCGTGATACAATTGGAGTTGGGTCGACTTTCAAAAGAAACATTAACATTATGTCCAACAGGTGGCGCTGTTAATCAAGAAGTAAATAAAACACGTCCGTATTCGAATGCAACACAATTCCAAAGCAATCATGAAGGGGCATTCGGAGATTTAACTTATTGAACAATCTGTTTTGAATTTTTATTCTTTAAGACTATCTGACCCGGTAAACTTCGTTCCACATAAATTTGCTTAAATTATTAATGCCCCTTTTAAAAGTTGAGCCTCTCTATAGAAATAATGAAACTCTTTTGGAACTAAATTGAACTAAATACATATTCATTTTATTTATACGGAGAATATATAAAATGGTATTGGGTTTGTATTAGTACCCACATAACGCAGACGAATATCTTATGATTTTTGTTGGATTCGTGATAAACGAAGTAAGCACACCACAGAGCAGAAAATTAGAAATTTTGAGCGGAAAAGTTGAAAAATCGTAAGACCCAGAAACTGAATATTTTCAGGAGGAACAAAGTACATATATCGAATCGAGTTTTCCAATAAATATTCGACTCCTTAGTGTGTTTAACTGATTCAAATCCATCAAAATAATCATGCAAATCGGATAATGCAAAATAGTTAGTTTAGTATTGCGTATTCATTGATCTAACGAACTTTTCGCTGAGTCAACGAAAAATCACCTAATGCAAGCAAATGAAGCTTCAAAATATTTTGATCATCAACTACTTATGTCGAATTTCTTTTAACAAGAAAATCGATTTGTTTAGAAGAAAAAAAATCGTTTTTTCTGGAAAAATTGCTTGTATTAAAAGAAGAAAATCGATTCTGTTTAGAAAAAAATCGATTTTTTTTTTTGGTAAAAGGAATTCGACATTTTTTTTTTTTTTTTTTTTTTTTTTTATAATTTACGCGCACTCAAGGGAATTGGTACCCTTAATATGTCTAATATGTCAGAGACACAGTGCGAGCATTAGGTAAGGCGGAGGGGATTTAAAAGGAGATGTCGGTGTACATTGGTCTTGAATTTTTGAATATCACAATGGGAGGGAAAGACAGAGCTAGGAAGGGCATTCCACATTCGCGTAGTACGGCTAAAGAACGAATCCCTGTATTTGACAGTACGACCGAAGTTGGGCTCAAGGGTAAACTGATGGGCATTCCTAGAAGCGCGAGTATTACGGTTGAATTGTTTAAGGGGAGGAATGCAACTGGCTATTTCACTAGAGCACTGACCGTAGAAGTAACGATAAAAGATAAAGTTACATGTAAAAATTGCAATTATTCACATGCATATATGATTTAAAAATAACTCTTGCATAATGATTTTTTATTGAAAATTACCTCTTTTGCAATGCTTTTTATAATCAAATAACTGCGCGTGTAGTGTATATGCCGGTCCCCTCCAGTAAATTGATTACGTGTGTAATGGTGTATAATGTGTTTTGTGTGATGCAGCACAAGCTAGTTATTTCCACTTCATTCCTTTTGTGTCATGAATGAACTTTGCTTCATAATACGTTGAACACAACCCTAACTATCTATCAAAAGCTTACGTACAAGGTGTATGACACTACATATAACTGCTTCATTCAACCCTAGCTCTATTTTTTCGAAATGCCTTTTGAGTGCATTTTAACTGAATCTTTAAGCCACCCTCTGCACCTCCTATCTAGTTTGCAGTAAATCTCATTACAACTAATGGGCCAGTTTCCCTTCATACAAGAGGATTCTATGATCATTAATGTTTGAAATACGCACTCATACCTTTGGCTGTTGCACATGAAAACTCCAGAAATAGAAACAAACAATCCTCTTATAACAGGAAAAGAAGAAGAGGAAGAAGAAGCCTCAGCTGAACTGAACTGCAAACTGACACTTGAAACCATTATTTCTACAACGAGTATAAGTATATGTATAAAGCTTCACCATCGCAATCGTCAATATTTCCAAGAAGACAATTTGTAAAATGCTGTTTGTGTGTGATTGTGTTATTTGTATGAGAATGTGTGAAAATGGTGAGGTATTCATTTCACACACATTACCTTCACATTCACATTATAGTCACCACGTTAGACGACCTCGACCTTTTAAGAGCCATATAACCTAACCATTATGCATTTTATCTTTCAAGCTTTCAAAGAGATTAGAGTGATACTCAAACTCAAGAGCTGTATTATTTCTGTATAGAGTTAAAAAAAAATCTAATGGTCTAAGCTCTAAGGTATTACAAAAATGCAACAAAGTCAAACAGGCTAAGAGTCCTTCGACAAAGAAAAACCAAGAATATTATTAATTGGATTGAGGAACTTAAAATGGTGCTGAAATAGAATATGCTTTTTCTTGCATCCAAATCCTATAACTCTAAACAAGGTTAAATTGTTTTGTGACTTTTTATATCTTCACGGTTAAACAATAAGTTTTATATTTTTTTTTTTTTTTTTTGGTAAATGAGAATTAAGTATAGAAACGTTCTGAACAATCATTATTAAAGTCCAAGTTACTATGGTGGCAACACTGTCAGAAGGGGGTTTTCATTTCTCCAAGTTATGACCATGAAATTCTACATACATATACGAGTATTTGCCTATAAATCGAGAACCAGATATTGGACGATAACGAGAAAATTCTCGTTGGGCTTGAAAATATAGGAGCCCTTTATTATTGCACTATACCTCTCCTACCTAACCGTGCTAGGAGTCGAAAACTACCTGAACGGACTAAAGGACTAAAGTTAGTTTAAAAAATAAATAAAGTCTATCAAACTTAAATATTTATGAGGTTTTCTATTGGTAAAATAAATCAATTTATTTTTGATTTGGATCTGTCAAAAAGACAACTTCCCCTCTTTTTTAGCATTCCATTGGGAAAAATAAATTAATTTATTTTTGATTTTAAATCAAATTTACAAATCTAATGAGGTTTTTCAATGGTAAAAAAATCAAATTTTTTTGATCCAGATCTGTCAAAACATCGATTTCTAAAATTTTTGTCTTCCAATAGGCAAACAAAAATTGATTTTTCTCGAAAAAAAAAATCAATTTATCAGATCTGGATTTCGCGGTAGATCTACCCCTCTTTTTACTAACACCACTATACACCATAGTACAACTGACAGCTACCAGTTTGACAATATAAGGCCCATGACAATAAAAATTAAATCTGAAATCGTACTCCATTCGGCACGAAAAAAATCGAATTTTAGGCAGAAATCTGAATTTACCAAAGGAAAACCCCATTAATCCAGCTTTCAGTTTGTAAATGTTTTTCGTTGATATTTCGGTTGGTAAAATTATATTTAAAATGTGGAAAATGCTAATAAATAAATGAACCGGCAACTTTATCAAGTTCATATATCTCTTCTAAAAGTCAACAATCGAGGGGTGAAGATTTTTTTAAAATATTGACATAAAGCAATAATGAACAAATACAAAAAAAAAAAAAAAAATTTGATGGCACAACAGCTCATGAAGAACTAGGGCCTAGTGACTTACAACTCTCAACCATTCCTGTGTGCGTGTCTGCAGGAATGAAGGGGACCTACAGTTGTCAATTCCTCGCAAGAGGCAGTAGCCGTTTTTTCTTTTAAATAAATAGGTGGCGAGGCTGGGGATCGATCCTTAGACCTCCGGCATGACAGTCCATCGCACTAACTATCAGGCCACGGCTACTACGATATGAACAATGTGTTCCATTCGCCAAAAAATAAAATAAATCAATTTTTTCATTGAAATCTTAATTTATGGTCAATTATAAAACCAAGATCAACTAAATTTCGGGTAAAAGGTTCTTCTAAGGTGGATGCGAAAGGATAAGATTATTACCAGTCTGTGTAAAAAATATTACGGTGACAAAATATATTTCATTTTTCGTCTAAACCAAGAATAAAAAGTGTCCATGAAAATATGATGTTGTTTTTTTTTAGGGGAATGAAAATGTAAGTTTTTGACGTAAAATTTTTTTTTGGATAATTGAAATACATGTATGAAATACGATACGTGATTTAAGGTATTTCTTAAAGCTTATTCTAATAAAATAAAAACTAAGGGTGCTTTGTACCCTTCAAAAAGTTTTCATAATTTTGAAGTGAAAATGACTGTATTTTGTGAAAAGAACAAGTAAATGAAATGTTTTCAGTATAGGTATCACATGTTCTAAAAATGGCTAAAATAATTTTGTAATTTGAATATTATTCAGCGATTGTAAAAAAAAAACTCTGTTTCAGAGTTTTCGAAAAATTACTTCCAAATTAAAAATGTTAAAAAACACAAAAATTAATACTGATTTTTTTATAATCTTAAATAAAAGTAATAAGAGGTTATTAAAACAAAAGCCAATTTAGAACCTAATATTTGAAATTGTTACCAAAATCAATATTCAATTTTCTATTTTTCAAAATTTTTATGAAGAAATTTTTTCGAAAACTATAAACAGAATGAAGTTGATTTGAGAAAGGAACGAAAGAACAGGCTTTCAAAAAAGCTAAACCACTTTTTAGTAAAAGTTGTCATTTTATTAAAAATGTTTCCAATTTAAATAATTTTTTTTTTATAGAATGCGTAAAAACACCATTTTTGGACTCGATTTCAATTAATCCGCCATTATAATAAAATATAATAAAATCATAAAATGACATAAATTTCATCACTTTTGAGCAATGTTAAAAAATGGGATAAAATTCGCAATCGATTTAAATTTTTTTAAACAACAAACTCTGACTTAACTCACATAAAGACTTATTTTGGCTCAAGAGGGGTTTGTCAATCGCAAAATATATCTTCCAATAATATAAAACCAACTGTAAAGCTGTAATTTACAGATTTGTTAATCTAACTAATATATGCTGATAAAAAAGTACGTATACGCCACAGTGACTCCGCTTATGTTTATTTTGTAATATTCATTTTAAAGGGTCTATAATGTTCTGCATAGGTTCTAAAAACAGGCAAAGATTAATAATAAGAGGATTTTTTCACCTGTCTCTCTTTCTCATATCCACATACCACATGAAATAGATTACAAGGTCCAAAAAAGAAAAAAAAAATGGAAAAAATTTATCAATGTGTAACACGATTGGCTAGGGTCTTAACATTTGGGTTTTTCTTTCTTCACCTGATGGTTAATCCTTTAGAAGTAGGTAAACATTTTTTGTATTATATATTCCAGTTAGAATTGAATATTCAGAGCTATTCATATTTGTTCACTTAAACTTATATAGGTCTTCCAAAGGAACTTTCGAACTTTGACAGTTGATAGCAGCCGTATTGTTGAAATTCACTGTCATTTATTCATTTATTATTTGCCAATTCACCATGGACGAATATAGTGTTCATTGATAAAATCGATTTATAAAAATGGGTGTTCAGTTTGGGCAACATTCTGCGCGCTTCGCTTCGAAAACTCATCTAAGGCTGCGCGCACAATATAGTGGGAGAAGCGATGCGATGCGAGAAGCATTTCAAGTGTGAGAAAAGTGTTGTAATGGATTTTTATGTAGCTGTGCACAATGTAGCTAAATTTGGTGCAACAAGTGCGAGTTTTACTTTATTGTTTATTTTGATTTGTTTTGATTTATTTATTTTGCAATCGCGTAGCTTCTAGCGCACTACTGTACGCGCAGCGGCGCATCCTTAAGCGATGAGGCCTATTTCTGGATGAATGGGTACGTCAACAAAGAAAATTGTCGAATTTGGGTCGAATGAGATCCAAGAGCGTTCATAATGCATCCCGAAAAAGTCAGTGTTTGTTACGAATTTTGGGCTGGCCGTCAATATTTCTTTGAGAACGATATTGGCCAGGCTATCACTGTCAACGGTGAGCGCTACAGATCGATGATTACCAACTTCTCGTGGCATGAATTGGATGATATGGTAACCAACGACGGTGTGTGGATTCAACAGGACGGGCGGTGCTACGTGCCACACAGCTAATGCCACATTGGAAATTCTGCACGAACGAATCGAGAACATGGTCATTTCACGTGGAGGTGATTTGAACTGGCCACCGAAATGATGCAAATTGACCCCGTTAGACTTTTTCTTGTGAGGTTTTCTTGAGTTGCAAGTCTACGTGAATAAGCCATAAACCACAGCGGCCCTTAAAGCCAACATAACCCATGCCATTGGTCAAATTCAGCATGATTTATGCACCAGAGTCATTTCGGATGCGTGTCATCTAGAGAAGCCGCGGCGGACATTTCAACAATGTTATATTCCATACACAATGGCAACGATAGTCCTTTCAAACGAATACAAAATGTCGATGATATCTCACACAAACTTTATTTTATTCAAATTTAAAGATTATGAGCGCTTTTTTCAAAATTAAGTCTCTCAAACCACCACAATTTGCGGAATGTGGTCCAACCATTTGAAGTGCGAGAAAATAGACCACTTATAACAGAAAATAGACCCTTTATAACAGAAAATAGACCCTTTATAACAGAAAGTTCATGCGACGTAGTCGTACTAATTCAAACTAACGATTATATTGCAAAGAAGCCAAAAAAATAAAAACATTTCTAAGATCTTCAAATACAATTCTATCTTCCATTTATGTTCTTGGCAGGAGCCATGCCCATCAGCTATTATATGCTTTACTCTGATGATAAAAATCAATCTGTACTTCCTTCAAGCCTCGGGTCTTATCATTACGTGTCCATCTTTTTATATTAAAAACACTCACTTGTGCAACCTCATTAAAACTAACAAGCCAATTCACTTTGGGGCAAACTATACTATAGTCCCCAACTGGGCCATATTAGTCCATTATATTCTATAGCTATTGTCATGACATGGCACCCATCCAATCAACCGACACACTCTCAATATTTAGGATCAATGGGTTTTGCCTGGTTTTTCCATGTTTCGTTACTCGTTTGCATTTTCATTTTCTTTCATTGTTCGAATGTGTGACATGATATTGGGCATAAGATTGGGGGGGGGGGAGGAGTTGGCTAAGCTATCATCCTTTTGTTAATCCAAGTAGTAAAATAAGCCTTCCTAACCAAACCATCCTTATTTCTGGCCACAAAATCAGCACTTTAAAACGAGAATATTTACATTACAACAACAAACACAGAAGCAAAAAAAAAAAAACAAGAAGAAGAACGAAAAGAATCTCTCTTTAACCTCAATCTTTTGTCTATATATATGAAGAACACACACTGCAAGAGTGGGAATGTAAATTAGCTTCGCTGGCATGTTAATGGTTGTATGTTTATGTTGGTCCTAGAAACAATTTAATGTCAAGTGTGACCAAAGGCTAAGGGCACATAGAATACAGAGAGGGTCTATCTATCTACTATCTACCTACAACAAGCTTTGCTTTCTTGTCTTGTGTCCTATAAAATATTTTATATTTTTCAATGGAATCTTTTATTTCTTCGTTTTTGTTTGGCATTCCACTTAAACTAGAAAATAAAAAAGAATCTTTTAATCTTTGAAGTCAGATCTAGACCCAAAAAAAAAAAAATATTTTTTGAACAAAAGAAGCTCATAGCCTTAATAAACATACCTTGCCACCGGCGGATTTCGACATTTTTTGGCCTGAATTTTGTCACCGATACTATTTTCTAAGGTAATTTGCAGTTGCCCGTGACGTAGTGGTAAGTGCGTAGGACTGTCACTTTGCACCGAAAGTCGAGGACTTGATTCGCAGCCGCTGTCACCTAAAAACAGAAATTTTTTCTCACGGAACTGTCTCTTGCGAGGAATTGACAAATCCTCCAAAGGTATTACTACTTGTCACAGAAAAGTGCCAATAAATTGGGCTGTTCAGATAAGGCAACAAACTGTAGGTCCTCTCCATTTCTGTAGTGTAGACACACACACACAAGAATGATTGAAAGCGGTAATTCACTACATTACACCATTTTAAGCTTTGTTAAAAAAAAAATTGGTGGAACAAACGGCTCTTAAGGAACCAGAAGCTTGCGACTTACAACTCTCAATCGTTCCTGTGTGCGTGTCTGAAGGAATGGAGGGCACCTACAGTTTATTGCCGAATCCGAACGGCTAAGCTGAGCGGCACTTTTTCTATGACAAGAGATACTCTTGGAGGAATTGTCACTTCCTCGCAAGAGGTAGTAGCTCCAAAAAAAAACTTAAGGTGGAAGCGACTGGTATTGAACCCCAGACCTGTGGCATGACAGTCCAACGCATTTACCATTACGCCACGGGCTAGTACTTCTACTATGCTTGGTTACCCTGTATTTTAATAAGCATAAGTATATATCTAATTATCTACAAGTCTAAAACTTTACCCAGAATCTGTCTAAAAATATTTTCTTAGATGGTTGTTTTACCTACCAGACCCAGATAACAGAAGGCTGAGAGCATAGCTGAGTTCCAAAATGTAGAAAATGTTTCGATGCGGAAGTAATGCCTACATTTTTCATACGCATTAGCAACACAAGCTTGATGCTTTATAGAAATATGTATTACATTGCATAAGTCTATAACGTTTCGGAATGCAGAAAAAAAAATTAAATCGAAGCAGCTAAAAAATGTTTGGGTTCGCAGTTTGCGCAGTAAGACCAGGTGCGCGCATGCAACTGATAGCCCTTCCACACTATCCCATAGAGTATTAATACATGTCAAAAAAAATGTGTGATAGAACTACTTACGACTGCCAAATTTGTGTGAAGAAAACGATTTTCATATTTTGCTTCCACATCACTTGCGTCCAAAAAATCAATTCACCATAACCTCAAATCACCAAGTGGGATAGAATGTGTGATTGTTTTAGAACCAATCCTAAAAATTTTCAACACATGTCATATTTTCTGGAGATGGGCTGTCAAGTCATGTCGGATGAAATTTTATATTTTGTTTCCACACTATTATACCTGATTTACTTCCCACTTTTTTGACATGTTGTGTTAATACTCAGTGGGATAGTGTGGAAGGCCTTTAAACAGTGCGCGGACTCTCATATAATTCGATAGTACTCAAACCGAACTGTTTAGTTGCATGTGCGCGTCTGATGGCCTAAATGCGCATCTGATGAATTTTGGAACTCAGCCCGTCTTTTATCTTTTGGGGGCCCCCGTATATGTTGTGTTATTCATTCTGTTAATCCAGCAGAGGTTGTTTTATGCTTTTCTATACTGACAACGTCATTAAGTTTTACCCATTTTCTCATTACATACAAAAACAAGGGGGTAAGGGGAAGGCGCATGAAAGAATAATTATAACTTTGTATGAAGGCAGGTCCACATGTGCACCATGTGCGATAAATTCACTTTCTCCTCAACACATCACTTAACGTGAGGAGGGTGAAAGAGTGCCTACTCTTGAGCTTTTGTACATAGTTCGACTTATGAATGACTTTTTACCGCAACCACCCTTCTCTCATATAACAGCCAGCAGTAGTCGTCCCGAATAAGAAACGATTCTTTTCGTACTAATGAGGACCTTTTGACCGGATTTTGTTTACTTCATTCAAAAAATTGTTAAGGTTTTTGGAGTAGGTTTAGGGTTATGGGGTTATTATAGGATAGGGAGCATATAGGTGTGTTAAAATACACTAAAGAGCTTCAACTCAAAAGATGAATAATAAGCATATATGTACATCAATGGGGTCGGAAAGTTATTTTAAATTTACACTAAGGAAATATTATAACTGCGTATCTACACACACATACGCTTTTGTGGAGTAAAGGATAAAAGCAGTACGCAGTACCAAATCTTCACCCCCCCCCCCCCCTGACACCTTAACACAAAACAAGAGAATCGGTTTATCCACATTACATTGGATCACAGGAAATAGTGGTAGTATTTCTGTATCCTGCTGCTAGTTGGTCTCCTTGTTGCTGTTAATGACGTCGTCGTCGCTGTTGCCGGTCGTGTGCATCGCGTGTATCTGGAGATGTGTGAGGAGCAAATTATAATAATTATTTTTATTATTATTACGTGAAAAGTATTTTATTTTTTTCGTTAATTAAAACATGGTTTTGATGTGGAAATAAAAACCCTGGTTTAGCTAAAGAATTATCTAGCAGGGAAATTTTCTTCGCTGGCAGATTACTTTTTCATAGGAATTTTATGAGAATAGGAAAGTTTATTCTCCTATACAACATATTAACTATATTAAATGAAAGAAGAATTATTTTTTTGAATGTTTGTCCTTGAATTACGTTTGAACAGCTAGTCGGATTTTGATGAAATTTGGCATTGAATTCCATAGCAAGCAAATTTGAAATAACTTCGTTCATCTTTTTAAACAGGTTTTACCGTTTATTCGAACCCATAAATTTTGTCTGCACGAAAAACATTTCTTTTCCTTTTTCCTATACCTACGAATTAATTCTTGAATAATTAATGTTTCTATTTCTGTTTACAAAAACAAGAGTTTATATATAATCTTACATTAATTATATTTCAATCATATATAAAACAACGAAAAACAAAGAAACCATTAGCAATCGGCAGTAATTATGTTGTGATGGAAAAACATTTATCATAAATTTGTTTGACAGGGAAACAATGAATATTACATAATTCCAAATTCACGTTTTATTATTCTGGAATCTGAAACATGGAGCGTAAAATGAATTATTATAATAAGGCATTTAAATCAGTTATATACCATGTACATATAATCTATATTGTGCGAAGCCCATGCTATTAAAAAGACAGGAGCGAATTAGCTTATTGTCATTGGGCCTTACCAATAATTAAATTTAGTTACGACTTAAATGTTTCAGTAAAATGGACCATAATTCAATGGGCTCTAAATAATAAACCGTATATGGTATTACCTAAATATTTATTTATTACCTAAAAATTTGAGAATATAACTTATGGTTAATTGTTTAGGATCCATACATAACGTTATGGATAATTTCACAGCAATATTTAAGTCATAACTAAATTTAATTATTGATAAGGCCCATTGACTTTATGATAAAGAGTGCTTAAAAAACTGGCTATCTCGTTATTATAAAGTATCTACCCAGGAAAAATTCATCACCTCTTCAACCAGTATAACACAAGCGTTCAAAAAATCACCCGACCATTAAGTTTCCTTTGTATTACTTTCGCGTTTAATGACACAACTTGAATGCCATTGATAACATAAACCTTAACTATTCTCTTTAAGAAATCCTAAATACTGTCTTATGCAATACACTCGTGAGGATAACGAAATCTTTGACTGCCAAAATTAATTTTAATGGCAAGAAATGAGAATATCTATATCTATATACCTATTTTGATACGATTGAAGTTTTCACCGCCACACAGTGGGCTAATATTAACTTTTTTGGTTTCAAAGATCATAATTCTTAAACGAACTTGCTTTTAAATTTTGAAATGATAAAACAAGTAGGTACTTAAAATATTTTGATCTCATAATGAAGAACGCAATCTCAATTCTTGAAAAAATTTAAAATATCGTTTAATCGGTTTTCTTAAAAAATATTTTTTTTATTTTTAAGAATAAACCTAATACCATAATGCAGACCATACTACCACTAGTACTTACACTCAAAAATTTTAATCAAAACATTTACAGCCATTTTTTTTTTTAAATTATTATTAGGTGGACGAGGCTAGACCTCTGGCATGACAGTTCTACGCAGTAACCATAATGCCATGGCTGCTACTCATTTAATCGAAGATCGTAAAAAATAAAATTAGTTAGTACAGAGACACATTTTAGTTGTAATCGTAGAATAAATTTTGAGAAAAATCAGATTTATTTAACGGTTTTCAAGCAGTTGTATGTAAGATACCGTTAGTTTTGACAATAAGAAAAATTTTTCTTTAAAATGTTCCGGATTATATTTGTAAAAAAAATTCGAATTATTGAGTTTAAAATAAAAAAAAAAAAACAAATATATTGAAATTTTAAAAATATTTTAGTAAAAATTTTAGTAACATTTACAGTTGAAACTTTTTAAACATGCTCCTTAAAAAAATTGAACAAAATCAGTTGTAAATCGAAAATCAAAAACAAAAACTGTTCTATTAAAAGTTCCATTAATAACCGATTTTCCAATGTTTTTTGTCCGCCAAAGTATTGTAACTAATGCAAAACTGTGAAAAAAAATGGAAGGAAATTGTTCTTTTCTTTTCCATTTTGATAATTATTTCACAATTCTTATGAACCATACAATTTGTTTCTTTAATTGGTTTGTACGATTTTGATCATTCGATACGGAAAAAACGGTTCAATAGATCGATTTGAAATTTTGAAAATATAGATACTGGTGGTCTATAGTTCTTTAAAATGTCTCACTTTTAAAAGTCGTTTTTTTATCTTTACTTAATCTTCCATGTCAGTATTCCTTGCTGTAAACCAAAGCCAAAAATCTCTTTTTTTATTCAAAGCCAGATATTCTTGTGTAAAAAATTTTAGAGTAACGAAAAATCATCGTGAAATCTATGTAAGATGAACTGAACTTGATACAAATTGCATATTGACAAGGCCCTCACTATAGTCAACTGATGAGTCCAAGTGAGATCGCCGGGACGAAACGCCAATTTGTATAGATTAAAGGCCATTAAACGCTATTTTGAATCGAAAAATGACGACTAAATAAACAAGTTATCGAATCAGTACAATTAAAAATTTTTCAAAGAAAATGAAACTCTTCAAAAAATATTTAAAAAAAATACAATTTTTGGCTCGTCCCAAAATATTGTGAAATAACGATACTTTAAAAAAAATAATTTGCTACTAAAAAAATCATTTGCTACTTTTTAACACAAAAAACATAATCTTTATTGAAAGTAGAATATCAATAGTTTTTGTTTTTTGTTTTGAAAAATTATGTTTGATTCCATGAACTGAAAATAATATTTTATAAATTTTCCATTTGATTAGAGCATCACGATGAACAGAGTTAGTTATAAATACCATAAATTCCATCAAAAGCGTGTGTTCAATGAATAAGAAAATCATTAAATGAGATCTAATCTAATGATAAATAATCGAACAATACCCAGCTGCATGAGTTCTCATCAAATGAAATTAAATCAAATTAGCTACAACCAATTAATTAGGCAATACCAAAAGAGCCTTATTTTGAATGAGATTAACCATAAAAAAAAATATAAAAACAGAAAATACATACTTAGTTTAATTATCCTTCGAGTAGGTTTGATGGTTGTAGCCTATAAGAGCCTTGATGTCTTCATTTTATGAATGAGGATAGGACATATACTTATATCTTTTGAATTTCGTAAAGTTTTTCGCAAAAATATTTATTTCAAGGCTTCAAAAACTATACAACCGCGCATAGTATGAATGGTTATGCGGTTAAGACTCTCTTTCTACAAACATTTTCTACTAATTTAGGCCTTAAGCCTCCTGAATCCTGTATGGAGTCAAACATCACTACAAATGCTTATCTTATCCGCGAGAAGAATTAAGGCTTCAGATGTGTAATCACCGTTGGATTATCCTTGAAGGACCACAACTGGCATAATTCACATCAACATCATGTTGACCTTGTTCTTCTTAGTTCAAGTGCTTTTGCTATTCTTGAATTGCTATACTTTCACATCACATTTTCCATAACCACACTACCTCCATGATATTTATTCCGTCAAAACCAGAAAAAAAAACATTACGAAAAGGAAACCATTTACCCTTCATTTTTTGTTTTTGTTGTTTTTGTAAAGAGATATGATGGGGTTTTGTGTATAGAATTCAAATTTTCCATCATCATGAGCCAGAAATGCAGGGTTTTTCTATTCCGCCAAGCAAGGATTTATGTAGGTCATACTCACTAGTCAAATTTTCCTGCACTTGTAGCAAGTTGTTGTTATCGTGTATTTTCCACGAGAGGAAACATTTTTTTTTTTTTTTTCAGTGCACGTGAACTGTGAAAAGCCAGTGGAAAAAGTTTCGGTCGAAAATTCTAAACAAGTACTTGAAAGAGCTGCTTAACTTCTACACTATTTTGTTTAGTATATCGTGTCCAATTAGATTGAGATGTTTCCTCAAAACAGTTTTCGAAAGTTGAAATACGTGATTTATGTACATACAAACAGTGCTATTGGGGTTTTAGTATTTTATAATATTGAGATCTAGTTTGGAAAAATTTTGTGTTGAGGTTTTAATGTTTATGTATGTAGGTATGTAACAGACAGTTTTTTAGTCTCATGACATGAGATAGTAGATTTAAAATATTTGTGATTGGATAACGTAAAAATCATGCATTTTATGACGACTTATTGGGTTGGTTGATATTACGATAATAGAGAACTCGAAAAAAGTTGTATGTCAGCCTGTGTCTGTGTCTGTGTCTGGACCTACAGACACTGAAGCGATATTCTTCAAACTTGGAACATAATATTTTTAGGTGTTTCCCTAAGAGGGAAATCAAAAAAAAATTTTAAGCTCCAAAAACAACGGCGGGTAGGGTAAACTGGGGTACCTTTAACACCGGGGTACATTTTCGACTTTGCTTATTTCGGTTTGAACACTTTCTAAAAGAAAAAAGTTGGCATTGAAAAATAAAACTTATTTGACTTAAATAAATCATTATGAACTTTGATAGTCTTGCTGCAACTCTTCTCGGAGAAACACGTGGTTAATTTATATATTTTTACTTAAAGTTATATTATGTTTTTTTGTATTTTTTTTAAATTAACAAAATGAATTTTAAAAAAATTTGGTCTTTTTTTTCTATTAAAAAAAAAAGACACACTTGTTCGGCTGGTACCTTTTCGGAATATAATGTGAACGACTCTGGTTTAAAACTGTTATTGTCAAATATTCCCCCTGTACAGTCAGAGCTGCCCACTGCAGGGGCACTTTTGACAAAATTACTTTTTTAAATTTTTTTTTTATTATTAAGTTAGTAGAAAAAGAAAACACATCCAAATACAGTTAAATATATTTCAATTAATCAATAGTCTTCAAAAATACAGACATTTTAAAATTAAGTGTCAAATGTACTCCAGTTTCTCCTACCTGTTATACCACAGTACACATATTATATTAAAATATCATATAACATTAGCGTTTTCATTTTTGTTCTGTTCTGTGCATCTATCAAATTCTATAGAAGTGCTCCTTTTCCTGTTAAAAGTCGATATTCGTTCTTTGTTGTTGTTTTTAATATTGCGGTGTGAAGTTTTTGAGGGCACTCGAACAACTATTTTTTAATTTCTGACAGTATTAATTTTGACAACCTTCGATTAAAACCTATATTTTGTAAGACATAAAACCGTTTTGAAAAAGATTATTTATCGAATGTCAGGTATAAATCTCTATTTTTGTGAAGAAAAAATTTACAAGTATAGGTAGATACTTCCGGTTCTTTTGGCCAAATTTTCCTACTTTCGGATTCAAATTGTCCTTTCCTGGTTCAATACGAATCCAACAAAAAAGTCAAAACAGATAATGTTAAGTGGAATTATTCACGTACAAATAAAAAATAAATTCGGAAGGTAAGTATGTGATTTCAAGGGGCTTACACGACTTTCCAACTTTTTATTTTGAATTTTCCAATTTTCGGCTGAGTATAGTTCATTTACTTGATTCAATACGAATCTAACAAAAAATTGGTTGTTGTTTAACCGAATTATGCGCTTACGAACACAAAAACGAATTCATTTTTACTTGCGATATAATCTATGTTACCGTAAAAAGCCGAAATAATAAAATTCTCGAATTTACCGGTAACTCCTACCTCACTGTTTATACATAGGATAGAATACATTCAAAGTTTCTTTATTCTATAAATACAAAAGAAACTTTGCATACACCCAACCTCTCGCACCTACCCCAAATCATATAGTGGGCCAAGCAGGGGGTTACAGGGGGGCGCATGCCTCCATACATACCTCACTGTTTATAGGCCGTAATGCTGGATGCTCTATAGGATTTACCGGTAAATTCTAGAATTTCATAATTTCGGCTTTTTACAGCAACATATTCGTGAAAAAAATCGAACTTAAGATTTTGATCTAACCAAAATTTTCACAAATTTTTTGTTTTGATTTAAAAAACAAGATTTTGATCAAACCAAAATTTTCACAATTCTTTTGTATTGATTTAAAAAAAAAATTTATTTTGAAAAACAAATATTTTGAAAAAAAAAGTTGGATGAGAGATTTTTTTTTAACATTACGTAGAATAGGTATTTTGAATACAAATTTTTCTTAGTCAACGGTACCTTCCATATAAGTAGATATTAAAGTACCGTTACAGAAAATCTACATTTTCAAAAAAATTACTCCTACGATTTTGATGAAAATTGTTAGGAATACTAATATGTATTAGTAAAAGTCCTATAATAACAGTACTTCTCATGGAACCATTTTTTTGATTTTTGACTATCTCATTATTTCCATTTTTTTTTTTTTTGGAAATTCAATATTTCAAAAACGAGTAAGTATAGATGATTTTTTTCGAAATTTTAATTCAACATTAATATGAATAGGTACTCAAAAATATTGTACCTACCAATTTTTTTTTCTTTAAAAAAAACATACAAAATTAATTTAAAAAAAATGCTCTTACGATTTTGAATTTTTTTTTCCCAAAAACTAAGATATGTTAAAGAAATCAGGCCTAGCTCAGTTTTAGCTCTAAGAACAATTCGAGAAGTTTTTCAATAAAAATAATCTCGAAAAGTTTTTTAATAATTTTTCAATTTAAGCTCTTATCCCCATGTATCGTATCGTATGTAAGTGCATTGTGCAATTTTGTTCATTTTTGCATATTTACAAAATAATACCTTAAACTTAAGGCTTATAATACACTCAATCTTTAAAATTCAAAGAAACTTTTACTAAAAGAGAAAGTTCGTGCGATCCATTTGAGCATTATACAGGGTGTCCCGAAACTCAACGTCAAGCGGGTACGGGCAGGTTGTGCCCATTCTTTGAAAAGTATGAAAAAATAGTCCATCTCGCTTGGTTTGGTAGTTATAGCAATATTAAGATAAATAATGAAAATCGATACCCTACCTCACATTTTTAGATACAGTGGTCACAAATTTTAAAATTTTGCTGTGTTTTCTTTTTTTACGTAATCCTTAAAAACCATGCTATTAATCGCAATCACAAATCCAAGAATAAAGATGGTCAGTTTGGTAAGAAAAATTAAGTTTGACTGAGTCATTGTTCAAAAAAATTTTGTTAGCTAAATTTGACACTTCATATTTTAAAAAAAATGTACCAGACTACCCTCGGCAAGTTATTTAAAAAAATGGCCCGTTTCATTCAGATTTCAAAATGGTACAACACTTGCTACTTATTTACTCGTAAAAAAATACGATTGCTTTTTTATTTGCAAAAGGACCTCAGTTCACTTTATATCACTTTTACGTAAATAATGCTTTTTTATTCTCAAAAATCGGTTTTACCGAGGTGGATTATTTTTTCATACTTTTCAAAGAACGGGCACAACCTGCCCTATCACCCGGTGCCCGCTTGACGTTAAGTTTCGGGACACTCTGTATAGTTAGAATCAATTGAAACTGTTCATTATGACAAGTCCGGGATTGGAATACATACTAAATTAGCCCCAAATTAGCTGCTAATTCCTGCATAGTTAGATTTTTGAATTTCCGTTGTGGTGGATCCAGTTTGACGGACATCATTATAACTACTTTATCAACCAAATTGAACCTAAAGATAAAATTATTTTTTAGCCAAAGACACTTTCTCAAATACTCAATAGTCTCACTTATTTGAACTTCTTCTCTCACCATATTCTAGAAGCCTTATAATTTTAATTGATATTTATCTTTGCCAAGCTTCAAAAATCCTCTTTTTTCAGCCAAATATCACGTTTTTCATAAACCAAAATGTAAACACTTTCCACTAAATAAACAAATCTAAGAAAGGGACATAAAGTCTTAACTCTAGAGCTCCACTCAATAAAAAATGTGGTGTTTTAACCGAAATTACATTCCAATTCAATCCAACAACGTCCCTCGTTATTCATTTCTCATTTCCATCTTCAACTTCAATAAAAGAAAAAAAATCCAACCTGACATCAAAAAACAAATCGAGTCAAATACTTTGAGGTCAATTGGTGTGGTGTCATCAAGAGGTAGAAATATCATCACTTTCTTTTGCCATTCCTCTGTCATGGCTTGGCCTGGCCACATCCAAATCCACCTCCACATTCATTTTCCAACTTTGGATCATAGCTTCGCATCATCGCATCGCATCCTCTCATCCCATGCCAAACCCCAGAACCGGGTGACACAGATTTTGCTTATTTACGTGTAAACAACATTGCCCCAATTTTACTTGTCCCGTTTATTCAATCTGCCCCTGCAACTGCAACAACCATTCGTCTCTCTTACTCAAACACCCCCTTTGTACGATGAAACCACTGCATTTAAGATATCTAGAGAAGAACAAAGTGCATTCAGGATTCCCTTTCCTTGTCCAAGGTTGCCAAATGTCGAGACTAGTTTCAGATCAATTAAGATCATGTATTTAATCCTAATTTTTTTTTAATACTGAATTTATCTGATAGTAAAAAAGGCTGATATGTATGAAAACCATAATATTCAAAGTATCAAGTAGAAATCGTGTACCAATCACGAAACTACTCTGGCAACCATGTGATTTGCTATGGAGTTGGTGTTCTGGCACAAAATTCAAAAGATAAATTAACCTTTAGCTTATGAAAGCAAAAACATCCGAGAAGTTCGGCTCGAAGGACCAAAACTAAGAAAAAGAATGGTGATTCGCCACTTGTGTGTTAAATATTTTCTATTTAACAGATTTTTTGCTCATCAACGCCTAAAGTCATAGACATTATTTGCTTCTTGCTGCGCCTGAATGGATGAGGCTTCTCTTTTGAATGGAAAAGGAGTTAGGCAGGAGGGTTGTAGAAACTTGGCTCAGAACGTGACGTTCTTTATATTATCTAAAAAAAAAAATTCTTACGTTGCGTTTGGTCGGAAGAGGGTTAATTGACTTTTATCTAGGTTGGTTGGTTGTTTTGAAAGAAACGTTTTAATTTTTTTTCTATGCTGTTTTTTTTTTTTTTTTTTTTTTTTTATTTAATATAAATGTTGATTTTTTTTATTTAACTATATTTATCTTCAAAAGAAATAAATAAACTGGTATGGAATCTTGTAATTGTTTGCAAAGTGAAAGTAATTCCAACGAATTCATTTATTTTCAGGGGGAATTTCTCTTTGTGGATATGTTTTATTTATTTAAATTATAACTCAAATTCAAAGTGAAACTAGAAGAAGGATTGCAAACGCACCAATTACGGTGGAATTTGTGTTTTTCATTCCTTTAAGCTGACTGACGTCCATCAGGATAATTGATATTTTCTAACGGGTAAATGGTAGGAAATGAATATTTTAAGGAAATAGTTTTTTTTTCTGGCTTCACTTTGTTTCTGTTTTAAAATTTGAAAAATTTTAATTAGGTATTTCTAAGAATTCCTTGATCCTTTTGGAAAAAGGGTAAAAAGTAACTTAAGATGTCGAACAGGAGGCTTTGAAAACATATTTTCACTATAATTATTTAAAAGGAAAAAAAAATTATGGTACAGGTATCCCAAAAGTTTTATTTTTATTTTAAACATACAAAAGTATTTTAGTAACTAAAATAAAAACCAATTAAACACAATCTTCTTCTTTCAAGGCGCAGTTTTTCAGTGCCAGATCAAACCCAAAATTGTGAGCTACCTCTGATGCTGATTTAACAGTTGCGTCACACATCTTGAATACGCCAAAAAGATGCATTCAGAACATCACTCATACTCTCCATATACCAATACCAAAACATAATCAAGGTTATATGGAGGGCAAATAAAGTATACTTCACTGGAAGTTTTTATACAGAAAGTTTTGGATGTGTTTTATTATGAAGATTTTAAAGAGTGATTTCTGAAGTTGTTCATTTGGAGTGTGGTTTATCTAATTTAATATCAAACATTTTGGTCCTTCGAGCCGGATCAACACATTTTCTGGAGTTTGTTAGGTCGCTCCGCTTGAATTCTTTATTGAGCTTACTGTCGATAAGATTTGCCTGAGTTCCTTCCCTGAGTTTTTAATTCTGGTTCAATTCACCACTGAAAAACTGGGCCTAAGAGTTAAACTTAAACATAGAGATTCAGTCGCCATTAAAAATTTTAGGAGGATTAATATTTTCTGTTTGTTTGTGGGTGAGTGTGCTTCTGTTCGGCTATAGGTCTGTTCGTTCGTGTGTGCAGTTGTATATATCAACGTAGAGCTTTAGCGGATTCCTGGATTTGCTTGAAATTTGGTACATTTCTTTTTTTCGGATTATTTTTATCCGTAATACTACGTTTTCATTAGAGCCGAAATGAGGTAATTTCGCAAATTACGTAAAAGTGTTTTCATTATAAATTTGCTAATTTCATTTGACAGTCCAGGCTGTCACCCGCTTGTTTTTGTTGTTTTATACATTGAATTCTGTCATACTAAATGCGTTCCACTTTGAATGGATTCCATTTGGGTGTGTTCATAAAGTTTTTACGTAATTTCCTACCGAATTTCGTGCAAATTTGGTTGAAATTACCTCATTTGGAAATGTGAATTTGTATGGGAAATGAGATGATTTCGAATCGAATTTGGAAATTTTCAGCGAAATTACCTCATTTGCTCTAATGAAAACGTAGTATAAGACATAAAGACCTGAACCTCTCTTTAATGGGGTTGGTGGAAGAAAGTTGGTTGTTTTTTGTGTTTAAATCTTTGCATATTAAATTTCATCTTTCTAGAAATAAGAAAAGTTTCGATGAGTGACAGAAGTGACAAAATTGACGTATTTTTTAAGTATAAATAAAACCCAAATTGAAAAATAAGTCTGCAAACTGCATCTTATCCTAAGAATTTCAGCCTTCTAGTCTTAACGGGACCAAATCTTTGAGGGCTTCGAAGGCCCAACTACTAGTTTTGAATCGTTTTGGCAGGTGGCACTTCCCGAATACCCAGATCCCAGATAGAAAGGAACACATCACTTACAGTGCAAACTTACAGGAATGATTTTTGTACCACCAAAGCGGGTGTTTTTTGTATAACTTTCTTAAACTAATATTAATGTAAGAACCATTATACAACTTGATTCATTATTCAAAACCGGAAGTTTTAATTTGGTATTCTTAGTTCGTTGGAAGCATGAGCTCTACTTATACATGAGTGTCAACTTAGCGAAACAACATTCACCGATCGAAAAAAAATTTAATTGGGTAATTAGCCGTTAATTAGTTGTGATAGTATCGAATTTGTCCTTCGATGTTTTCTTTGTTTTTTTTTGCTGCTTCCTACACCTCAAAACGGGGTAAAAACGTCTTATATCGAACAGTTTATTGCTTAATAATTAGCCCTTCAGCAGTTCTGAGTTAAATTGTCACATTTTAATTCTGTCGTGCAACGTTTTCTATGTTTTTTTTTTGTTTGCTGCTTTGCTAACTTCGTGTCAACTTAGCGAACAGCATCCGAAAAACGTATAAAAACTTCTTATTGTTAATGTTTTACTGCTCTGTAATTTGCAGCTAATTGATCGTGAATTAGTTGTGAAAAATTTTGAATTTGTCGCTCTATGTTTTCTATGTTTTTTTTTTTGCAAAAACATGAAATTCGTGTGAACTTAGCGAAGCAGTATCTCGAAAACGTTTAAAAACTTCTTAATGTGAATGTTTTACTACTCAATACTTGGCCGTTAATTGTGAATTAGTTGTGAAAATTTTGAAATTGTCGCTCTATGTTTTCTATGTTTTTTTTTTTTTTGCAAAATTGTTATCAAGTTAGCAAGGAACCCCGAAGGCTAAGTTTGTATCAACTTAGCGAAGCAGCAAAAAAAAACAGAAAATATCGAACGACAAATTCGAAATTATCACAACTAATTCACGACTAATTAACGGCTAATTACCCAATTAAAATGTTTTCGATCAGTGAATGTTGTTTCGTTAAGTTGACACTCATTACTTACACAAGCAAGTGATGCTAGAAGGGTTTCATTTTTATTTCTTTAAATCATGAAATGAGATAAACGTGAAATTTTATAGGTAAAATGAAAAGAGGTAGCTTATAATCAAAGTTCATACCTTTATATATGTATTATATATAAGCATTAAACAGCCAAATTGTGAATTAAAAAATAATTATTTTTGAGAATGTTTATGGAATCGTTCTTGCGAAGGTTTTTGTTATTTTTCAGTGACGATATATCTTTGCCTCATTTACATTCGTTTATGAGCAGATATTAAACTCAAATTTGAAAACAAAAACACGAAACCCCCTCTAACAGATGGTTTAAGAATAATAATCTCAGCACCGCTGTAAGGTTTCTTAAGCTTTTAAGACTAAATTAAGTGAAGTCAAGATTTTTATCTTTTTTTTTAAGCATTGATGTTGGTATACTTTTCCTCGTAAACAAATTCATTTTCATCAACAACGAAATTCACACAATTGGCTCTCCAAATAAAATACATACACATACATACTTAAGAAAAGAAAAACAACTTTTTTTGTAAAAGACTTTTATTGTGTGGTACATACATATATACAAGAAACCCGAGCTATTGAGCTAAGTGTAAAAATGTATATGTTTATGTATGTACAATTATTACGTACATTATGTAGGTTTTATCTATGTACGTCCTTGAAAGTTATATTCGCATATCCTGTGGGAGAAATTCGGGTATCATTTCACAAAGTATTATTTATACGAGTATCTACATAATCTTTGTTTCGTATTTGTAATTTGTATGCATGTTTATTTGATAGATATCAAATACGTACATATATGTAATGTACCTACCTACTTATTTCTCTAATATGTATCATGTTTTGTTCCTTTTTCGTCCTTTAAGATGTTCAAGTATAAGATGCCTACATCATCAAATGCTTTTATTGATTTTCTGTTGATATTATACAAAATGATGGTTTCAACTGATTTGGTTGCCTGTCAACTGTGCATAAATTCATGAATAAGTGAAGAAGATTTTGAGCTATCAATCCTTGAAGACAGATGTAGGCTAATGTGAGTGATTACGTGAGGGGAATAAAGAATTTATACTTAGTGAATGAATCATGATAAATTTGAGATTAATTTTTAGAACATGAGTTAAAATTCAAAAAAAAACCACTATATGCTTTGTATTTATGGGATTTCCGCCTTCCCCATTACGATAGGGAAATTTAAAAAAATGCTTTTTTTTGGTATTTTTGACATTCTATCGATTTTTTTTTGTAAAAATTTTAAAGAAAAAAATTTTAAAGTCAAAAAATTTCGACAAAGCTGAATTTTGGTGAAGACATTTATTTTTGTATCTTATAAGCATTTTCCAAAAATACCCTAAATTTGTGCCAGGGCTAAATTTTTTTACGGGGGTGATTTTCTGCCAAAAAAATGTTTTTAAAAAAATGTGAGGGCAAAAGTTATAACTTATGTAATTTTACATTAAAAATGTTATAACATTGCTTTTCGTTTAATTAATAGGATTTTGTGAAAAACGTACACAAACTTAAAATTTTTGAAGTTGCATGTTTTGAGGGACAAATATTTTGTATTGCATGTGTTTTGGATTTAAGAAAAAGCCACCATATTGAAACAACTGAACATTTTGCTTGCATTTAATAACTTTCCTGGATTTTATTTGGTAACAAAATGACCAGTTAACAACTTCAAGAGAATCAAAATACCCCCAAAATAAGTTATTAAAGTCCTCTCGGACTTTTTTCATCTTTAAGTTATAGCTTGTTAAAGTTCACCTGGATCTAATGTGGTTGAATGGAATGTTTAGCTTGCCTGTGGCATTTACTGCAAAAAAAAACATAAAACAGCTTTGTAGAGGAGGGTTGGTGAAATATCTTTGTGAAATATTATTTTTCAGAATTGTTAAATGTTTCATCAACTTTTGCATTTTAAAAATCGAAGATCACTTCGAAGGCAGATTCACTCACCCCTCCAGTACGAAATTTATTAACGCTCCTCAAAAACTGTTATACTTAAATAAAGCCCTATATATTCTGACTTAATTCGAAGACTCCAACCTTGAAGATCCGATCACTAGGACGGAAGTTATTGCTTTGAACCATATATTGCTCTATTTTGTATTATTTCTGAAGTGAAGAGTAATGAAAAGTAATTCAAAATCGATTGATATTGTTGGCTATAACTTTTGTTCTAGTAATCGGATCTTCAAGGTCTTTAAATTAAGTCAGAGAAGTTTGAGAAGTGGTAAAACATTTCGTACTAAAAGGGGTAATTAAATCCACCTTAAATGTGATTTTTGATTTTTAAAATGCAAAAGTTGATGAAAAAATTTACAGTTTGAAAAAATAATATTTGATGTGTCCTAACACTAAATTCGGTTCAGAGAAATCAATTCTGATTTAATAAACTTAGAATACGGTGTACCTCAAGGTAGTCACCTTGGTTCACTACTCTTTGCTGTTTCTGTCATTGAATTTGTTTCCAATATAAAATCCTGAAAGCGTTGGATTAAGAAATTGTCGTCTTTCCTCAAAAGAAATTTTTTGTAGTTGTACAACACCTTTTTTCGTCCGCATCCAAAATATATATGTGTAGTTTAGTCGACAAACTACTTTGTACACATTAATCATTTCCAATCAGCGTTAATGTTCCTTTCGCATTAATCATTTGAATTGCAATGACCCTAATCGCCTTCCTCTATACCAGCAATCGGCCCTTTCTTTTTAACATGTAAATTCCCTATAAAAACGTCTTCGAAAAGTAATCGATTTTATGTACATATGTCTGTGTACACAACTCTTGTTGGTTCTTATCAATTCAATTTGCTTTTTGTAAAAGTATTTTCGGGGTATTAGCCAAAAAACAGGTTTACCCAGGGTTTTGAAGACACAGTATTAACATACCTAATTCATGTTTATTTATTCACAGTTCACAGATGTATTTATCTTACAAAATTAATTTAAATCAAATGATTACGAATGTCAAACAAAAAACGAATTACCAAAATAATTAATATTTTCACTTCTTACTAAACACTCACTTTCCCTTCTAAATTTAAAATCTTAATTGATGTTAAAATTAAATCTTTGAAACATTATTAAAACTTGTGCGTCTTAGTTTGACTTTTTTTTTGATAAGAGATTCTTATTAGTTTTTAAGTTCTTCATCGCAAAAGGTCCTTGTTGTTTGTTAACTTATCAGGCAGTTTATATATTGTTGAAGTTGCAAAAACAAAAAGGAAAGGTCTATAACACACCCAAAAGAACCCTGAATATTAAAGGCTTCTGCCGCAGTTGTTATTACATTGGGATTACACTTTCTGCTTAAGGAAAATAACCTGTTTTATACAGGCTTATTGTCGCTTAACTTTGTTTATCTCAAGTCATTTTCCATTAAGAAAAAAAAAAAAAAAAACAGCAAACCAAGCCAACAACACAGCTATACCAGGAATAACTAGGTACCTTCCTATTCTCTTCTCACTTCTGATTATAGTAGGTTTATGTATATAGTTGTTGTTTTTCATTAGGCTTTTTATGTGAGTTTTGCCTCGGGCTTTATTGGGCATTCCCTATAATCAAGCACTCAGTCCTTAGGCAGAGGCAGCCTTTTGTTTTTCTGTCCACCGGGAAATTGCTTTGAACTTTCATCTGGCGCCCAACGCGAAGACCACTACCACCCTCATTACAACCCACCGAGTATGAAAACTTTCTCCACTAAAACTTGTGTTTTGTTTCAGTCTTTTGTGGGTTCTTTTTGTGTTTGTTGTTGTTTTTTGCTTTTCTTTTATTTCACCCATCGTTTTATATTTTTTTTTTTGTCCGCCACTGTTAAATTATTTCTATTGAGATCCATCCAACTACATAGTCCTGTGAAATAAAAGGACGATGACGATGCTACGATTACGGCGACACGGGAAAGTATAAAAATAAATTACCCAACTATAGTTCAGTTCAATTGGCACATTGCCAAGCAACAAACATTTTTGTCTATTGCCGAGTATGTTTGCTAAAAGCTCCCCACTCACGGTCCAGAGTGTTTATGGATAAAAATGCAGGAGGGTGCTCCGGTACAATTTATGTTCTGAGAGCACTGTAAGCACGTTTGCCTTACCCCAATCCAAATTCCATCATCCATTGGATGGAAAGTTGCTTGTTCCCCAAACTGAATCCACTGTCTATATAGACATACAAAAACAACAAAATAAAAAAACCATCAGGACATGCAATATATTTTAGTCGTGAGCATTTTATGAGGTATCAGCGTGTCCTTAATTCCTAGACAAGGATGCCCAAATGACTGTAATTTATACCAGCTACAAACCCGGGGGTCCTGGATGATACAATGGGGGTTCGATGCTTAATTTTATTCATATAAGCACCGGTTTTAGGGTTGTAAGGATGTGAGGTTGTGATGATTGAGTAATGAAATAAAAATCAATTGAACTTTGCTCACGTTTTATATACAATGGAATGATTATAATAAGTGTTATTGTAAACTGTGGTAGAGGCATATTGGCATATTTATAAGCACAATAGAAGATGAGTGATGACTTGGAAGGATTAGAAGATTTTATAGACAAACTTTGGGTTGTTCCATTTTTGAGTATAGAGATTTTTAAAAGGATTTAATTTACATGTCCCACTTAGAACCACAGTTTTTAGTAAATATTAAGCTAAACCAGGGGCTAAAATTCCCGCATCGGCGAGTGGGCCATACGTCACTGAAATATTTTACATTGGCATTACTGCTCCATTTAAAATACATTGTAAAGAGTAGTGCCAATTGAAATAATTCAGTGACCTAAAGAGCTCACTGATGCAATGATTTGGTCCCAGGCTGGTTGGTACAAGCTGAATAAAAACATAATATGAGTTCACTTTATTTTAACACAGAAACTTGTATATTATCTCGTACCAAAAAAAACTTGTTTCTATGTTTTTTTTTTTGTTGATTATTATAAAAAATGGTGAATGAGTGTCAAGTTAGCTAAAGATAAAGTAGTTAAGAGTCGAAGTTTGAAAAAAAAATGTTAAAAATGGTATTTTGTAGGTATAGAATATTTATTTTTGTATTCTCTTCTCGTTTTTCGATCTCAAGGTTTAGGTACCACTAGCTTACCCGGCAAACTTCGTTCCACCTCAAATGTATTAAGGGTTGTTTTTTTTCACTATTCCTCAACTTGAGGCAAACTCTCAAGTTGATCAACTCGAGAGTTTACTAAAACTCGAGAGTTGAAACGCAAGTTTAAATTTCTTTTTATTCACTCATTTTTTCTCAACTTCCCAGTTGAATAATATCCCTGGGATATTTGTGAAAATAAAAAAGAACTGATTTTTAATTTTAACTTTGATTTATTGTGTTATTTAATTTGAAGTTTTTCAATATTTTCGTATGTTATTTTGTGATAAATTGTGTATTTTGACATCATACCACGAAACACAACAAATAAAAAGCGTCGGAGGAAATCGCGAATACATTTACTGCCCACAGAAATGTTTGACCAATTTACCAAAAAGAATTTCTTCGGAGCATTATCTGATGTATTTTTTACCTTTTGTTGTCCGTAATATGTTTTTGTAACGAAATTTAAATGACAAAACAACGTTTTTATGTAAACTATCAAGTTTGCTCGGTCAACTTCTACTTTTTCCGGGACTTGTTGACATACTCTAGTTTTGTGTTATGTTCAACTTTGAGTGAGAATAAAATCGGCCTAAATTCATTAATGTGTTGAAATTCGAACCTCTCAATTGAAATTATAAATTGAAGTCTATTCGACTGAAATTCTATTTTTGAATTGACTCTCACAAAAACCTCTTATTTCAATACACAACTACTTCATATCAATCACCAATGTGAAAAGAACGAATAATAATGCACAGCTGTGAGCGTAACGCCATCTATTGGTTAGACCATTTTCTTCAGGAACATAAATAACCAATTGTCAAATTCGTAATTGCTTTGATTGACATCATTAATATTTTCTCTTTGCGATACAAAATGGAGTTTTTAGATATCGCCACCATCCAGCCCAGAAAGTATGTAATGGATTTTCAAAAATTTTCGACTTTTTTCGTGGAAATTTCAAATTTTTGGCTTCGTGGTGCGTTTCCCTGGCTTAAAACGAATCCAACAAAAAAGTCCACCATGCAAATCGGATGATGATCATCCGAGTTATGCGCGCACGAACAAAAAACCGAATTATTTTTATTTAAATTTATTACCATTTTCTGCTATTTGTAAAACTATGGTCGAATAAGTATTACAGCTTCAGTAGATGATTGAGTTACTGTCATATATTTATGTTTTTAAGTTGAAGTATACATTGGAATTATGTTACATATGAATAATAAGATAACTGTAGGATATATTTTTTTCTTAATTTTTCACAGATGTGAAAGTTTCAATTTGGAAATTAATTTCAAAATTATTAGCATAGAATTAATTAATATTTTGAGTTTGGGAAAATATTTGTATGGCCAAATCGAGTTGTGCTCTGAATTCAGCAAGAATTTTCTTTCGTAAAAACAGGGCTTGACTTTTTACATTCGTCTTATTTTCATTCCAACAAAATGCACTGTAGCTCTTAAACAAAAGCAATTATCGAAAAAAGTTACTTCAAGTATTTTGTAGGAAATTAAATTTGCTACAAGTTTGTAATTCACATTTTTTTCTGGGATAAAAAATACGCCAGTTTCTTGCGAAAATCAAAGTAGTCTTTTAAAGCCAAGATGGCGACTAAACGACAACAGGTGCAATTGTGAAAAATATGGTTTTCGGCTTGTGAACTGATAATCTTTAAAATATCAAAAGAAAAATGCGCCTTGAAATTATTTCCCCGAACATCATAATAATGAAATCTAATCTAAATTTGTATACCTCGTAGTAAATTGTATGATTAAGGTGATCTTGCAAAATTCATGACTTTAATAATTGTGTACCGATTTTTAAGAACGATAGCTTGTTTCACTTATTATAAAGAGGACTTAAAATATAAATACAAACGAAAAAAAAGTACTGCAGACTATTAGAAAAAACGGTCTTTAAACTTTTAAAACTGAGCACAATCAATGAGAAATTTATAAATATTATTGTTTGTACTTTTATATATGTATATCGTTGGAAAGTGCTATTTCTCCTCTTTCTAAAATCATAAATAAATTATAAATCGGACGAAATATGGCCGAGTTAAAAATCGTTGAGTGCGTAAAATCACCCGAAAACGGGTTTTTAACAATTAATTCAAATTTCGAGGCTATAGGAAAGTTTTCAAGCATATATTCGTGATGTAACTACTCAAGAAGCCTACAATTTCTTCTATGTCAGATCAAAAGTTCGTGCATTTTTTTTAATTTTGTAACACAGTGTAATTGTTCAATTCTGAACACTCAACTTTTTTAGTGTTAATCATTTGTTGACATCGACTTTCCCCCACGATCTCCTGATTTGACCGCTCTTGATTTCTTTCTATGGCAGTAGCTGAAATTGAAGAGAAATTTTCACCAACAATGAACCAGTCACAATCTTGATATGTACTTAAGGAGAATATTCGAAACAAAATGAAACGAAACTGCTTTTAAAAACAAAAATCAACGCGGAATATAATTAGCACCCTGGTAGTTCCATTTACTTTCAAATTTTTTATAATATAAGTTTGTCCTTATTTCTCATATTACTTCTTCCTGTAATCTCTTATTTTATTACAAAAAGAAAATTACTTGAGAGGAAACTTAATTTTCTGTTTGAGTTTTATCACATTTCCGATTGGCAATTATTTGAAATTTCAGTGCTGCCATCTCTCGTTTCAGTTTAATTAGCGTAAATTGCCTCGTTTTTTTTTTTTTTTTTTTTGAAAAACTCCATCCATTTGTAACCTTATATACTCGTCCATTGTTTCCACCAGCACTTAATTAATCCAATTAGTTGTGACAAAATCCCATCAGCATATTGATAGCGAACACTGAAGACTGAACGCAATAATTTGTATTTATATCAACGTGTTAAAATACAAAAAAAAAAAGAACACCCATTCGCCTCATCCATTCAAAACACTCAATCACCCGTAACTTGTCATAGTGAATGGAAGTACTTCATGTGGTACATTACTGGCAATTTTTTTTATGTTTACGTTACGTATATGTAGGTACCTACTTATACATGCATATATGCATAAAAACATGGAAGGAATGCAAGAGTGCACTTTTCAATTTCCATCTTTGGATCATTGGAGTTTAATTTTGTTGCCTCTTCCGGTTCCGGGCAGAAGGTATATAGTGTTCCTTTTATTCTGTTTTTCTTCCATCAACAGATTTCTCGCACGAATTGTTATTAAATTTCGATCCGATTGTTGTATCGGACAAAGAATTATTGTTGTACCTTATACAAATTTCATTATGTATATATCGAATATGCATAAAAAATGTATGTGGGATAATGGCGAAGGATACAAAGACTTTTTGGTTCGATTGCCTCGCAATTTCCTTTTTGATGAGAGTTGAGTTGAATATTGGATGAATGAGCAAGGATGATAAAATGCTATTGATCTGGAGATTCTGGACATGCTGCATGCGTGTTATGTAACTTTTAACAAATAACGGAATAAAATATTTAATTTTTTTTAGCATTTTTAAATGTGTATATAGTTAATTAATCGTTTCATTTTTTTTTATTTCCGTTTTTTGGAATATTTTCAGGAAATATGAAGATCAATGCAAAAATGGCGACTCCGATTGAGGAAAAAGTGGATCAGAATTTAAAGGTGAGTTAAAAAAGTGTACACATAGATTTTTTTATCTAAAGCCCAGTTTATAGATCGACGCGAAGTGAAAAAAATAATAAGGGGATTCATATGTAACGTCGTAAAACACTAGATAAGTTTATCTTTTGGTAAATGAACAGTCTTTGTGACTTTTAGAATTAGACGTGTTCAGATATATATGATATGATGTCACAGAAAACTAAAAAAAAGAGTTGTAATTAGGACGCCTATATTTACTCTCCGATTAGGAAAGCTGGCTAGTAAATTATTAAGGTAAAACTACATATAAAGGCTTTCACAAACCAATGCGAACCATTCGACGTCGACGAGCAACAATAAAAACACGTAGTTAGCAATGAAAACAACAACAACAATACGAATATATCGAAATCGCATAGGAATATATCTCATTGGTTTGGGAGAGCCTTAATAGTTAATAGTCAGAAGCTATCAGAAGCAGATGTCATAAGCCATAACCAATGAAAAGTAGAATGCTGAACAGTAAAAATCAGAATTGAGCCATAATTCACCCTTCCTCTTTTCTTCGCCCTTGTCTCAAAAAAATTCCATTTTCAATTGAGAGTTTGCCTCAAGTTGAGCAATAGTGAAAAAATGGCCCTAAAAGCTCATTTTAATCCAAGACTGAATAATATGGCGGCTCGTTTACCTATCTTACATTTTTGTGTCATTCCGAGAAATATGTCTCAGATTTCGCGTTGGTTTGGGAGAGGTTCTCAATTTAAAAATAACTTCGAAATCTGAACACGTTTAATCTTTCACACATTTGACGTTGAATATTTGACATTTAACGAACAGCTGATTCAATTATACAGCATTTATCCGCATACTATTTGTGTATGTCTGCATGTGCGCCCATGCGTTCAATGCAATTTGAGTTAGAGCTTAAACGGGTGGGCCGATTTGCATAGGGCATTTTTATTTTATTCCCTACGGTTGCCACAAAAATGTTTCTATTTCTTTTTATTTTTTTCAAAAACGACTCTAAGAATTTTGATTAAACTTTGAACCTGTAATGAACAAAATGGTTGGAAGAAAACTTCGTTTCAGGATTTTACAAACAAAAAATGCATTGCGAAAATAGAGTTTTAATGTTTTTTGAGTCAATTATTTTCTATTTTGTTATAATTTGACAATTTATACAGGGTGACTTATTTATGGTCTATCAAAAAAGAGACAAGAAAAAAATTGTATGAGAGGGGTCTGTTTCCCCGCTTAGTCAGGAGGGGCAGGTTAGGTTAGGTTAGGTTAGAGTGGCCGTCTAGATGTTGTTGACTCACTTAGACCCTAAGGGTCCATTGTGGTACCACTAAGGAAAGTTACTCATGGAAGAGTTATGAAATTAATCAAACCATTTTGTACTTTTAATGAAGTTTGAGAGACATTTTGTGTCGATCGTTGCCAGTTCACTGGTATTATCAAAGAAGGGGCTACCTAGGTAGGTGTTCCTTCTATTGGAGAGTGCCGGACATGTACATAGAAGATGTTGGATTGATTCCTCTTCTTCCTCGTCCATGCAGCTTCTGCAGAAGTCATTAGTGTAGACCCCTAGCCTCTTAGCATGTCTACCTATGAGGCAGTGTCCTGTTATAACTCCATCAATTGTGGAGCTTAAACTTTGTCTGCTCATGGAAATCAAGCCTTTTGACCGCTTCAGGTCTATGTATGGCCATATTTGTTTAGTTGCTAGGCAGGTGGTACCCTGTGACCATCTAGCAATTTTCTAAAAAAAAATTTCAAAAAAAGTCGTACCCTATATAAGTACACACACACATCCAATTTAAATTATAATTAAAAAATTTAAAAATTCTGGTTTAAAATCAAAATACAATTCAATGGTATTTATGTTTTGTATACCTCTACTTCTACACATACCTATTAAGAGTAACATTTTTGTCTAACTCATACAAAAAAAAAAATTATTTATTTACCTCAACTGGCAAATGCATTTATTAAAAAAAAAAAAAACAAATCCCGAAAACTTTTTTGCGCACAGAGGTATATCTACTGACAAAATTTCAATCTGATTTTGATCGTCACTATCATAATCATAGAGTTAATCCAATTTGTCTCTATGTTTTCTGTCCCAAGGGAGCTTCATCATAACCAAATATCGTTCACATAAGCTCAACAACATCCGCCAGAGACCCTCAAAAGCAACACACGTTACGTGAACTGCAAACCATTGAGCAAAATTCTCTTATGTATTTTATTATAACCAAACTAATAATATATGCAAAGGTAATTAAGTGCGACAACATCCTTGTCCTCGTTGCTGGCCGTTCCCAAATGTCCTGACTGAGGTAGAATATTGCAATACCTAGATAAAAAATTTAAATTAAAAAAAAATAATGATCAAAAATGCATAGTGAAACCGAATGAGATGCATATCACATGTACGATGGAGCATGTATAGCTATACCTTACCTACCCTCATGTTCGCCCTGGGGAACTCTTGTTATGATTATTTTGATTAATTGGGGTTTCTTCCAGGTCTAAGGTCTAAAAACTAAAATGTACGAATGAGTTGTACATTCTTGCTTTTAGGTTGCAAAGAAAAAAACTGGTAAGGCATATTTGTAAAGCATTCCTACACCTTAATATTAAATTAATTTTGAAAGGGTTTTTGTGCGATAACACACTCGAGCTCACTTACATGGCTGTAACAACAACAACATAATTTTAATTTTGTTGGTGTACATACATAATTAGGGTTGGCTTAAAAATTTTGAGCAAAATCGGTGGGCTTATTTAAGCTACATGTTCAACCATATCTAGTTATTTGCAGCTTAAAATTAGTTGAAATTGGGGAAGTCAGCATCAAGTTATTGGAAATAAGTACTTGAAATTAATTGGAATATTTTTAATACAAAAATGTAAACAACAGTGGACCAAAAATGGATCCCTGTAGAACCCCAACAAAAAAATCAATGTTCGAGGCTTTTTTTTTATCCCCAATTTTAACTAAAATTTTTCTGTTTTAATACAAAAAAAAAGAAAATATGACATTCCTGTCATTGGCGGTATCGATTGCTTTTGAAAAAATTAAAAGTAGGTTCTAAAAATGGCACCAGATCTCCCAAAACAAATATAAACTGTTGGAAAACTATCAGAATTGTGAAAGATATTTAAGAATTTCAAGTAACACTTAACTTTGTATGTATTTGAAAATAAAAATAATGAAATTTTTGCATGCTCAATATTTATTAAATTTTTTGTTAAAAAAAAATGAAAAACAACTAAGAAAATTAACTTTTAAAGCTTTCGCTGTGGTTTTTAATCATAATTAATTTATCTGTTATTTTCGGACTATCCGAAAATATGTTTGATTTGAATAGCCTAAATGTTGAAAATACTACAAAAAGCTCAAAATTTAAAAAAAGTGGCTAAGTAAATTTAAAATCAAAATGCCATTTTTGAACACACAATTTTTATTTTACTAATAAGTTAAATACTAGCTTCAGAAACAGCGCATCAATGATCAATACGTTCGATTTCTGTTTTTTTTCTCCAAAATTATGGGTGAAAGGCTGAGGCTCGAATGCTACACTACCAAGTAGCTATACCAATATGTAGTAGAGGAGATAATGATATTCAGTTGTCGCGACATACGTTCATAATCCTAACTTTCGCACTTACTCAAGGTATCCCTAATTGGTATACACTTTGTATGTTTCAAATATTCTTCATTTAGAGTCTCTAATCTCTATTGCCAACAACATATACAATTATAGACTTTATGACTCTTAATTATTTTTTTTAAATAAAATTCCATCAGAAAATATAAAACGCGTCTATTTATAAAAAAAAATGTGACTATTCTCAAGCGACATGGAGTGTTCCAATATAATTTTTACGATAAAACACCGCTTACAAGGTTATAATTTGTATGAAGTGTCGATAAAGAGTAAAGAATATTCTTTTCCACATTAAGCTTCTGGTTTATTTCATTAAATCGACTGTAAAGCTTTATTTTTGAATGAAACAGATAATTAAAGTGATGAAATGAAATTAAACATCACGTGTCAATTTGTGTATTCTATTCGAGTACACGTACAGCTACGTTAGAGCTCGCTCTCAAAGAGTAGGTAGGTAGGTATTGGGAGGGAGTTTTTGTATAACTCATTTTATTACAACTAACTACTAAACGGAACGGGGATGTATTTCGAAAGGAATTAATGGACTATATGAACCTCAGATAGTCACGTATGCTTTGTGGAGCAATAACCCAACCACGCGACATAATGTTAAACTCATATTATGTGCGGTTGTACGTAAAATGTTAAACACAACCACACAGTATACGATCTAAAAATCATATGATAAACACTCCTTCACAGCCCCAATAGCACCGTATTATTGAGCTATTGTTGCGTTTTGTATGTGAGAATGGCGGTGCGGTGGCGGCGCTGCTGAAGCCGGCGGCGGCGTGCCTTATTAAACCTGACGTGACGATGTGCCATGCTATTAGCTCATCATTGTTTGGCGCTATGTGTGATGGTCGTTGCTCCACTGACTCGACACGACGCAACACAATATCCCCAGAGGGGTATCCTAGCCGCCGACACCGACACTATACTATACAGTGGGAAAGAGTGATTTTTTTTGTAAGCCAAATCTGGCGTAGTAGCCGTGGCATAATATTAAGTGCACATGACTGTTGTGCTGGAGAAGTGCACATGACTGTTGTGCTGGAGGTCTGGGTTCGGTTCCCAGCCTCTCCACCTAAAAACAAATAATATTTTCTCACGGCAACTGCCTTGTCTCCTCAATTCCTGCCAACAACAATCACACACGAACGTTTTAGAGTTGTAAGTCACTTTGCCCTGATTCTTTATGAGCTGTAGTCGCGCCACCAAATTTAATTCAATTTAATTATATTTAACGCAAATGCGATATTGTTAAAAGCGGTACTTTGTAATTGCGAGTTTATAAAAAGCGAGTTTATGAATTTGCTAGATTTTGTTTTTGAGATTTAAAAAAACTACGAGATTTCATTATACGAGATTTTAATTTGCGGCATATCGTCCTAGTATTTCCAAGGGAAAAGCTACCTATGTCACTTAAAAATTTTGACCCAGATAAAAAAAAAAATTTTATTTTTGCCATGCTTTTCTGCAAATATAGTCCCACAGTTTACAGCGCTCTTCTTAACTACATGTTCAATTTCAATTTGTTTTGAAATTTTATAATTTTCATTTGTTTTCCATTACGTCACAGCAAAAGATACAATATCTAATTTTCATTTTTGTTTGATTTTCATTTAGATTCGAACCGGGATGGTGACAGTTAGCGATGGAAAAAGCAAACCCGAACCACTGAGACTGAATTTGACGATGGAACTATTGACGTTGCAGAAATTGGAAATTGTCACGCCCACGAATCCAATGTTTAATGGGCCGCCCACAGAATCTAAGGTGAGTTTTTGTAATTTATTTAAAATGAGAGGTTTGTGTTGTGACGTCGATGACGGCACGAGCTCTCATAGAAGTGGTGCCAAGGCGAACAAGTCGGTTTATAACACTTACTCTCATACTATTTTAAACTTATCAACAAACACTCTTAGCAAGGTGTGGGGTAATGAATGGTTGTTGCAAGAAGGAATAGCTATATAGCGTGCGAATGATAATCTCAGTTAAAGCTGATGGTCTCTCGAGGGGCTATTTGCACACAAGCTGTTATACTCGAGTTATAGATGGGTTGACTTGATGGTGGAAGGTATGAAATTTACAAGAAATTTTGCAATTAGTAGGGAGAGTTCTTTTAAACGAACCTCCATACAATCAAGTGATATATAATGAAGTCTAGACCAAAGGTGAATTAATTGGAAGTTGTAAGTGGTATACTGTAATTAGGTCTAACAAAGTGTCGTTAATTAATGCTTTTGCATAATATGCGAGATAATGTTTATTGTGCAAATATTGAAAGCCATTGTGTGTTTTAATTATTTTATATATACAGTCAGTAGCAAAAGAAAGCATTATCGCCATTTGGGTATGATTGCGGGCAAGTTTCATTAAAGGGTTCATTGAGCTTTAAATGCATGCATGGTATAGATGATATTTCATTTACTTAACGGTCTTTCAAAAAAAGATTTTCGAAATTTGTTAGGTTATAGCGTCCATGATATTAAACCTAACACTAACATCTGTCAATATTATTATGAAATGATTACAAGTGTTTGTGGCAGTTCACAATGGAATGTTTGGTGTTCAAATTATCGAATTTAATTTATATTACCAGTGAAATGTTTTTACGAAAAGCAAAAATTATTTTGACATTCATGTTTCCTTAGAATGGGCGTGTGATGCAATAAACTGTTGGATTGGGGGATTGTTCACTAATTGGGTGAGAATTTTGATCTAGCGGAATCAGCGAAAGCGATCAGTAAAACTTTTCCAGGTTTATAATCAAAATTGATACTTTGATGACGAAGAAGTGGGTTTTGTCATATGCCGTCAATCATTTTGTACATCACTGTAATTGGTATACCAGAGCATTATTGTATGTGATTCCCTAGAGGGCAATTGGAATTTTTTTTTAATCTTATCTGAAAGGGGTATAGTAGCTAACCTACAAAATGGTCTCAAATTTCAAACAAACAAATTTCAAATTGTTTAAAAAACGGGTTTATCGATTTTGATTACATTTCGAACCTGTAAAAGTCAAAGTGATACTAAGAATAGGGGAGAAGAGGGAGACATGATCCCTTTTGCAGTTTTTGTATCATAACTTTGTATTTTCATTTTCAAGAAGACCCGTTCCTATCTTAAAATAAAGACACATTTATAAGCTTTTTTTTTTGCATAGAAAACACCACTTAGTTGTTAATAGTTAAGGCGCTGTTTAAAAAAAAGTGAAAAGAGTCAAAAGTTTTAATTCTCCCCGAACTATGGGAGACTAGATCAGGTCTTTTCAAGTAAAACGTCGTTAGTTTTGAACGAGGAAATAATATTAATTCAACGAAAAAAACAAAATAACGAATTCATTTGATACAAAAGAAAACTGTAATCAAATAAGAGCTTAAAAATTAAGAATCATAAAAGTAGTATATTGCTTTTAGCATTTTCGAAGAACCATTTGATTGTGAATAAACGCAGTGATTTTAGGAAAAAGAAAACATCCCACTTGCTGTATGCCCTTGTTGAATTTGGCAACTTTTTAATGGCGTTAGTTTCAGACACTACGCTGATATCCTCGTTTCAAGGCCATTTTACAGCTTTATCGCCTTTTTTTGAGCAAATTTGGTCTTAAAATTTTTAATTTTTTTTTCAATAACTTGGGCTATATGACAATATTATAAAATATATCTCTTATAACACATAATTCGGCTTCTTTAGCTTTATCTTCATCCATAGTGGAGTTCCCGCTTTTGTATTTTTGACGGTTTCCATACATGTTTTTGACATTATGTACATATCAGAGTTGTAAAAACTGCAGTCTTTTCGGTACTGCAGTTAATTGACTAAAAAGACTAATTTCAATAAGTCTTTTAACTTACAAAAATACTTTAACTAAAATCGAGCAGTCAGCAGTCAGTACTAATATTCTGACTGTGCAGTTAAAAAAAACAGTTAATTAACTGTAAGTTAATTAACTGCAGTACTTTTTAACTGCTTTTAGTCTTTTTAGTCAGTAAAAAGTCTTTGTACTGCGATGATTTAACTTTTAGTCACCAAGTCTTGTAACTACAGTCAATTAACTGTAAGTTTTTTTTAACTTTTTTTTCTTTTAAATTTCTTTTCTTTTTATTCCATCCTGTTTCTTTTAGTTAAAAGACTATAGAAAACGTTAAAAGACTTACAGTTAATTGACTGTAGTTAAAAGACTTGCTGACTTAAAGTTAAATCATTGCAGTACAAAGACTTTTTACTGACTAAAAAGACTAAAAGCAGTTAAAAAGTACTGCAGTTAATTAACTTACAGTTAATTAACTTTTTTTTTTAACTGCACAGTCGGAATGTTAGTACTGACTGCTGACTGCTTGTTTCGCAGTTAAAGTACTTATTTACAGTATTAACTTACATTCAAAAGGTAAGTTAATTAACTGCGACTTTATTAACTGCATTACCAAAGTACTGCAGTCTTTTACAGCTCTGGTACATATAGATCTACAAATGATAATCATCTTAAATCACATAAAGGGTAACTTGATCCTGGGATCAAGTCTCCCTTGATCGACGGGACCAAGTCTCCCAGTTTGGCTAAATTGAAAAAAAAAATTATAACAATTATGCAATATTAGTTGCATAAAAATCTTCATAAAAGAATATGGGAACATAAAAAAATAACTTGTGGAACTCACAACAAAAAACAACAGCCCAGACAGAATCAACAAAAACACAAAATATATTGTACGAACTAACAAAAAACTAAAAACTGTCACTTGCTCTCTCTCAGAGTTGAATTATGACTCGTATAGACGCATCGACGCAAGACACTTGTAAATTCTGCCAAATTAGCTATTTTAACTCTTTTGGATCTGGAAATTTAGGAGGGAATCAAGTCTCCCAGGGGATCAAGTCTCCTTCTTCTCCCCTACTATTGTTTTACGTGTTTGCCATAAAATTGGTTATGGTAAATGGATTTTCCGATTTTTAACTTCCCAAGTTGAATCGAACATTTTGAGATTTGTCCACTTTTCGATTTCTCTGGGATTTATCGTGTTAAGAGAGATTTCTGTGTAGTGGGTGTACGTACATTTGACCGTTCTTTTTTTAGACGACGATATCTCGAGAACGAATAAATTTATCGACTTCAAATAAATTTTATTTTACCGATAATAACGTCAAAAAGGGTTTAAAAAAAAAAAAACAGTCTGCGGTTTTCTGATTACAGTACAGTGAAATCTCCCATTAGTGGTCCCCGATTTTTTGTCCGGTTGTG
This sequence comes from Epistrophella euchroma, assembly GCA_947049315.1. Taxonomy (NCBI): domain Eukaryota; kingdom Metazoa; phylum Arthropoda; class Insecta; order Diptera; family Syrphidae; genus Epistrophella; species Epistrophella euchroma. The sequence goes on from OX346245.1 coordinate 139,763,660, forward strand.
GGAGCTGTCCGGTTAAGAGAAAGTTAATTTTTTTTTTTAATTTTCTAATGTTTATTATTACATAATCAAAAAATTAAAAGAAGGAAATATGTACATATTTAAATAAACAGTAATCTACTTTTTGCAAAAATTCAAAATTGTTTACTGGCGTAGTTTGTGACATTACACAATGAATGACCGTGAAAGAAAATTTTAGCGACATAATAATTAATAGGTACCTACATTTCAGCACATAGCAGGCTAAGAAAACTCAAAACCGGACGATATTTTCTTATTTCTAATCTTATTTCTAATTTTCTAAATTTCTAAAAAATTTGACCGCCGCGTTCTTTCTTTTTCAGTAAAGTATTGACCGTCCTGTCGGCCCGCGCTCTGTTTGGCCAGGCCTTAATAAGCTAAGGAACTGGGGAATACCCTTCTTAACTCACAACGAAGCAGCGTTCTGTCAAAACCTAACGACGTTTTCTCATTTAGTAAGAGTATAGCAAGCTAAGGAACTAGGGAATACCCTTCTAAGCTTACAAAAAAAAAAAAATGTTCTGTCCGTTTATTAGAGCATCGCGTCCGGTTATTGGAGATTTTCCACGAATTTGCTTCTGCATTAATAGAAACGAAAATTTAAGTAAAATTTGTTTTGAATGTGTCCGTTTATGAGAGGTTATAGATGAAAAAAAAATGTAGGAAACAAATGTCCGTGTCCGTTTAAGAGAGTGTCCGTTTATAGGAATGCTTTTTGTATGGGGAATTTAAATAAAAGTTTGGTTCCCAAAAAAGTGTCCGTTTAAGAGAATTGCCCGCTTATTGGAGCTGTCCGCAGGCGGAGCTTTCACTGTAGTTTAAAAAAAAAGTTGTTGCGTCTCGAATATCTCGAGCACAAATAAAATGCTTTCGACTTTGGGTCAATTTCGTTCTTAAAATTTGGTACAAGCTTTAAGAAAAATCACCTTACAGTTTTTAAGTAAAAAATAAACCGGACAAAGTTATTTAAAAATGATTTTCTACTCGAATATATTGACAACGCACAATGATATTGACTTTTGTGTAGTTGGATTCTACATTCACACAACGCTATATTTTATGTACCTAATCGGTAGAATTTTTGAAAAGTCAAATTGACTTTAAAAGAAATAAAAAAAAATACAAGAAACTACCTACCAAAAATTGTTGAATCTATTTTAAGTCCCACATATTTTTAAGACCCAACTTTGGTTTTCAAAAAATTTTTGAAGATCTCGAATTGGCAATTTTCTTATAAAAAAAAAAAAAACATAGGGTATCGAATTTCAAAGGGTACCAATGAAAAGTTACGAGTGTGGGTCGGTTTTGCGATTCCCATGCAGATCAATATACAAATATGTTAATTACCTAAATAAAAATATTTATGTATATAAATTCTGTTATATAATTTTGATTGATTGCCTTTCAAAGTAATAGAGGTAGAAAGGTAAATTATTTACCGTATATTGTGCTTAATGAACACATCAATCATACTAAATTTTACACACATAGATAATCCGCAATTCTAAAATAACCAAACCTCCGTGCTCCATATTAACGTACATGCTCTTTGCATTTGAATAATCAATAATAATTTATGTAATCACCTGTTAGTTCTCAGCAGATTCCCTAACCTGACAAAATATTCATAACTTTCCCCCAAAAGGCTTTGTCTAATTTATAAATGTAAAGAAATTATTCATTACCATAGGAACAGCAATTAATACGTAATTTGTTATGAACATTGGAAAGCAAAATAATAACTATGAACTTTTATATGAACTTACATAAGTTCTCTATCAAATAAAATATATTGTTGTGCTGCACATATCGGACTTAATAGCAAATAAATAATATCTTTCATCCATCATGCATCTAAAAATAAAATATATTTGCATTTCTGTGCTCAAGGGCGTAACCAAAAAATTTATATTTAAGGGGGTGTTATTATGTGTGGGAACCGTTGTTATCACTTTACGAGGATTTGATTTGGTACTAAATTTAAGTATTTAAGTGAGAGGCTAAAAATTTAATTTAAAAAAAAAATCACTGATCCAATTTCGAAAAAAAAAGATTAAGATAAAATATAAAAAAAATGAAAGTTTTGCATTTATAATCCAACTTGTCTTGCTTGAAAATTTGAATGTTTTTCAAAAATCTGCTTTTCAAAATTAAATTAGCTAAGCAGATAAAGGGAAATTCTAAATTAAAACCTATTATTATTTCACTTGGAATTTATTTAATTCCAAGTTTTAAATTATCCTTCAAACATTTTATTTAAATAATAGTGAAGTTAAAAAATAACGTTCATTCTATAACTTTAAATTTAAAGTTATACGGACAAATTTTAATGAAATTCGGATTATCCATTTTTAAGAACAATACTATTTTTATTTTTATTTCATTGTATGGTAGTTGTTATAAGTAACCAATTTTTTTTTTGTTTATACAATTATTATTTTTGTAATTTCTAAAAAAAAATAGAAACTCGACCAAGTCGTTTTGCAAATGTTTACTTTTTAATAAAAAATTATAACTATTTTTAATTCGGTTAAATATTTTTTTTTAAATGTTGTTATTAAATGTTATTTTTATTAAAATATTCTTCATTAAAATTAATGAAAGTCAGTTCAAGGCGGTTTCGATAAAAGATATATTAACATTTTTTTCGGAAACTTTAATTTAATTAAAGAATTTTATTTGAAATCTTTTGAGCAAAAAAAGTAAAATTTTTATTTCCTTTATTCTTAAAAATTTAAATAAAAATGAGGCACACTGTCCAAAACTTTGTCGCGTTCTTGTCGCATTTTATTGTTGTTTTTTTTTTTTTTTTTTGCGAACAAAAATATTATTGCTTAGTATTTACATCGAACATTAAAATTTCAAAATCGACAAAACTAAGGGCAAATATTGATTTCGTGTCAGAAATCATAGAGATTTTAATCAATTAAAATTAATATTAAGATAACGAAGGCATCCAAAAAAGTAATTTTCGGCAATCGTCTATTGTCTGTTCGTTCATGCGTCTAGGTGAACATCGAGCTAAAGCCTTAATCATTGAAATATTTGCTTTAAATTTAGCATTATAAAACACGTTTTTGTGATTCACTTCATAGAACAGTCAAATAAGGTCTTGACATCTCAAAAATTTGTACTATGTTTGAATTGTGGTTTCATCGTTCTATAAGTCTTCCATCCCCCCTATTGGAAACTTTGCCATACCCTATCTTTATATGCACTAATTTCAGAGATTTAGAGTGTAAACTGCATAAACCTATGCACGCGTATGGTACATAACCATAACCCTTTTAATCCAAGCTGTCTACGGCCTTGTGTGTTGTACAGGTATCCATGTATACCTTTTTTTTGTGAATACGAGAAGAAGAAGCTTTTCATTAAATATCCAATTAATATGTAAAGCAACAGTTTACGGAGATGGTAGTAGAGATATAGTAAAATGCTTGGAGCATTAAAGCAACATCATAACATCAAATATAACCCAACCCCCATGTCAGGACCCATCCTACAGACATGAACTGAACGAACATACCTATACGATGCACAGTACACACAAACATCAGAAGAAAACAAAAATAAGGCAAAATCTACATCATTATAAATTTATTGAACATGGAGTGATGGAGGTGTTTTGTCAACTACCACACCCCGAACATCCTTTCGACGGCCAACTATCGCACCCCAAATATTCTATCTCGATTCTCGATCTAGAGATCTAAAATGTTTTATTAAAGATGACACACACTGTGTGTGTTTTTTTTTTTATGAATGGTTGGATTTAGCAGATATTCCACAAAAAAAAAAATTAAACGTAATACCTTTAGGCCCAAACCCAATACAAGAAGTAAAGCTTGAAAAAGGATATGAATAAAAATGTGAAAAAGCAACGCGCCGGCATAAATACAAACTGTCACTTTTGCCTTGTGTCACTGCTGACTTAAATATTCTGTATGTTGACTGACTCACTTTTTGGAATAGAAAACTCCTCGTAGCACCAAAAAACAAAAACTGTATCCAATCCAATATACCCACCACAAACGATATTGACAGGATTGAAATGGAGTTTTTATTTTATTTGCCTGAAACAAGGACATATTCAAAGAGAAGAGCTTACGCGCGCCGGTTTGTCCCGAAAAGGCCTGGGGGATTTTTAATTGAATGGCTCTGTCAATTTGTTATAGGCAGTTGAATGTAAATGGAAGAAGAAAACTAGGTCGCACCGCACATATCTATGTATTTTTTTCTTTGTGTTCTTTCGTTTATATCGGGAAAAACTAATTTTAAGCTTTTTACTTGCGATATATAGGAACTATATGACAAGTTTTGGATTCGTAAAAAAAATGTACTCGAGATAACAATCAAACTTGACATTACGATGATAGGGAAGACGAAAAAAGTGGGTCTCGCAATTCTGCCCGTCTGTCTGTCTGTGGACTCGCCTACACCCTAAACCCATGGGCCGATTTTAATTAAACTTGGTGTAAAGTGTTTTCGGGACATTACCCCGACACGTTTTTTTCCTTTTATTTTTAGGACCAAAAATAACGGTACCTGCCATATAATTTTTTATTATCATTTTTGGAAAATCTTATATTTTTCCTAAAAATGGCTCGACAGATTTTTCTAAAAAAAATCAATAAATTTTATAACCAAAAAATGGGTTTAAAAGGCACCTCCCATAGAACCATTTTTTTAATTTTCGGTTTCCTGAAAAAGGAAATAAATAATTTATTTTATTCTCAAAAGTTGAAATCATACTGCATATCAAAATTTTCAAAAAAACAAATTTTGGATTTTTAAAAAAAAATAAAAAAAATTTTTTTTTGAAAATTCGATATTTCAAAAACAGGTAGATAATTTTTTTCGAAATTTAATTTTTAATTCAACATCAATTAATGCTAAAAAATTACCAACTTTTGTTCTTAAAAATTTTTACAATATTTTATATATAAAAAATTTATTTAAAAAAAACCGCTCCTACGATTTTAATTTTTTTTTTCTGAAAAACTAGGATTAGTTAAAGAAATAAGATAGTGTACTTGTTTTAGCGGTCAAAACAATTTAAGAAGACTTTTTTAAGAAATTTATTTCGAATTATGTTGATTTTTAATAATTTTTCAATTTAAGCTCTATAATTTATAATATTAGTTTAAATTTAAGATTCCCATAAAAGTTATTTATTTTTAATACGCTCAATCTTTGAAATTCGAGAAACTTTTACTACAAGAACAAGTTTGTGCGATCCAGTAGTGCGTTTTATTTATTATAACTCTGTCTATTTTATCCAATTTAATAAACTTTTGAAAGAAAATAAAACATTAAAACATTCCCTAAGAATAAACTTTCAAACAGATAAAATCGGTTGGGTAGCACTTTTTCATCTATTAAAAAATTCTGAAAAAAATTCAAATTACTTTTTAAACACACGAAAAGATTTTTTTTTTTTTAATATTATACCACTTTTTTGTGTTTAATTCTTTTCACCCTATAAATAAAATAGTAGTATTTTGAAAAAATATCTCTTAAGCATCTTAGAATAGTCTTTCAAACACAAATATTTTTTTACCCCATTTTATCATATTTAAAAAAAAAATTATTGCTCCCTATAACTTAAAAAGAATTGTTGAAATTCGACATGTGCTTTCTTTGATAAACCTGAACAAACAACACACTTTGCACTTTACTGACTTTATAGAGCAAATATTTTTGTTCTATAGAAAAATCTTCAAAACAAAATTACATACAAATTCTTGGTACGAAATTTAAAGCATATTTGACAATCCCTTTGGCGTTTAGTCTCTCCCTTGACGAACAGTGTCAGAAGCACAGACGAGACGCCGAGGTTCAAAAACCTTTCAAATTTACATTATACCCTTTGATTTTCTGATGGAAATTTTTAAAAAAATTTAACTTAAATCATTAAAAATTTGATTCAGATGAGTTTTCTGAAAACAGTAAAATCATATTGGTCCAGGCGCTCAAGCCTAAATAGTATAAAATGAGTCAAAGATCCTATTGAAATTTTAAGACTGAACTGCTATTGCAGAAACATCATACATAACAAACATTAAAGTGCAAAAAATCAAAGTAGATCATCTTTGAGTAAAATAGTGCACTTTTGTGTGTCCATTAGCCTAGAGGGACGGACAAAAATTCAAAGAACAAAAAAAAAGGAGCTTAGAATCCTTTTTCAGAATTGCGTTATCTGTAAATTCAAAAGTGACGTCTTTCCTAATCGAATGGTCTGCAGAAGTAGAGTAATTAAATGGACTGATGCTAGAGGTGCGATGGGGTTTTAATTTAGTTTTTTTTTTCTTTGAATGTTTACACAAAATCTAGGACATGCGGAAGGATTAGCAAGATGAAGGGGGATCTGGGGAAATAAAGAAAAAATTAAACCAGCCAACGATGCCAGGTGAGAGTCATTCATCATCCTTAATTGCAAGAGACATGCTGGGTGAAGTTTTTTTTTTTTTTTTTGCACTTTAGTATCTGGCACCAGGCACCAGGAGCCATGGCGACACTGTTATAATGTTTGTATGAAATAGGAGATAGGATAAGCTTTGCTCAGAGGATGGCACATATTTGTTGGGAGTTTCCACACGGATGGTGGTGATAAATGTGGGTTGGTCGATGGACAATATGGCTAGTGATAAAGAGAGAGAAGTGTCCAGTGAATATAAATGGAATATGTTAACAGAAAACAGATGTTAGATGGATGAAAATAGATGCATCTGTATTCATTCGCGTGATATGTATAAATGTTAACTTGATGGTGTTTGCTTTGAAATGCAATTTAAATTAATATTTGTTCAGTTGAGATAAAATACAAAATAAATACATATTTGTATTTGCTTTTGCTCGGGAAAAAAGTATTATTAGAAAAAAAAAAGAACAAGTTGTATAAGGAAACAGTGTATCAATACATTTCCATTAACTGATACTGAGAGATCCCTTACAATTTCCATTTATTCTAAGCACAAAAGACAGCTGAATTGTTTATTTTTATGCAGTTAGTACCGCATGTTTATATTAACTGAGCTAAGAATAAGAATCTTGATAAGTAAATATAGCGATAAAATAGGGTTAAAATTTTAAGATTTTCTGTGTCAAACAATGTTGTTCGACTTTTTTACTTTACGTTTTTTACATAGTTTTTATTTACATTTTTTTACATTAGTTCTTTACCTGCTGTATTTTTACTATATTCATGTAAAAAACGTAAAAAATGTAAAAGAGTAAAATAAAACGTGAAAAGTAATCAAAATTGGTAAGCTTCAAAACTGAAGATGAGGCTTGGAGCTGTGCGGTATCTAAAGAAAACTATTGGGTTTTTATTTTATTTTCGATATGTTTATAAAAAACAGATTCTCTAATCTATTTTCGTCACTATAAAATGCTTTAGTTAATTATTTTGTTCTTTCGATTTCAATAAAAAGATCTTGCCTATTCTGAAAGTAGGTAATCGTTCAACCATACAAAAATTAAAAAAAAAAGCTTTGTCTGAGAGGAAGTAGCTCTAATAATTATTTTTGGAACTTTATGTATAAACAATTCAACTCACTTGAATGACTGCAAACTTTCTTTATTAAGATTTTGACACATAGTGATAATTCCACTTATTTTCTCTCTTTTTTCTCAGTAATTTACTTTTTTACTTCTTATTTACCTTTTTTACGAGTTTTTTACGTTTTTGACGCAATTTTTACGTTTTTTACACTTATGTACGCGTTTTTTACCTACTTAAACGTAGAAAAGGTAAAAAATAGTTTTTTACATGAATTTGAACATCACTGGTGTCAAATTTTACAGAGTAAACTTATTAAAAATATGTAACCCACACATTCATATTCTTAACGCAAAATTAAAAAAAAAATACCTTTCGTGTTTTTAACTTCTCAAAAATTAAGGAAGATTTTTACATCTAGTTTTCGTTATTTGACCAAGAATTGATAAGACCATTGAATATTAAAAAAAAAAAAACAACAGTTGCACTACCCACAATAAAAAAAAAAAAAAACTTGAGAAAAATTTACAATTTGTTTCAAAAATTTTGACTTTAAAATTTTATTTCTTTAAAACTATTCCTTCAAAAGAATAGAATATCAACTTTCAAAAAAGTTATAGCACATCATTTTATATTTTATGTGCTTTCGTTGATTTTTAATAATTTTTTTTCCATTTTAAGTCAATTTTTGAGAAATTGCTCCCCCTCCCAGAGCCTCAGGGGGGGGGGGGGGGTAGAGTATTTTTTTTCTACACCATCCTGTTCTTACAATAATTCCCGGAATATTCACCCATGTAAATGTGTAATCTATTTAAGATTCGTTCACTGTGGCGTATACTTGACTTTTTTTATATTTTTTATATTTTCCCATTTTCATATTTAAGTTTAAGTCCTATCAATCTCCAATAAAATTTAAATCCCCATTAAAAATTGGAAATTAAAAATTTTTGTATGAAATTAAAAAGAAATTCCCTTTTTAATAATTATGTAATAAAAAAAAGGAAAACAAATTGGGTTTAAATGCATACATTTTCGTACTAAATTTTCTCTAGTTTCAAAATCAATACAATTTAAAAATTAAACCCTATCAAAACTACATAATTTAGTTTAATTAATTGATAATGAACATATTAAGTTCAGAAAACAAAATCCTTTTTTTAAAGTTCCCCATAATTTTAATATTTAAATTAACCCCAACAACAAAAAACTACATTCGATCAGAAATAAACTCAATACAAGATAAAAAAAAAACAAAATCCTCTAAATAATAAATTGATAGTCTGAATTGTAGGCAGGTATTAGGATAAAAACTGAAGTGGGTCACTAAATAAACTCAATTATTTGTTCTAAACTGGGACAGCAATCTTTATTCGACTATGCTCTGTTATGTATATTGATTTCCAAAACTTCGATAGGTATCCTATTTACTTCTATGCCAATAAAAAACATTAAATTTAAATTGGAAAGTGGTTATTTTTGGCTGTAGTTCAGAGTTTTATTTTTATTAAATTCAATCGATGTGGTGTAGAGGAAAATACAATATTCAAGCCACAAGAGGATAATTTTATGTTATAGGTTTTTTATTGATTTAAATAAGAGACCTGGCGAAAAGAAAACATTTTTTATAAAAAAAAAGGTAAAACTAAAAGGATGTCTTAATAAAGTCTTTATACCTATGTCCCTAGTTTTCGCAGACATTTTTGTCAGAATTAAAAAAATCTGTTATCAAACCGTGAGTTGTTCCTCACATTTAAAATGCACCTATCCTTATTATTTAAGGCTTAACTATATTCAAGACATTTTGCAAAAAAGTGGCAAAAAGTGGAAAATTGAAAAACAAAAACATGCTCTAGAAATGTCTGTGTACAAAAAAAAATAACAGATCAAACACAATTTTCATGGGGAAAGTGAGGGCAAGACCGCACATTGGGGCATGACCGTTTTTGTACTATGCTGTGTGACAAAAAATGGAAATGTGGAAATGTCAATATACTTACAATGAAAAACACGTGGCTTTTGGGAACATCGATCATGTCTTCCAGTATGAAGTAGTTCGGTTGAGACGTCGTCGAGAAGTTACGGTAGTTCAATTGTCCGCGGCGCCAACGACGTAAATATACTATGAAATTTCTGCTAATGAAAACAATGTCAACATAGACTTCGTCGATGCTCTAGCTAACACTCCATAAACGTCAACATCCTTCCCATTTATCTTCTCGAAAAGAACTTGGTGGGTTACCTTTCTTCTCAGGGAAAGGTAAGGTAAGGAAAAACTGCAATATTGACAAGTTTGCCGTAAAGAAAAAAAAAAAGCAAGTCACCGTAAAAGCCTGCAAAAAGATAAGACACCGGCTCTAAGGAATTTCGCTGAAAGTGAAGATGAGTACACTAGTGTTCCAGATTGCAGTTGTATGTTCTTTTTGGGGCTTTTTTTTAAATCGAAACCAATTAACGGGTAGATTAAATTCACCATGCGTCCTGGCTGGGCTCTCGAAGCTTGTGCTGGAGTTGGAGCAGATGAAGAAGTCACATATATCTGTGACTTCTGCAAATAGGTTGCATTTTAAAGGAAAAAACGGTGTTGCCCCCAATGAACATTGATAGGACAAGACCGTTTTTTTTTGACAATGTTTCCTAAAAGTTTATTTTTTTGAGTAATTTATTTATTAATTATAATAACTAAAACTCCTAGAAGAAATGTACGCCTAAGTGAATAAAAATTTTATTTTTACTAAGACACGTTTTTTAATGGATTTTTTGGCAATCAATCACTAAAGGTGCGGTCTTGCCCCAACTTCCCCTACACTTTTTCGCACTCGGGCATCTCTAGCAAATGTTTTTGTTTTTCTTTTTTTTTGCAAAAAGGGAATTCATAAAAAAAAAAGAACCACCATACGGCGTGCTTCCATTTTGATTAAATTAATTTTAAATTATATTTTTTCACATTATTCTTATCAACGCAAAATGGATTAACCCTTTTGTTCCATTAACAAATTACCTCCCATTTTTTTCGTCCCCCTAAAGAAGATCCAACTATACAAACATATTACATTCAATTTTACTCATCTTGTTTATCTTTGTGCTCTTTCGCAAAAAAAATAAACATTTTTCACTTTGAAAATCTCTCTATCCAACAAGAATTCTCATGCTCAAGCTCATGTAACAAAATTTTGTATATTTTATCTATTTTTCAAATTCAGGAACGAATGGTTCAAATAACTCGACAAAAAATGGGCGGACTTGGCCTGAGCATAAAAGGTGGAGCTGAACATAAGCTGCCAATACTGATATCCCGCATTTACAAGGATCAAGCTGCTGATATAACTGGACAATTGTTCGTAGGAGATGCGATTATAAAGGTAAACGGTGAATATATAACAGCGTGCCCGCATGACGATGCCGTTAACATTTTACGAAACGCCGGCGATATTGTTGTTCTAACAGTGAAACACTATCGAGCTGCAACACCGTTCCTGCAAAAACAACGTAAGTATACAGTAAATTAGTTAGATGCACTAACAACGGTATAGCACAAAAAATAAAGAGCAATGGCCGCTATGCGTCTACACATCTCCATCCTTCGCCACTGCCGCCATCACATCCTCAATGTGGATAGATGGGGTGGCTGGTGCTGGGTAGATGATGAAAGGTAATTGCATTTACCGTTAGTGGTAAGTAATTAGTAATGGAAATACATCGTCTTCCGGTGTTTGTGTATCTTAATGTATGGATGGATAGGTTTTTCTCATTTCAATTTTGTATCCTGTTGTTTTTTTTTTTTTTTTTCTTCCCTTTCTCTTCTGTATCTAAAAAAACACAGTTACTAAGGACACCCCCGACTCAGACAACGATGCAACATGTGCGGAACTGAAGGCTGACGAAGGATTCAAATCCTCGGTGAATAATGGCACAATAAGTAGGAGCTGTAGTCGACCTATGTCAATTTGTTCGGAGCCGGAGAAAAAATGGGTCGATGTTGTTTCAGGTGAGTTTTTCCTGATCCTGGTGCTGTATACCTATACAGTGGCTAAACTCTGGGTGGATTTCTTAAGGGGGTATAGGTGGGGGGGGGGGGGATTGTTATGGCTTGATGGTGAGTGTTTATTTTTCGCTTGCTGCTCTTTGTTTCAATTTGCAATTGAGAGGTGGCTTTTTATTACTTATTTTTCCATCCTATGGAGGATGATGGAAGATAGAATATGTTAAATACCTCTACTTCATTCTTTTACTTTAGCAATACTTGGGGGATCTTTTTTCTCGTTTTTTTTTTTTTTTTTTATTTTTGTTTACGTTGAGTTGCTAAGGACTAACTGTCATAGAAAACGTTGCCATCGTCTCCGTCTGGTCTCTATAGTCATTATTGCTGGCCCAGCAATTGTATTATACCGCATTAACTACTAACTGGGGCTTGAAAGGATTCCTGAGAGGAAAGATGCTTTCGAAGTAGATACTCGTCGAAGATTTTTTTATTTGTACCTACCAATGTATATTTGAACTGTGGGTAGTAAATGGATGATGAAGTAATTTAACCTATAAGAGTTTCGCAGTTAACTTTATTTGTTTTTTTTTTTGTATTATTTATTTCCTTGCTGCTTTTCACTAATTGAATATTGTTTTGAATTTTTCCTTGATTAGAGATCCTACAATTGCGGATGAAGGAAGTCAATTGGAATATTTTTTTTTATTTTCGATTGGACAGACAATACGAAGGAGGATATAAATAAGAAAGTTCGTTTGTTTTTCTTTGTTGTGAAAAAAAAAATAATTAAAACATCGGAACAAAAAAAAAAAAAAAACGGTAGAGATATTACATACTTATATACAAATTTAACAGAAACCCAATTTTCTTTAATTTCATTACCAATAGAAAATGGATGTGTAGTTAGAAGGAAATACCTACAAAGAGATATTCTTCTTTCAATGGATTGTGGTAGTTAAAATTGTTTTAAATTTTGGTTAAAGAGTTCTGTTACGCGTATAAAATATAATTGGTTTGGAAGAAAAACGACATAACTCAAAAAATCTCATTTTCAAAACAGGCAACAAATTATCTAATTTGAATTTCAATTATTTTGCAAAAATATCATAACCACAAAATAGCATATTAAGTTCCAAATATTTTAGTAAAGTCTGGTATTTTTTCTGGTTTTTGTTTATTCAAATGCAATTCTAGCTCAAAAATTTATTTTGTTGAGTTGTGTCATTGTTCTTCCAAACCAACGATATGTATACCTTATAGTATAATTTTTTATCAATATTGTTGTACTGCCTTGTTGTATTAATATGTATATCGATGTTTTGTGTGCTTGCATGCTGCTCTCTTCTTCCTAACTATAATAATCTATTGGATGTGCCCCACAATTTTTGTTTTAAATGTATGGGGTTAGATGAAATAATTTTGTTTACTTTCCATTTTAATTCAGTTTTAAAAACGTTATTATACAGGGAGGTTCACTTAAGGTGTGTTGAAATCAGACAAGAAAAAAATCGTATGAAAGGGGGGGTCTATTTCCCCCCGCTTAGGCGGAAGGGGCACATTTGTAAAAAATCGACTTAACCTTCCGATCACAACAGGAGTGCTCTACCACCCCCAGGCATTTTAATTTTAACCGTAATTTAAAATTTGCTTTATTCCCCTTTCTGCCGTTCTATGTATTTGTCGTTTAATACCTCAGCCTCTCAGGTGTCAGTTGCTGATTAGTAGTCTCCGCGATAGGTTATATTTTTTGAGTGCGAGGGCAAAAGGTATGCATTGGGTTTGAATATCACCCCATGTTGTGTTCCATGTATGTGAAAATTGAAGGAATAAAGGGGGTTCTAGGACACCCCATGGAGTCCAATGAAAGTGAGCCTCCTCCGAAACAGCATGAGCTATCGCGATATGCAATTCGTCCAAACAAACAAGACCGCAAAAGCAGTGTTGCGTGTCTTAAATGCCAATGTCCTATATGCCATGAACACAGGAAAGAGATTTGTTTAAATTGTTTTTGTAAATATTTTTATTTTTTTATGAATTAAGCTTTTTTCTGTTTTTTTATAAAGTATGTTATGTTTTATTGTTATGTTTGAACAAAAATTTTAAATTGCCCTGGAAAGTATTTTTTTAAAATTTATTCCTGGCTGTGGTGTTCTGCCACCCCTGTTATGGTTTATGCATAGCATATATTAAATGTGATGTTATCGGAAGGTTCAAATATAAAACAAATAATTAAAAAACAACGGCAATACTCACAATGTCAGGCTTTACTTTTTTAAAGCCCAGAAGTCCGTTTTTTTATTATGTTTTTAAATCAAATTATTTGAGAAAACAGGTTTTGAAAAATTAATTTTCAAACACAAAATTTTGAAAAACACAAAGTTTTGAAAAATTAATTTTCAAACACAAAATTTTGAAAAAATAATGCACAAAATTGGGTTCAAACATTTAATTTAAATTTAATTTAAGTCATATTTTATAGGGGACACCCCAGCTATCTCTAGCCTCATTAAAAACTAGATTGGTTTTCCAGGCGGGCATTATTGCTTATTAACTTTTATAAAAACATCATTGAGATAACCTTATTTCCCCTCAATTATTTTCTATTTTTGTTGAAATTTTATTTGATTTTTCTAATCTCTAAATCTGAATCAATATATGAACCATCTTTTCCTTGAATAATTTCATGTTCTCATTGAGTCCAAATTAGTTTAGATTTGTATTCCTTGTTTAAAAATTAAGCGATTGTTTTCTACAAGTTCTTTTTGGAAAAAGCAAGTCAACTTGAAACAATATTAACATCGTCCTCTCTCAGTGCCTATTTGAATTTCTCAGAATAAATTTTGGTTTAAAATCACCAACTTGAATTAAGTTATTCACATTAAATTGTGGTTTCTATGTGAATTAAGCCTCTTAGATACAACTTAGAAGAAGCCCGAACAGTCATGTCTCAAGAAGGTCCTTTACTTTGCTCTTAAATGTCATGTCCTTGTCGCCCAATGCTTGCACTCGACAAACAAACAATTCAGTATAAATGGACACAAACAAAATAATGGAAACAAATAAATACAAATACACCTACACACACATCCAGTGGTCTTAATAAACTCAAAGTGTTTTATACCTGCCTTAATTAAATTTAAACGTTTCACTGCATTTTGACCAACTTTTCCCATCACCCCTCAACCCTCTCGCTATGACTATTCCAGGAATTCATTCAAATTTTGTGTAAATGTACATGATTCTCTTTGGAATTTCGCATTCTAACCAAAATAACTATTTTTGGCAAACTGCACATCCGAGATAATTGGATTATGATGGTGTATGCTATATAAGGGAATATATGGTAATCCATGGGACTGCTAAACAAAAGCCAAAAGCCTCCAATTAGTAAAAAATTACTCTTCGAGCTAAATAGCTGCAATGAACAACTAATTTCAATTTATTTATACGTTTCGTTCTCTACTTTTCGGTCCTGTGCTCCTCTTCCTGGATTCTGGATATCTAAACGAACAACAACAACTGCAGTTCCCCTGATGATGGCCTACGTGACTCGATACATCTATGGCACAGACAAGCTGCGACCTAATGCCTTCGAAGTACGTGGCCTCAATGGAGTTTCCACAGGAATCATTCACTGCGATGATCTGGCAATTCTCAGTCAATGGCTGAAGCTAA
This sequence comes from Epistrophella euchroma, assembly GCA_947049315.1. Lineage (NCBI taxonomy): Eukaryota > Metazoa > Arthropoda > Insecta > Diptera > Syrphidae > Epistrophella > Epistrophella euchroma. The sequence goes on from OX346245.1 coordinate 139,778,836, forward strand.
TAACAGACAACGTAGTTGGATTAACACATTTACAGGTAAGAGAACCAAATTGATTGACGTAAAAATGTCTGGCCTGTGGCCATTTTGAATAGATCTTTCGACAAAACCTCCTAAATTCTATTTGAATTTGTAGAAGAGGTCCTTCCGGAACCCTTACAAGTCCATATAGTCTATAGTAATTTGGAGTTGGCAAATAAAAAAGCTTAAAAAATCACCATCATTGTTCTATAGGGGAAGTAATCCCAGTTCCCGAAAAAAGGATTTTAGCATTTGGTCAAAAAATCGAAAGCTAACAAATTCCATCGTCTGACGTAGGGACTCGGTGTAGGTTTTGTGGAAACTTTTCAGGAAGGATTTTAATCCAGGACGCATACAGAGTGAGAGAGTCTCTTTTCATTCCGAGGAATTGTCATTGGTTTTTGTGATGCATAAACGGAAGGGAGGATTTACGTCCTTCCGGTTGTTTTGTGGGGACAAATGCTTCCGGGGGATATAGTACGTACATACAACATATACTTTAACAGAAATGTGAAAGGATTGTATACAGCTTGGATTATAACTAATGGAAGGTAACAGAAAAAAGAAAAAAGACAGACAATATAATGTTTTTGTGGCTATGGCACGTAAATTCTCATGTAAGCATTCACCAGAAAGACCATCAATCAGAGGACTTTAAGAATTATATCTCTGATGGTACAGCTGCTTGAGAGAAGATTTATATGCAAAGAAATTTAACTTTTTAAATATGCTTATATAAAAGTAATAGCCAAGAGATATTGCTTACTATGTAGAGAATTTTTTTAAGCATAGTTTTTTAGAGACATTTTTTTCAAGTTTTTGTGAGCTGAGATAAATGTTCTCTAAAATTATCACGCATTCAAAGCTATGGCCAGTCTGATCGAAGTTAAGAAACTAAATACTATTTTCCATGAGCCCTTTAAAAATAGTTTTGGAATACATATTTTCACTACCGTTAGCCAGTTATAATGATGATCTTGATGAGATGCCATGGCCTAGCCGCCATCCACGCAGGAATTCATGGTCGTATAGAGGGTAGTCCTGAAGGGTGAGTACGCACGAGGGTTATTGTGATATCACATCGCAGTGCGTTCTATCTTGTTCTATCCTTATTCTCATAACTTAATTGTTCTGTTTGAAAATGAAAACAATTTCTGGCATTATTACTAAAATATATTTCGGAAACTACGCCAGAATATAATCTGGTCTTTTCCAAAAAAAAAATTTTGAATATATTCTGGCGTAATTTTCATTTCGATTTTCGGGTTGTTTTCCGTATCCGTCGTTTCAATATTTCTGGCTTATTTTCCAAACAAATTTTCTGCTTCATTTCCAATTTTAAGCAGAAAACAATTTCTTGCGTTTGTTTTTTCATAAATAAATTCTGACGTAATTTACGGGAGACATGAAAAATTCTTCGATTTAAAAGATACGAGAGAGATAGACGAGGCTAGAAAAACCATCGTCGTTTTAAGATCTAGATGAGGTATTTATCGTTTAAAAACCTATAGAGAACCTTTTGCACAGAAAAAAATTCCATATAAATTGTAAACAAAAGTATATTTTACCATGAAAAGGGGTGTGTTTTTCCAAACAAAAGAATTGCCTTTTAAATAAAAATAAAACTTAGGTATTTATATTGAAAAAAATATGTAAATAAATATAACAACAAAGCTTTTATTTATGTACATATGTACATATATATTAGACTGATTCAAAAAAAAAAATGTCTTCAATTTTCAATTCCACTAGCTTTTTGCTTAAAGTTCAATGAAATAAGTGGATGGCGAATTCCATATTTTTTTTTTTTTTAATTAGTCCAATGAACTCAAAATTAAAATAAAAAATATACATATTTGTTTTAAATGTGTGCTGATTTTTTTAAAAATTCTCAAATAGTGTACGAAATAGGTTTAAGTAGATTTAATTTAATTTAACTTAAAATCTTTGAAGTAATTGAAAATAATCTATGAAATTTTATCATTTAATTTTTCAATATATCTCTTGTCTTGAAAAAGTGCTAGAAACAAAAGCCGTTTAGTCAAAAAATGTTTAAGCTTTTTTAAATCAAATAAAATTGAAAAAAAAAACAAAAAGGTTCATATTTTTTTAGTATAAAGCAAATTATTAAAAAAATAATTCAGAGTTTTTAAACATTTTTTAAACATTTCTATTCGAAATAGTTATCAACTATCAAAGAAACAATGGTACACTGTGGCGTATACGTAATTTTTTTTCTTTTTTTTTTGATGTTTTGTTATAATATTTCCTTAGTTTGCGGGTACTTATTTTCAATTTAAATTTAACTATTTTTAATAAGCTTATAATTAGTAAATCAAAGGTAGAGTTTATTTTTTTTTATTTTGCAGGGCCGTAATGTGTCTGTATTAATGTTTCTTCCCCACTCACCCATTAAAATCTTATTGCCTTCAAGCTCCCAGGTTACTACTCTGGAAGATACATATCAAAATTGAAATTAACATGGTTTAAATATATAATTTCATTTAAATCGAGAAACCAAGTTATAAGGAAAATGGTATTTTACTAAAATTACTTGGATTTTATTTTTCGCTATAGAAAGAATACACTCTACAAATGTCATTCAGATCACCAAGGCTGATTTTAAGAAACTAATTATAATAATATGCATATACATGCATAACATAGATGAATTATTGCCCATTTTTAATAATGACAAGATAATGTACGGCAATAACCAAGGCCAAAGAATTGTGCTGAAAAAAAAAAAAAAACAAATCATTCTTATGTGAAAAATGTCTTATGAAATACGAAAAATAAAAATCCAATGTGATTATGAAATATTAAAAGGTTCGTTTATACTTTAAACTGTGATATTTCTAACTGTGATAAATTTGAAGAAAAAATGTGAAAAACTTTGACCTTTTAAAATCTTATTCTACTTGACTGATATAAACTTCAATTTTAATATTGACAACATTGAAAAATTTATATCTAACTTGGATGATAGTATTGTGTACCTGGCCCTGATGGTACACAGTACACAAATCTAAGGTAATATCTTGCGCAGGTTGTCAGAAATTAAAAAATGGTTGCTCGAGTGCTCCCACAAACTTCACTTCACACCGCAATATTAAAAACAACAACAAATATCGAAATTTTAAAAAATGGTTGCTGGAGTGCTCCCAAAAACTTCACACCGCAATATTAAAAACAACAACAAATATCAAAATTTGACATATAAATGGGCACTGGATCCACCATTTTTGTAGATGCGCAGAACAGAACAAAAATGAAATCGCTAATGATATTACATTTAATATATATACCGTGCTGATGGTATACCTTCTAATATTTTGACAAATTATGTAAGTCAATTGTCGTTACTTTTGTCGGTTCTTTTTAACTTATTAATGTCTTCTTCTATATTTCTATCTATTTGGAAAAATTCCTTTATAATCCCTCTACATAAGAAAGGTAAAAAAGATGAAATCATAAATTATAGACCTATTGCTCGATTATCGGTTATTCCCAAGCTTTTCGAGGCTATTATTTTTGTTTTTATGTCAAATCATTTATACCTAGTTTCAAATCAACATGGTTTTATAAAAAGACGTTCTGTACTGTAACCGTTTTAATGGAATTCTCTGAAAATTGTATTGAATCGTTTAAAAATAAAAATCAATAGATTGTGTCTTTACAGATTTTAGTAAGGCGTTCGACAAACTCTCGTATCGAATTTTAATATTTAAATTAAGGAAACTGGCATTAACAATCAGTTTGTAATGTGGATTGAAGCTTATTTAACTGATAGGTCTTCTTACTCGACACTTTTCAACGGTTGCGAATCAAATAAGTTTAAGGTCAATTCCGGAATACCACAGGGAAGTTATTTAGGTCCTGTGCTTTTTATTTTATTTATTAACGAAGCACTCAAAGTGTCTCATTTATGCGAAATACTTAAGTCTTCAAAATTATTTCAAATTCTCGTGATTGTGAAAAGTTGCAAAGTGAACTTAATTCATTTTTTGAATGGTGTGTTCGTAATTGTTTAATTCTTAATATAGCTAAATTTAAAACTATAAATTTTACAAGAAAAATGTCATTAACTTCTTTCAACTATGTGTTAAATGGTGTACTATTGTCACGAGAAAGTGAAGTAACTGTTCTTGGTGTCTTATTTGACCAAAAACTTGAGTTCATATCGCAGCGCACGTCGACTCCATAACTAATAAAGTCAATTCAATTCTTGGTTCGATTAAGAGAGACTTAAAGAAATTCTCTGATCCTTTTGTTATTAAACATCTTTTTATTACATTTGTGCGACCCCTCCTCGAATATGCTTGTCAGATTTTATCACCCCATTATGACTGTCATAAAAATAGATTAGAACAAGGGAAAAAAAGATTTTTGAGGTTTACACTCAGAGGCTTGGGTTGGGAAAATCTTCCTGAACTCCCTCCTTACAATAACAGACTTAAACTTATTGACATGCCAAGTCTTTATGATTAAATTTGTCTTCATTGTTAAACTCATAAATGGAAGTATAGACTCATTGCACCTTTTGTCTCATATTAACTTTAATATTCCCCAAAGAAGCTTCAGAAATTTTCTTGATTCTATACTTATTCCATGCTATCGTACTAATTATATGAACGATTTCTCCTTTAAATTAAATGTTTAAACTGTTTAATTTTACATTTTTCAAGTAAATACATTTTTCAAGTAAATATAAATCGACTTTTTTTCAATTAAGTACCTAATGTATGAATAAATATGTAATGCTAGTAATAAGCTGTTTAAATAAATAAATAAATAATTTATGCTTCTCACTAATTTTAAATTCAAACATTATTTAATTATTTAGTAAATAAAATAATAAATTCTTACTCATTCGCTTGGCATGAAGAGGATAGTAAATAAAATAGAATGCATATATGCATTTTCAATTTGATATAGTTGAATTCCTGTGAGGCAATCCAGAATAATTGAATTGTATCCGCAAAGAATTGCAGAATGAACTCTTTCTATAAAATTGTAGAGAAATTATGAAATTAAATTCAAGAGTGAAACTTACTTATTACTTTGGTATGAAAAGTATTTACATAACGAAGAGAATCATTATTATTTTCATATAGAAGTCCTTGTTGTAGAACTTAAGCATGAAATTGTATTCAATTTCAAGTACTCTTCAATTGCAATTAATTAAATAACAATTTGAAATAGCCCTCAAAGACAATGAACCACGGATAAAGTGAATATTTTTCTCTTTTATTTGAATATAGGATTCAATTGAACTCCTTCCTATCATTATATACCTACTCATATTACCTTTTTGGATTTATTTCCAGAGCCGGATTAGGGGCTTTGCTTGAGTCAAAAACATTGAATTCACGGTGATTTTTAATATTGAGTTAATTTAGGTAAAGCAAGAATAATTGTTCTTTTATATACCAATAAACTTAATCTTAATCTCAAATTCAATAACCTTCAGAAAAATAGGTATAGTTTGATTTCAAGGTCAGAAAATCAATTTTCCAATATTTAAAATTACCAGAATTCAGAAAACTGTTAAAACAACAAATAATCATTTATATATTTAGTTGCTTTTTTTTTTAATTATTTTTATAATAAAATCCCTATTTTTTGGGATCTTATATAAAAATGTTAAAAAAAAAACATTTTTTGGATTTAAAAAAATATGTTGTTTTTTTTAATATTTTTTTTTTAAGCGTTTAATGAATTTTTACAATATTATGGTTTCTTAAAATAGCATGCCAACCACATCTATTTTTCTAAAAAAATTTTAAAATTTTATATAGAGGGTGTTCGGTATACGGTGCACCAAAAGGCTAAAGCGCGTAGTTTGGGTTAAGATAAAAAAAATCGTATGGAAGGGGGGTCTATTTCGTCGCGTTAAGGCGGGAGGGGCGATTTTTTAAATATTGACCTGAAATAGAAAAAAAATTTTAAAAACAACGGTTAAACTTACAATGTCATGTTATACTTTTTTTTAAAGCCAGAAACCCATTCCTTTATATTGCTCTTAATTCGAATTACTAGAAAGAACAGTTTTTGAAATTAATGTTCAATTTCAAAATTTTTAAAAAATAATGAAAAAAATTGTATTCAAACAAATTTTTATTTTACTTAATTAATGTTTTTAATATTCGAAGCTTCTGCAAATTTCTAGTCAAATACGGGAAAGAAAATACTCAAGTATCTTTATGTTTTTGAGAAAATTAAAAATAACGGGAGGGGAAATTTTCTAAAAAAAAATTACTTAAGACAGAAAAAAAAATTATTAAAAAAACAACGGTCACTACTACAATGGCATGTTATACCTTTTTTTAGGGTAAAAAATGTCTTCTTTTATTTTATTCTTTAAAATAAGTTATTTTAGTAAACAGTTTTTTAAAAATTAATTTTAAATCTTAAATTTAAAAAAAAAAATTAAAAATTGTGTTCAAACTAATTTTTTTTTAATTTTATGTTCTAAGGTAATATTTTCGTTTCTTATATTTAATGCTTCCATCAATTCTCAGCCAAACACTAAAAACCAGGTGTCAACATGTATTCCAGTTTTTGTTGTTCCACAGATTCTGTTTCTACTCAAAAACAAAAAAAACATTTAGGCATCCAGTTTTTAGTGTTTGACTGAAAATTAATTGGAGCATCGATTATTAAAAACAAAAATATTACTCAATAACGTAAAATTAAAAAAAAAAGGGTTGAACACAATTTTTGTTCGTTTTTTTTTCAAAGTTTTGAGTTTGAAAATTAATTTTTCAAAAACTATTCTTTCAAATAATTTGAAATTAGAACAAAATAAAAGAACTAAATTCTGGCTCTAAAAAAAAGTAACACGGCATTGTTAAAGTTGCATTTGCTTTTTAATATATTTTTTTCTATTTCAAGTCGATTTATTTAAAAATTTGCCCTTCCGCCTAAACGGGAGGAAATAGACCTCCCCTCTTATACGATTTTTTTCTTGTCTTGACCCAACCTACTCGCTCTAGCTTTTTGGTGTACCTTATACCGAACACCCTGTATACAAAATATATGTTTTTAAGAAAACCGCTTCAACGATTTTTGAAATTTTGTCTCCATAAATTCATATTTTTATCAATAATTCCGATGGCGTTTTAATTTGAGAGTAATACTTTTTAAGTAATCAATAGATCAAGATTAACATAACAAACCCTCCAAATGATCTTTACTAAACTGATCGTGACGTCATAAAAAAAAGTTCATCAAGACTTTAATATGTAAATTGGTTTTCTTCCGTGGTTGCATCCTTCTCATGCCCTTGAATTGATATGTATATAAGCTGTTTCTGGAGAAATTCTAGGAGCTTAAAACATTTTCAATTTATTGTATACAAAAGAGATTTCAAACACATATAGAATTGGCAGAACCTGCTTTTAAATACAAAATGTTTAAGAATGACAGCAAAAAAAAAAGGTATGATAAGGTCTTAATATTTTTGACTTTTTACGGACCTCTAGAGTCGAAATAGCTTGTTATAGTCCTGCTCCTGCTTCTTTTGCATATTCCTTCTTTCATTTTAAATTTAATATGCTTGAATATACCAAAAGTACTTACATTTATATAAGCCACTGAAAATATAAAATTTTCTGCGTGTAATAATAAAAAACGACCCCGGAAAATTCCTATTTTTCATTCTTTTTTATTTTACGAAAAAAAAAACTCAACAAGGACTCATAAATTTTTTTCTTGTATCCTTTTTTCATAAATTTCTCTTATTTGTTGTTGTTTTTTTTTTTTTTTGCAGATGAAGCTGTATAATCGGAATTTTGCTGTTGGCGAACGAATCGAATACATGGGTTGGGTGAATGAAGGAGTCATCAACAATAACATCTCGTGGCAAAGCTACAAGCCCAGATTCCTAGTTCTCAAAGGAACCGAGGTTATGCTCTTCGAAACCCCGCCGGTATGTACCTACTACTTACAGAGCTTTGATTTTTATTAATATTGATTGGGTGACTGAATCAGCATCAGTGAGGGAGGGAGGTGACGGTGAGAAGTGTTGGCTTTTTTTCTGTAAACAGCTCAATTTTCCATCGAGCAGCCAGCATCAGTGGAAATTTAAATTTCTATCCTCCGTTTAAAGGACGATGTCGGTATACTCATGTAGACTAATGCCGTTGCGTTGGTTTGGTTGATATAGTCTTGTTGTGATTGTTGACGGAGATTTCCGTTTCCACGACTTGAATGTTTGCAATGAATTTGAAAAGTGGTCGATGTAGAGTCCTGTGGCAAGGAAGGAGGCTGGGCGCGGCACGACTTGAGGCACGCTGATGATAATGATGATGATGGTGATGATGAAAATGTAGGTCATGAGGCATGCCTTATGTTGGTGCTGTTCTGGCTAGGCATCAAACCAAAACGAAGGATTTGTAAATGAGAACAAGGACTTTTTTTGCGAAAAAAAAAACAGTTGTTCCTTTCTGTTCACTGTCTCTCTCTCACTTTGTCCGGGTATATTGGAGAGGAATCGACAGTTTTTTCTGGGAATTATGTTCTTCATGCGGCAAGTGTGATGGGCAACTTGGAGGGTGAGGAGGACAGCAGTCCAATTAATCAAACGAACACGCGTTGTTCTGCATCCAAAAAAAAAAAAAACAGAATCGCAGAGAATGGCCGATAAAATTGAGTGCTCATAAAAGCATCCGAGACTGTTAGGCAGGATAACGGCAAAATAGAGAGGTTTGTTTTACATTTTTGTGCTATTCCTATGGACAGGGTGAGGTTAGGGGCTTTTTTTGTAGAATGTATACAAATGTGTTTATCGAGTTTTTTTTGGGGGATATCTCTTTCATGGTCTATGGTTTTTTTTTGCATACCTACCTATGTATATACAAGTAGACGTGCTAAAATGTTGATGAAATTGATATCATCATATATTCTTATTTTGCTATGTTTGTGTTAAGCTTAGAGAAAAGAGAAGCCCCCTATCAAATTGGGTCGCTATAGGTGATTTTGTTGTCTGTTTTTATTTTTATTTATTTTTTTTGATGGGAGAAACATTCCAGAATAAATTTCATTTTATTAAGTGACATAAATTGGGTGAGTCAAAAGAACTTCCCAAGGTTAAGTTTATTTAAATTTCATAACAAAATAAACGTTCTTTAAAGATATTTTGTATTCAGGATTTTGAATGTCGTCGTCATCACAACCAGAGATGAAAATTATGTTGTCTTTGAGAAAATTGCACTTAATACAATAATATACATACATAAGTTGAGATGTAAAATGCATTTTTAATTTAAATAGGTTGAGTGGATCAAAAGCCTAGAAAATATTAAACTTTTTGCTCTGAAGAATATAGATACATGCATTTGAGTTTTTTTTTTTATTTGAAAAGAAAGTCCGTATGTATAGATGTAGGTTGATAAAAATCTGTTCTTGAAAATCAATTATACATTTTTGAATTGTTATGAGTTAATTTTTATTTACTATTATTTTATTTATTTATTTACCATTATTTTTGTAAGTGTTGTTTTTTGGTACACAGATATTAGAGGTAATGAGAAGTGATTATTGAAGGTTTGAATAAAGAACAACAACTTGAGTGAGCTACCACCAAGTTTTATAGGCTGGAGTTATAGCTATTTCACGGTCGCCAGGCCGATCATCAGACTGCTTTACCCGGTGTCTCCATCTGAAATATTTTTTAGATTACTATCTGTCACTTTCGATAGAAAGAAAGAGCGATAGTATACCATAAAATGTTGGTTGGGCAGTTTAATAGCTTTCTATTTCATTTGTCTCAAAAATTTCACAGGGCAAAGTTATGAAGTTAAAACAATTTAAAGAATTGATTTATTGTTAATTTTACTTAAATCCATAAGAAAAAGACCAAAACTTCCTTTTGGCACCTGCAATAAATTAATTACATTCGAAAAAACACAAATCAAAAAAAAAATTAGGCAAACCCACAGATGTCAAAGGGAAAATTGCTTCTTCATAGAATACTATTCATAGCTTTCTATGAGCAAAGCAATATGTGGCAAGAAATTTTTTATAGAATACTATGAGTAGCTTCCATGAGCAATTTTCCTAGCAAGCAATAAAGTATTCTATGAATTCTTTCTCGTGGAGCCATCATGTTAGTGGTGCTTAGTCTATTTATGTTCAATTTTATTCGAAAAACAATTTGCCCCACTGAGGCTCGAACCTAGACCAAGCGTCTCCGGGCCAAGTGCACTACGCACTGCGCTACCGAGGGTCACGTGATCATGTCGATCGAGTGCAGGTTTTATTGTTTTACGAATGCATTTGAATCAACTAGCATTTTTATTAGCCACACAAAAGCTTGTTGTTCTTCATTCGGGTTCTTTCTTTAAGTGAAGTGATTATGATTACTGTTGTAGATTAATTTATAAAATACCTACAAGGAAGCTCCGCATGAATATCAAAAAGGGTTCAAATAATTTTTATACATCAGAAAAATGTTTTAAGACAAAAGTAAAAAACACTTGAAAATGGATTTTTTGTTAAGTTTTTAATTTATGTTTAAAAATAATTTTTTTTAATTTTTTTTTTACTATTCAGAGGCAGTGACGGGATTAGGTTAAGTTACATTTGAAGGGGTGATAACACGGCAAGCCGCATTGAATCTCACTCGGATCTCATCTTCATTGTGCTCCCCAGGATATAGGTAGGGTAGATATGGTTATACCAATTCTATTCATGTGGGTTCCCATTGAGTTGTGACTTGTTAAGATTTCAACCAAGAGAGATAGTTGAGGTCTGCTTAGCTCGAGAAGGTAGTCTGTTTTTTTTCTTTGAAAGATCTGGCAATAGATTCCTCGAGACCCGACAGGTATCAAGTGCTGACCAAGCCGCATACGAAACAGTCTGGAGAAACGGTCTCATCTAAAAAAACAGTATATTTTTTAAACAGCACCATCTGTTTAATTATTGTATGGAATAAGCTTTTTAAAAACGTTATTGCACATCATCGTGAGCTCTCTAGTTGATTTTGAATATTGTTTTCTTCATTTAAAGTATTTTTTTCAAAAATATCCCCCAGCCTCAGGGGGTAGGGAAGATAGAATGTTTCTCCCATAAAAATATGGTAAGGCTGAACTTATAACTTAAACTGACCTACTTTTTGGGTAGGTGGCATAAAATAAGGGTTCTCATAATTATTTTAAAATCATAATACTCTGACTTTAAAATTTTAAAATCGTGCAACTCGCAGTCGTGCATTTCGTTTTTGACAGCATTACCTTTATAACTGGTAATTTAGAATTTGTTTGTCTGTATAAATCTAGTGATAGAATAATTATTTATCAAAAATCTTTCGCGCAGGGCTAAATGCTAATATGTATACTTGTTCGTTGTTCATAATAGGTTTATCCTACAGGCCATTTGAATAACAACAGAAAGTATACCTACCTCTGTGACTTCATCATATTTATCATACTAAACCAAAAGCCTTATTCTAATAAAAAGAATTATATTCTGTTTCTCTTATGACTCATTCAAATCTCCCTAAAATATTCTATTTTTCTTGCAAATCCTTTCAGTTTCAATACTATCATTTATATTGCTCATTCTTGATATCTTACAATTTGCGGATTTGCGAAGGTCATTATTTTTTTTTTATGCCGAACCAAAATCGAGTTGGAATTACCAAATTATTATAACGAAGCCTTTCTTGAATATAATTATTATAGTTTGCCTTTAGTTTATTGTTATTATACATACAAGCAGCCTAAAATTATATCATTATTCCAAGTATGCTTGAATAAAAACAACACCACATACACAACACATTCTTGAATATTATTAAGCTATTCGCCTCAAGGATATTGAAGGTTAAATAGTGATACTCCCTCTGCAAGCGCGCCCCGTTGTGAAGCTAAGTTGTCATGTATAGTATCCTTCGTTAAATTAAGGATACCAAAACTTATATGACATGCATACCTACTTACGCAGTGGGCTTAGTTAAGGAATGTTTAATATATTTACAAAGAAAGTTAATCGATGGAAGGAGGTTAGTAGGTCAAATATAGTACCTAAAAGATCAAGACAATGTGACGCCACACCGAGGAAACTCAACTTTGTCCTTTATATTTAATTTGATGTTAGAAGCAAGGCAATTTAAAGGAAAGACAAAATCTGGCATCACCTGATGATGTAACCATGAACTCAACTTCCTATTATAGATTTTCTTGCCGTCACGTGTCCTTGTGTATACAAATAAAATAAATTAAATGCACGACTGGGTCACACGTACTTGCTCTTTTGAACGATATCACACTGTGAGGGTTTTAAAATCGAAATGTAAACCTATTCACCAAATTTGAAAAGAAATAAATCAATTATTGGGAGCTTATATTTGAACGCCATCTACCAAAAACATTTAGTTAAGTTTTAGGAGTATGTATACACAGAAATGGCCAATATAGCAACATGTTGCATACACCTAATGTATTCTGAATATGTCCTTCCTTATTGTACAACATTCATAAAGTTTTTATCATATTCTTATTCTTTAGTGGCAAATAAAGTTTATGAGAGATGTAACAATCATTCTTATATTTTTGTTTGCATCTGTAGGGATTTTCCTACATTTTTACCATATTTCATAAAGAAATTCTGGGGGAAAAGTACATATTTTTAGTCTGGTAACCATCTTGTTTCCACGACGTGTAGGCATATTAACTTTGAGATATTAAATTTCCCTAAGGTTTTCTCCTGAAAGAAGCAAATAAATTCAATTTATAAGCTCTGGAAAAAAATAAATTCCTTTGAATTCACTTTAACTAAATTGCTTTAGGAATTCTGTTTCCCTCCGATTTAGGACATAAAGAAAACTTTTATATTTTATCAATATTTTAGCAGCATAAGCCATTAAGCATTCACATAATGTATGCTGAGGCGAGAATAATTCTTACACCTATGTAGACACAAATCACTCAATCCCCAAAGGATTTTAATCAGCGTTGCCGAGGTGGCACGATTGTGCTTTTTTGACACGATAATTTCCTCGTGGCACGGTGGTACGAAAAAGTTCAATATGGCATGTTTTTTCATTTTAATTTTAACAAAATTTAATGAAAATTAGTCCAAATTCCGTAAAAAGTGGGCATAAGCACATAATTTTTGACAGTGCACAAACAGAGCAAATGATTTCCATTGATTTTTGTTATTGTATTACACCCTGTAATAAAATTGATTAGTTTTTTTTTTCAAGAAAATTGGCACGTTAATTTTATTTCGGGCGGCAACGCTGATTTTAATAGACATTTCAATTGGTTCTGTTGACATTAAGAGAGACATCTTTGACCGACAATGATGACTCATTTCAGCAATCGAATTAAAATAACGTGAGTAGGTATTTTGCTCCTCCTACACAGAGTAAATAGCAATCGAATTTTCTGAGAATCACATTGATTTATCCTGTGCAGATACTTCAATTCAGACATTAATCTCTGTCCTTGTCGTCGTCATTGCCCTTAAAACACATAACATAGAGAAATAAAGGAAAGGACCAAATCTCCGTTTATGGAAGACAATTCTGGATGAAATTTTTCCCCCAAAGTCAAGAATTCCAATGCCATTAGTGGAAATCCGATATGAAAGTGAAAGTGAAATAATGAAAAAAAAAAAAGGACGTTTGTGACACAGGAGGACAGAAGAAAGAGAATCAACAGTTTGTATAAAGCCATTTATGCGGGCTCATAAAACTTCATCAGCAACACAATCAAAAACCTCTGTGCAATAGCCACAAATTATAGGGTTATAACCATTACAATGCCTTTTGACACTTTTAATGGACAACCAGCGATAGCTTCAAGGACATTAAACAGACAGACAGACAGACAGACAGACAATCAGTGCCCTATTCGTTTTTTGTAATCTAAAAAGCACCCGCAAACGGGCAACACAATGTGTTGAACTTAACTTTATCAATTCCCATTAAGTTTCTAACGATTGTGAGACGCAAAGAAAGCTTAGAAAAAAAAATTATCCTTTCATGCAAAATGGCTACTTTATGCATACATATAGATGAAAACAAGCTGTGGCAAAGGTGATAAAGCTTCGTGCAAATGGCCACCAGGGTAATTATTTCAAACGATTATTTGTTGCCATAAATTTTAACAATTGGTTTATTACTTTTAGGTTTGACAGCTTTTGGGTGTGACAACTACTGATTGTGTTGTGTGTGTTGACCTTTCAATTTATTATTATTTTGTTGGTTGTTCGGTATATACATATATAAATGTAGTTGTAAAGCATAAAAGCCTACCAACGTAACGTGTAATAATATAAATTCATGTTTCTGACAGGTTGTTTATTGAAAGTAATTTAATAACGTCACAGAGGGAGTCAGCACCGTTTTTGAGAAGACGGTTCCTTATTTGCGATCGAAAAGCCAGGTTATTTCGATAGAAAATAAAAAAAAATAAAGAAAAATTAATTCTACTGGTAAGGTGATTTTTTTTAGAGGCAATCATTAGAAAAGCCAATTGGAAAGCTCGACTAAGATTAAATAAAAGAACACAGTTTATATTTATTTTATAATAAACTAGTATAACATTTTCATTAGATCAAATGAGGTGATTTCATTAAACATTTCCAAATTCGATTCGAAATCATTTCATTTCTGATACAAATTCAAATTTAGAAATGTAGTAATTTCAACCAAATTTGCACGAAAACGTAAAAACCCTTTGAACACACCCAAATGGAATCCATTCAAAGTGGAACCTATTTATAAGGACAGAATTAAATGAATTAAACAACAAAAACCAGCAATTGACTGTCTGGACTGTCAAATAAAATTAGGAAATTTTAGATATGAATACTATACCTACGTTTTCGTTAAAGCTAAAATGAGGTAATTTGGTAAATTACAGAAAAAGTGTTCGCATCTCAAATTTCCTAATTTTGTTTTACAGTCCAGATCCAGACTGTCAATCGCTTGTTTTGTGTTTTTTTCATATGTCATTTTAAATGGTTTCCACTTTGATTGGATTAGATACCATTTGGGTGTGTTCATACAGTTTTTGAGGTTTTTTTGAGCTTGTAAAATGAGACGATTTCGAATCGACTTTGGAATTTTTCAAAGAAATTATTTTATTTGCTCTACAATGAGATATTTTTACGTTTTCATTAGAGCAAATTATGCAATTTCGTTCAAAATTTTGAACTTCGATTCGAAATCATCTCATTTCCCATACAAATTCACATTTCCAAATGAGGTAATTTCAAACTAATTTGCACGAAATTCGTTATGAAATAACGTAAAAACAATATGAACACCCCCAAATGGAATCCATGCAAAGTGGGACGCATTTAAAATTACAGAATTCAATGCATAAAATAACAAAAACCTGCGATTGAAAGCTACTGTCAAACGAATTTAGAAAATAGGAGATGTCAGATGTGAACACTTTTTCTGCAATTTTTTAAATTACCTCATAAACCATTATTCTTAATTTTATCCTGTGGACTATAAAACTTGCTCTGATCTGAACGCGTTCAATCATGAGTCACGATTCTTGATCCAATATTTTTCGACGAATACTCTCGGTCAACTGCTCGTCATTGACTCTCTTCATTTTCAATGACTGTAATGTATAAAAGATTCTCTTTTTTGAATATCGACTGCTGGCTGATTGCTTGCCTGAACTATCAATGGAGACAGTGCTTCAAGCTGCAACTTAAGCTGCAGCTGGAATAACTGTCAAAATATTAAATACTGTAACGTTTTACCACGGTTCGATATAAAACTTATTTCTTTTTAACTGTCAACGGTAAATTATTTCCTTTTTAAATTAAACCCACTTTACTTCACTTCAAGTATTTTTTTAATCATCAATCTCAATAGTATGCAACTTAAATTCACTTCCGGATACTTTTAACTTTGAACTTTACACTTTCGCTTTCAAAAATAAACTGTGTCTGTGCTCAAAAAGTTTCTCCTTATATAGTGAGCTGAGAGGTTCGGGACTCTACTCGAAAGTACTGGCACAAAAGCTATCTAGAAGGTTCCATTCCACTGAAGAGAGATGGCGTTCTCTCCACTCTTCCATTCAGCGCATTTTCCCCCAGAGAGAGATGGGCGCGCTCTCTCGGGATTTTTTTAGATGGTTGTTGTCTTCGATAAGGGTATTTTTGTACTTGGCTCTTTGTTTGTTCCGAAAGTAGTTAGGTGCTGATTTCATCGTTACAATACATATAAATTGGATGTTGCGCTGCGAATACAACGTAACATAGCTGCAGCCGAAACTCCACAAGTTCGATAACTACAGCAATTTTGACAATTAAAGTTGTATGATTAAATATTGGTCACGAGTACGATAACTCAGGCGTCGCAAAATAATAGCGGATTTTTGTAGAGGGGTTTAATAGAATCATTTTTTAAGGTTATTATTTTGCGGCGCCTGAGTTATCGTAATCTCCTCAAATATTGTTTCTGAAAAAAATATTGTGTATTCGATAATGCAGTTTGATAAAGTCGCACACATATTCTAAAACATCATCTGTGTTAACTACACTACAGTAGATACAGAGACAGACATGGCAGTTTCTTTAGGAATCCTGTCCTGTCAGATGTGTATAGATGGGATTTGCAATACCAATAACGCAATATATTTTTGTCTGATAATAATAATTATCATTACCTACCAGTTTCAGAAAGGTTTATCAAGTATAATTTTTGTGATAAGTTTTTTTACCAGATCCATTTTGCTTTGTTTTAGTTTTTGTTCGAAAACGTCAAATGCGCTTCCAAAATGCGTTCATATGATTTTCATCAAAAGGCATATTTGCAAGCAAGACGGTTACACATTTCACAATCGCAACTTCTGCGTCATACCTAAATAACGATCATTTCCCGGTAAAATTGACAATTGACGTTTTCGAAAACAGCATTTTTGACAGCTTTTGCTGCTTTCAGTTCCAGTTCAAGCATTCTATTCTATTCTATTCTATTCTATTCTATTCAGGCAGTGATTCTGTTTCTTCCATATTGATGGATCATTACATATAGTGACCACATTTTGCGTGACCATTTCGCGTTGCACATGGCTGTCCCGCATCATCGATAATCCAGCGAAACGTCTCGCATTTACAGATTTGTCCCGAAAATTCCCGCGAAAACAAAATTACATTGCAAAATATCAAAAGTAAAATTGCCGAAAAAACTTTCCAGTCACCCTGTAAAAATAAGTGTTTTTCAAATAATGCCAATCTACACTCTCCTTAAAGTATTCTTGTAATAAGTGATATGTTTTTCATAGTGTTCAACTTGACCAGAAATCGTTCACTACCAATATTTATTAATAGGAACTAGGGTTTAACTGTTTCAGTCAAGAACTATTAGCTTTTGTATTAAATAATAACTTGAAAAAAAATGTTTGTGAAGACGGTTTTTCACTGTTCAAATTCATGCAATCCAGTCGAGTATTTAATGTTCTTACAGAATGGAATGAGGAAAACTGTTTTTTTTTTGCTCAGAAATCGCTTCAATAATTCTGCCTTGAAAATAAAATCAAACAAGAATAAAACAAAACAAAAATTACCTACAATTTATTGATTTACAAAAGTAATACATACATATCTATGTAATTCTCGTCATCATTATCATTACATAGCGTAGGAATATACACTTCGCTTCAACTGAATGAGCACAAAAAATTCTAGGGTTCGTTTTCCATTTTTTCCAAACCTTGTGCGTTAATGCATCATGTGATGATACTTATTGTTGGCCCATGATGTCGAGAAAAGAAATCAGAAAGAATAATTCAAAAAGTACCGCTATATTTTCTCTGGCACTACAAAGCGTTCAATATGGAAAAATGCAGATTTTTTTTTTTTCGTCAACTGAATAGACACATATGGGAATAAAAATAAATGGAATGAAATGAAACAATTTTTTCTTAAATAAGTTTTTTATTGGTTAATTCTGGCCTTTATGCCGCCTTTATTCACAATGACTTCATCAATTCGGCCCGGCATGGAATCGTACAGCTTCTTTATGTAATCCAGCGAAATTTTTACTCCAGGCTAATTTAGTGGCTACAATGAGAGATTCTCTGTCCTCAGACTGACGGCCAGACTCATAAGCTTTTCGTACTAATCATTCCCAAACATTTTCAATAAGGTTCAGGTTAGGGCATTGAAGCATTTCCACATTTTGCTCCTCTATCCAATTTTAAACAATGCGTGCCGTGTGGATGGGGGCGGGCGTTATCCTGCTGAAAAGTCCAGTTTTTGGGTCCAAAAATATCCGAAAATGTAGGAAAATTTTCATCCAAGATTCCCTTGTAACTAATTGTAGTTATTTTTTATAATTGGAACTCAAGCTCAATAGTGCCATAGTAGCTACCTAATTGCATTTCATACCATAACACCGTCTTCTCGACTATGATGTCGCGCCAAAAACGTTCTTCTTTTCTCACATCATGAAATAACTAGTCAAAGCCATCAGAGCCATCAAAATTAAACTTTTTCTCATCCGTAAAAACCACTTAAAGCCGTTGCATGCTTCTTTAGAAGTGGTTTCTTTTAAAGTTTCAATCGTTTTAAATGATTTACTCCATTAATAACTCTAAGGACTGTTGAAACACTTGCACTTACACCAGCTTTTTTGTTTAATTTTTGCGAATTGGAAGCACATCTTAAAATTGCTTCTCGATCGACTGCTCTTGTTGCCGTTTTTTACCTCCTTTCATGGTTTTTCCTACGAATCTTGATTTTTTAAGTGGAAATAGTTTACACTAAAACTTCGTTCAATTTTGTAAGCTATAGCACGCCCGATTAGTCTTTATCCTCTTAATAGAACGATTTTAGCTTTTTCAACACTCATAAATAATGAAAATAATGACCTTGTATTCAGCTGACGCAAAAAAAAATTTGCATTTTTACATATGGAACGCTTTGCAAGAGTGCCATAAAAAATATAGCGGTACTTTTTGAATTATTCGTTCTTATTTCTATTATTAGCATCATAAGCCAACTGTAAGCATCATCAGATCAGATCATACATTGAGGCCCAAAATTAAAAAAAAAATTGACAACGTAGCCTAGAAAATCGTTGTGCTTATTCAGTTGAAATGAAGTGTATGGTATATGCACCTTACCTAAGGATAGATAAGATTATTTTCATCATCAATTTCATTTGACATGTTCAACGTGTCGGTGTTTGATTGATAGCTCACCGACCAAAATTATCATACGCCATCACATCATCAATAAACATATCCCATCCCTGGTTACGAGTATATCCATGCTCAATTAATTTCATCACCAAGAAAATTCAAAAAAGCCTATCGTTATTATATTATAATCCAACCCTCATTTACAATTTGTCTTAATTTGGTATTGTAAGGGGATATATGGGATAACATAGGCACGTGTTTAAACGACATTTACTGGCTGAACAGAATAGAATGACGGAACTGAAGCCGCAGACGGAACGGGAAGAGCTGTCAAAAAGTGCCGTACGTTATTTTTTTTACATGTCCACAATGGAGCTGTACAGCTTTGAAAGTATTTTGAAGAAAAACAAAAGAATACTCCTGTGTACAAGCTCAGAATTCACATTTTTTGTTTCCAATTATTTTCCTTTTAATAAATAATTTTTTTCGCGATACAAATAACCACAATATTTTTTTCCGACCCAAAAAGTTGTTTTCATTCTCCATACAATTTGAAACGTCAAAAGTGCCGTACGTGAAAAGTTAAAAGATGGTGAACTCTTCCGTCTGCGTCTGCAGTTCCGTATGCGTCTACGTTCCGTTGTGTTCGCAACATTGAATTTGCGTGTAATCAATATTTTGACAGCTATTCCGGCTCCGTCTCCGTCTGCGTCACCATTCTGTTCAGCCAGTTAACCAAAAATTCATTGTGGATATGATCCTGGCTGGTACCTAACCCCTCCACAAAAGTCCATTGAACTCTGTCAGATTCAGATAAAAGAGACAAAAAAAAAAAGAAAACTTATGCAACTTTACATGACAACTTATGGCTTTTTGTGGGAAAAAAAGTTGAAACGGGCCCATTGTCCTTAAGGAAGTAAGAACACCTGCCTGTTTGCACCTATACTTGCTTTGATGTTTTGTGGTACGGCACGCGGCTTGTTTGTAAATGAGAATTTATATATGGTGTGGGGGAGAGAGTGAAAAAGTTCTTCGTGAAACTTGCACAAGAAGCACCACTTTATGCTTTTTGTGGATAAAGTTTTTTTTTTGCAAAAAAAAAAAAAAATAAACGAGATACTTATCGAGGATAACAGAGGATAACACTTTTCCTTGGGTGCAACCAAATTACGACGCAATATACATAAAAATACAGAACTACATAGAAGGAAGTTTTGTTTTCTTATTCTTGTGCGCTTAATTTAAATGTACATTAAGTGTCCTTTATTTTAATTCAATTTTCCAATTATTGTTGTTTCTTTATTTTGTGTGTTTATCTTTTGCTATTGCAGCTAAATGTCGCAGGATTATCTAAGGCCCTGGTTATCTATAAAGTTTATCAAACAATGTTTCGTGTAGTTAAAGAATCCGAAACTGTGGACAGTCGTCAGCATTGTTTCCTGCTCCAAAGTTCAGGACACGAGCCACGATATTTGAGTGTGGAGACGCGACAGGAGTTATTGCGAATTGAGAACAGCTGGAATGCGGCAATTGTAACGAGTGTCATAAAACTTGGGGTAAGTTGTTCAAATACGGGTGGAATGTTTTTTTTATACCTATTTGGGTTACATTTTTATGCGGCTGAAAATACATGAATTTAAAATGTATAGTCGCCATTTTATCCATCTGCCTGCACAAAGGTGAAAGATTTAAAGAGTGTGCGTGTGTTTTTTTTTTTTTTTTTGAAAGATTTATATTGGTTTTGTTTATTTAGAAGGCTTTTTGTGGAGTTGCTGCTTTGGGGCTTAAAGTTTTTGGGTCACGTGGCGGTAGTATATATTTAAAGCCCATAAATACTCAAGAATGTTATATTCTACAGAGATAGGTTTTCACTTTAACTTTGGAAAGGTATTTTTGAGAGTTGTAATTCACTAGGCCCTGGTTCTTCATGAGCCGTTGTGCCACCAAATTTATTTATTTATTTTAAGTAAGTAGATATAAATATTAGTTTGGTGAAGGTGAGGTTTTTATGAGAGGTTTAATCAAATTATTTCTGAGTTCACAAGCATTAGTCAAACTTGTTTTAACATTGAAAATGTTTAAAGGATCGTTTTGACAGAGTTGTGGTGTTACTAAAATGATTAAATGAAATAAATTCAATAAATCAGAAATGAACTCCAGCGTATAGGGCATCACAACGAAATTTTTGGTTGGTGTTACTAAAGAAATGACCTAAATGATTGAAATGAACACATGAATTTAGAATATGAAAAATGAATTCCAGCGTATAGGGGGACAACCACGGTTGCCACTTTGGTCATTTGTGACCAAATTCGGTCATTATTTTTTCACATGGTCTTTTTTTATTCCATTTGGTCATTTTTTTAAAATATTGATTTTATGAAAATATATTTGTTTTTATTAAGTTCTACTTTGATCTAATTTTAAAATGCTCTAAAAAGTTATTATTTGTATGTTTTTTTATTTATGATTCGTTACTTTTATTTATTTATGTTAGTCTAATTAAATTAAGTTTAATAGGTACCTACTTTGTGACTTTCTTTGTATCTGTTTTTTATTCTTTTAGTTTATTTATTAAATCCTCGTTTATAGATCGAAGCGAAGCGAAGTTTTCATACAAAAAAATAGCTTTTTTTCAAGGTGTGAAAAATACAATAAAATTAAATGCAATTATTTAAGTAAAAAAGGGGAAGAAATTTCTTTCGAAATAAATATAATTCAACGGACTTATCTAAACTAAATTAATTTTTCTTTGTACAGCTTTCGACGCGAGATTTATTTATATTTCATTTTGGTTTGAATTTCAAACCACTTTGATGTATAAACTAGACTTCATACATACAAAAATAATTATGTCGTCTGTGTAATATGAAGAATATGTTAAAATAAATGTGATGAATTCATTGTTTTCTGTGTTTGGAGGTTCAAATATAAAGTTGATTTTGACTATGCAAACGTAGTTGATTTAAACTATGCAAACGTAGTTGATTTTAACTATGCAAACGTAGTTGATTTTAACTATGCAAACGTAGTTGATTTTAACTATGCAAACGTAGTTGATTTTGACTATGCAAACGTAGTTGATTTTGACTATGCAAACGTAGTTGATTTTAACTATGCAAACGTAGTTGATTTTAACTATGCAAACGTAGTTGATTTTAACTATGCAAACGTAGTTGATTTTAACTATGCAAACGTAGTTGATTTTGACTATGCAAACGTAGTTGATTTTGACTATTCAAACGTAGTTGATTTTGACTATGCAAACGTAGTTGATTTTAACTATGCAAACGTAGTTGATTTTGACTATGCAAACGTAGTTGATTTTAACTATGCAAACGTAGTTGATTTTGACTATGCAAACGTAGTTAATTTTAACTATGCAAACGTAGTTGATTTTGACTATGCAAACGTAGTTGATTTTAACTATGCAAACGTAGTTGATTTTAACTATGCAAACGTAGTTGATTTTGACTATGCAAACGTAGTTGATTTTGACTATGCAAACGTAGTTGATTTTGACTATGCAAACGTAGTTGATTTTGACTATGCAAACGTAGTTGATTTTGACTATGCAAACGTAGTTGATTTTGACTATGCAAACGTAGTTGATTTTGACTATGCAAACGTAGTTGATTTTGACTATGCAAACGTAGTTGATTTTAACTATGCAAACGTAGTTGATTTTAACTATGCAAACGTAGTTGATTTTGACTATGCAAACGTAGTTGATTTTAACTATGCAAACGTAGTTGATTTTAACTATGCAAACGTAGTTGATTTTGACTATGCAAACGTAGTTGATTTTGACTATGCAAACGTAGTTGATTTTGACTATGCAAACGTAGTTGATTTTAACTATGCAAACGTAGTTGATTTTGACTATGCAAACGTAGTTGATTTTGACTATGCAAACGTAGTTGATTTTGACTATGCAAACGTAGTTGATTTTGACTATGCAAACGTAGTTGATTTTGACTATGCAAACGTAGTTGATTTTGAATATGCAAACGTAGTTGATTTTGACTATGCAAACGTAGTTGATTTTGACTATGCAAACGTAGTTGATTTTGACTATGCAAACGTAGTTGATTTTGACTATGCAAACGTAGTTGATTTTGACTATGCAAACGTAGTCGATTTTGACTATGCAAACGTAGTTGATTTTAACTATGCAAACGTAGTTGATTTTAACTATGCAAACGTAGTTGATTTTGACTATGCAAACGTAGTTGATTTTAACTATGCAAACGTAGTTGATTTTAACTATGCAAACGTAGTTAATTTTAACTATGCAAACGTAGTTGATTTTAACTATGCAAACGTAGTTGACTTTGACTATGCAAACGTAGTTTATTTTGACTATGCAAACGTAGTTGATTTTAACTATGCAAACGTAGTTATTTTGACAATGCAAACGTAGTTGATTTTGACTATGCAAACGTAGTTGATTTTAACTATGCAAACGTAGTTGATTCTAACTATGCAAACGTAGTTGATTTTAACTATGCAAACGTAGTTGATTTTAACTATGCAAACGTAGTTGATTTTAACTATGCAAACGTAGTTGATTTTGACTATGCAAACGTAGTTGATTTTGACTATGCAAACGTAGTTGATTTTAACTATGCAAATGTAGTTGATTTTAACTATGCAAACGTAATTATTTTGACTATGCAAACGTAGTTGATTTTGACTATGCAAACGTAGTTGATTTTAACTATGCAAACGTAGTTGATTTTAACTATGCAAACGTAGTTGATTTTGACTATGCAAACGTAGTTGATTTTGACTATGCAAACGTAGTTGATTTTAACTATGCAAACGTAGTTATTTTGACTATGCAAACGTAGTTGATTTTGACTATGCAATCGTAGTTGATTTTGACTATGCAAACGTAGTTGATTTTAACTATGCAAACGTAGTTATTTTGACTATGCAAACGTAGTTGATTTTGACTATGCAAACGTAGTTGATTTTGACTATGCAAACGTAGTTGATTTTAACTATGCAAACGTAGTTATTTTGACTATGCAAACGTAGTTGATTTTAACTATGCAAACGTAGTTGATTTTGACTATGCAAACGTAGTTGATTTTTACTATGCAAACGTAGTTGATTTTGACTATGCAAACGTAGTTGATTTTAACTATGCAAACGTAGTTGTTTTGACTATGCAAACGTAGTTGATTTTAACTATGCAAACGTAGTTGTTTTTGACTATGCAAACGTAGTTGATTTTGACTATGCAAACGTAGTTGATTTTGACTATGCAAACGTAGTTGATTTTAACTATGCAAACGTAGTTATTTTGACTATGCAAACGTAGTTGATTTTGACTATGCAAACGTAGTTGATTTTAAATATGCAAACGTAGTTGATTTTTACTATGCAAACGTAGTTGATTTTAACTATGCAAACGTAGTTGATTTTAACTATGCAAACGTAGTTGATTTTAACTATGCAAACGTAGTTATTTTGACTATGCAAACGTAGTTGATTTTTACTATGCAAACGTAGTTGATTTTGACTATGCAAACGTAGTTGATTTTAACTATGCAAACGTAGTTATTTTGACTATGCAAACGTAGTTGATTTTGACTATGCAAACGTAGTTGATTTTAACTATGCAAACGTAGTTATTTTGACTATGCAAACGTAGTTGATTTTAACTATGCAAACGTAGTTGATTTTGACTATGCAAACGTAGTTGATTTTTACTATGCAAACGTAGTTGATTTTAACTATGCAAACGTAGTTGATTTTAACTATGCAAACGTAGTTGATTTTAACTATGCAAACGTAGTTGATTTTAACTATGCAAACGTAGTTGATTTTGACTATGCAAACGTAGTTGATTTTGACTATGCAAACGTAGTTGATTTTAACTATGCAAACGTAGTTATTTTGACTATGCAAACGTAGTTGATTTTGACTATGCAAACGTAGTTGATTTTGACTATGCAAACGTAGTTGATTTTAACTATGCAAACGTAGTTATTTTGACTATGCAAACGTAGTTGATTTTAACTATGCAAACGTAGTTGATTTTGACTATGCAAACGTAGTTGATTTTGACTATGCAAACGTAGTTGATTTTAACTATGCAAACGTAGTTATTTTGACTATGCAAACGTAGTTGATTTTAACTATGCAAACGTAGTTGATTTTGACTATGCAAACGTAGTTGATTTTAACTATGCAAACGTAGTTGATTTTGACTATGCAAACGTAGTTGATTTTAACTATGCAAACGTAGTTGATTTTGACTATGCAAACGTAGTTGATTTTAACTATGCAAACGTAGTTGATTTTGACTATGCAAACGTAGTTGATTTTGACTATGCAAACGTAGTTGATTTTTACTATGCAAACGTAGTTGATTTTAACTATGCAAACGTAGTTGATTTTAACTATGCAAACGTAGTTGATTTTGACTATGCAAACGTAGTTGATTTTAACTATGCAAACGTAGTTGATTTTGACTATGCAAACGTAGTTGA
The DNA here is from genome assembly GCA_947049315.1 of Epistrophella euchroma. NCBI lineage: Eukaryota > Metazoa > Arthropoda > Insecta > Diptera > Syrphidae > Epistrophella > Epistrophella euchroma. Next base: position 139,804,481 of record OX346245.1, read on the forward strand.
TTTTAACTATGCAAACGTAGTTGATTTTGACTATGCAAACGTAGTTGATTTTAACTATGCAAACGTAGTTGATTTTGACTATGCAAACGTAGTTGATTTTGACTATGCAAACGTAGTTGATTTTTACTATGCAAACGTAGTTGATTTTAACTATGCAAACGTAGTTGATTTTAACTATGCAAACGTAGTTGATTTTAACTATGCAAACGTAGTTGATTTTGACTATGCAAACGTAGTTGATTTTGACTATGCAAACGTAGTTATTTTGACTATGCAAACGTAGTTATTTTGACTATGCAAACGTAGTTGATTTTGACTATGCAAACGTAGTTGATTTTGACTATGCAAACGTAGTTGATTTTAACTATGCAAACGTAGTTATTTTGACTATGCAAACGTAGTTGATTTTAACTATGCAAACGTAGTTGATTTTGACTATGCAAACGTAGTTGATTTTTACTATGCAAACGTAGTTTATTTTGACTATGCAAACGTAGTTGATTTTGACTATGCAAACGTAGTTGATTTTGACTATGCAAACGTAGTTGATTTTGACTATGCAAACGTAGTTGATTTTAACTATGCAAACGTAGTTGATTTTGACTATGCAAACGTAGTTGATTTTGACTATGCAAACGTAGTTGATTTTAACTATGCAAACGTAGTTGATTTTAACTATGCAAACGTAGTTGATTTTAACTATGCAAACGTAGTTGATTTTAACTATGCAAACGTAGTTGATTTTAACTATGCAAACGTAGTTGATTTTAACTATGCAAACGTAGTTGATTTTAACTATGCAAACGTAGTTGATTTTAACTATGCAAACGTAGTTGATTTTGACTATGCAAACGTAGTTGATTTTGACTATGCAAACGTAGTTGATTTTGACTATGCAAACGTAGTTGATTTTGACTATGCAAACGTAGTTGATTTTAACTATGCAAACGTAGTTGATTTTAACTATGCAAACGTAGTTGATTTTGACTATGCAAACGTAGTTGATTTTAACTATGCAAACGTAGTTGATTTTGACTATGCAAACGTAGTTGATTTTAACTATGCAAACGTAGTTGATTTTAACTATGCAAACGTAGTTGATTTTAACTATGCAAACGTAGTTGATTTTAACTATGCAAACGTAGTTGATTTTAACTATGCAAACGTAGTTGATTTTGACTATGCAAACGTAGTTGATTTTGACTATGCAAACGTAGTTGATTTTGACTATGCAAACGTAGTTGATTTTGACTATGCAAACGTAGTTGATTTTAACTATGCAAACGTAGTTGATTTTAACTATGCAAACGTAGTTGATTTTGACTATGCAAACGTAGTTGATTTTAACTATGCAAACGTAGTTGATTTTGACTATGCAAACGTAGTTGATTTTAACTATGCAAACGTAGTTGATTTTAACTATGCAAACGTAGTTGATTTTAACTATGGAAACGTAGTTGATTTTAACTATGCAAACGTAGTTGATTTTGACTATGCAAACGTAGTTGATTTTGACTATGCAAACGTAGTTGATTTTAACTATGCAAACGTAGTTGATTTTGACTATGCAAACGTAGTTGATTTTGACTATGCAAACGTAGTTGATTTTAACTATGCAAACGTAGTTGATTTTAACTATGCAAACGTAGTTGATTTTAACTATGCAAACGTAGTTGATTTTAACTATGCAAACGTAGTTGATTTTAACTATGCAAACGTAGTTGATTTTAACTATGCAAACGTAGTTGATTTTGACTATGCAAACGTAGTTGATTTTAACTATGCAAACGTAGTTGATTTTAACTATGCAAACGTAGTTGATTTTGACTATGCAAACGTAGTTGATTTTGACTATGCAAACGTAGTTGATTTTAACTATGCAAACGTAGTTGATTTTAACTATGCAAACGTAGTTGATTTTGACTATGCAAACGTAGTTGATTTTAACTATGCAAACGTAGTTGATTTTAACTATGCAAACGTAGTTGATTTTAACTATGGAAACGTAGTTGATTTTAACTATGCAAACGTAGTTGATTTTGACTATGCAAACGTAGTTGATTTTGACTATGCAAACGTAGTTGATTTTAACTATGCAAACGTAGTTGATTTTGACTATGTAAACGTAGTTGATTTTGACTATGCAAACGTAGTTGATTTTAACTATGCAAACGTAGTTGATTTTAACTATGCAAATGTAGTTGATTTTGACTATGCAAACGTAGTTGATTTTAACTATGCAAACGTAGTTGATTTTGACTATGCAAACGTAGTTGATTTTGACTATGCAAACGTAGTTGATTTTAACTATGCAAACGTAGTTGATTTTAACTATGCAAACGTAGTTTATTTTAACTATGCAAACGTAGTTGATTTTAACTATGCAAACGTAGTTGATTTTAACTATGCAAACGTAGTTGATTTTAACTATGCAAACGTAGTTGATTTTAACTATGCAAACGTAGTTGATTTTAACTATGCAAACGTAGTTGATTTTGACTATGCAAACGTAGTTGATTTTAACTATGCAAACGTAGTTGATTTTAACTATGCAAACGTAGTTGATTTTGACTATGCAAACGTAGTTGATTTTGACTATGCAAACGTAGTTGATTTTAACTATGCAAACGTAGTTGATTTTAACTATGCAAACGTAGTTGATTTTGACTATGCAAACGTAGTTGATTTTAACTATGAAAACGTAGTTGATTTTAACTATGCAAACGTAGTTGATTTTAACTATGGAAACGTAGTTGATTTTAACTATGCAAACGTAGATGATTTTGACTATGCAAACGTAGTTGATTTTGACTATGCAAACGTAGTTGATTTTAACTATGCAAACGTAGTTGATTTTGACTATGTAAACGTAGTTGATTTTGACTATGCAAACGTAGTTGATTTTAACTATGCAAACGTAGTCTATTTTTACTATGCAAACGTAGTTGATTTGACTATGCCCAACTGTCGTGCCTGGGCGAAACGCATTGGACTAAAGGTCGCAAAAAATCTTCTATTTGACTTCAATATTCATATAAAAAATTGGAAAATATGGAAAAGTTGTTGTTCCTTCGAATTGAGATTTTTGGCTTTGGCTGATTTGACGTGCAGGTGCAATTAAAATGAAAATAAGAACAGAATTGCAGATGCATACCTAGCCTTTATATTGAACGCCTAACCACATTTTAGCCTTATTTTCATATGCGACCCGATAAGTAGTGCGTATTTTTGCTTGGCTTTATCTTTTTGTACTGAGAGGTTCACTTAGGCGTATACGTTATTTAATACAAAACTTTTTTAACATTGAAAATGTTTATAGGATCGTTTTGACAGAGTTGTGGTGTTACCAAAATGATTAAATGCAATAAATTAAATAAATTCAATAAATCATAAATGAACTCCAGCGTATAGGGGCATCACTAAAAATACTGAATATAAAGATATGAATCCTCGGCTGTCAGTTCAGTTTGCCTTCAAGCTCTATCAGATAAAAAATGAGAAAACAAAAACTATGCTAGCACAAAAATCGAGACTTTCACACAAAATAGCACAAAAAGAGCACAATTCACTAGTTATGGTTTCAATTGATTACGCTAATGTGTATATGCTAGCTTTGTAGACGTTTAGATTTATGTCGTTCTTTTTAGTGCAGTTTTTAAAAATACATTACATAGGCAAACATACCTACATAGAATATATTTTTACAAGCAATATTGAGCATATAATTACTTGTTAAGGGCATATATATGTAATTGATTTTTAAGGGCATAATTATAAGCGCTTGAAACTATTTTTAGGGCATATTTTTGTTTCCCCTAATAGGTATGTAAGTTTTGATATTAGATTTTAAAAAAGACGATTTTTTTGGTTGAATAGAAGTATGATGGGGTTAGTTAAAAAAAACTAACAAGATTTATTTTTTGCCAAATGGAAATTGACATTAAATACCTACACCTAGAAACTTCAAAACTTATAATGGTGTTTGAAACAGCTTATTATTATACGTTTTAATTAATTTGTAAAGATTGTTAAGATTAGTCATGTTTTTTGTTTATCTAGGGAAATAAAGTCATTTTCAATGTCCCCATGGTTACTCTATGAGTGAAATCTGTAAATTTTTCCTTACAAAATTTATCTCGTAACTTTAAAAAATATATCCATGTTTATAAATCAAGGGCTGATCTAACCCTTCTTTTTCCTTACTAAAAAACAGTTTAATAGGTATAATTAGTCGACAGAAATACCTATGTTCATAAAATATACCCCAACAATCTTACAAGCATTTGTGAAAACTGCTATAAGAAAAACTTTAGGGCTGAAGTTTCAGTCTAATGTTCCCTTTCGAAGATTTATGGGACTATGTCGAAATTTCACAAATTTGTCATTTGTTTTCTGTCCTTCATTGAGCTTTTTAACTCCAGATTAATCTCTATTTAACCAGCCGAGCTCAAAGTGAGCCTTCACAAACTCCATTCATATATTTCTTATTCTTAGAGATTGTCACTTAAAGAGATTTTCTTTTAAAACAACAGCATCTGGTTTAGATATATAAGAAAACTTAATTGTTGTGTAAATTAATATTGAATCTCCGCTTACTGCTGCCGTCGAAGTTTATTTAATTCCATTCAAGGAATCCCAAATACGTTCAACATTGACTCTATAGAAAGGAGCCTATTTTTGAATTTAAGCCCGAAAAATAACCTTTTCCCGTCCCTGTCCTTACCACAGAAGCCATTACTGGAGAAGTGCAGAGTGGATTCACATGAATATGTAAAAGGGAAAACAAATTTTTTAAAATAAAAATTGAATTTAATGCACTTTATTTAAACGTAAAATGGATTTCGAAAATTTAAGGTCACTGCAATGCTTTGTGATAATTAATTTTGTTTGTTTTGTTGTTCGGTACGTAGACAAACGATGCCGGCAACCTTTTAATGAACTGTGGTGTAACTTTGAAAAATGATATTTCAATTGACATCATCTAACGTAATGCACAAACAAAAATGGAGATTTTTTAAATATAATAAAATAAAAAACAAAAAAACAATTACGTATACGCCTGAGTGTACCGCACTGTTTTATCGTTCTTTTAAAAAAAACAGAACTGCGGCGTATTTTCAGCATAAATTCAAAAAAACAGCAATAATTTGCGAAATATTGGGCTAATTGCGTGGCTGGAATATACTCCTCACCTTTTAAACGTGAGCGTCTAAGAGCGTAACGCCTATTGACTCTAATATTTTCGTGAGGGATAAAATTAGCCGACTGACAATTTCGTACTTATTTATTTTGTCATTCATCATCAATATTTTCTCCTTCCCATACAAAATGGTTTTTTCAGATATCGTTTCAGACAATTTTATTTAACTATAAGTCTCATGCTTTTCTTTCTATAAACATCTGAATATGTTCGTAAGTAGGAACATTTACAACGCGGGCAAAATGTAAAGTCTAAAAGCCGATTACAAAAATCCCTTTTAACTTTTTAACAAGACTTTTAAATCTTGAAATGACGATTATTTGATACAAATTACGCCATTATAAAATTTGGAAGCCTGTTTAATATTTTGTGAAACCTAACATTAATGCATATTTGGTGTTTCCATTGTTACCGGGGCTGACGCTGAGCTATCGGTTGTTCCATCCTGTTTAAACCAACAATACTCTAAACCCCAATGTAGTAATTTTTACTTATTGCGGCAAAAAAAACTCATTTAATATTTTGATAACATTTGCAAAATTTATGACATATTCAAATTATTTGACATTACTTTTGCCTTAATATTTATAAAAATCGTTGAATCCACGGTACATATATTAAAGGTAATATCATTAGCGTTTTCATTCTTGTTCTGTTCTGAGCATCTATCCAAATCGATAAAAAATGGTGGATTCAGTGCCCATTTACATGTCAAAATTCGGTATTTGTTGTTGTTTTTAATATTGCGGTGTGAAGTTTTTGGGAGCACTCGAGCAATCATTTTTTAATTTCTGATAGTTTCAATTCTGACAACCTGCGCAAGACAATACCTTATATTGGTGTACTGTGCGTTGAATCAGCTCTCCATTTTTGGTAATTTTATCAAAATTCAAACTAAAGCTTAGTACGCTGCTGATACGAAACGAAATTTTTAGTTAATCTCCAACATGACAACGAAATGCGTACGAAAACCATAACGAAAAATTATTATTTGCAAAAACAAGAAACAAACACAAACGCGTACAAAATCACAGAAAGCAATGTCGTGATGAAAGAAACAACAAATACGAACACGAATAGAAACCAAATGTCACTTTTCCGCACACAATTATTGGTACAGGCAACTAATACTGAACGAAAAAAGAGTGGTGATTTCTCCAAATAATCTACTACAATTATCGATTTCGCTCATCGAACAGCGCACAGCACAACGAAAAGATTAACGAAATTTTTCGTTTGTGATTTCGTTGTGTCATTTTGGTATGGGATTTTTCGTTTCGCATCAGCAACAAATTACGCTTAAAGAACGAAAAATTAATCATCATGACGAATGTACATAATTTAAATAACCAACTTTCTTATTATACATAGCTTTAACAGCCTGTATGAATACGCTGATAGGGATGTTTTGATTTTGTTTCTCCTTATTTATACCTCGCACTCAAAAAGGATATAATTATTTCATTCTTCAAATTTTAGTTTAACATATAAATTTATTCATGTTTTCAGTTCGTATTTTATGTTGCGTTTGACCTAAATTCAAGAGGCTAACTACATCACGCCCATTGAATGTCTTATGTAAGGCGAGAAAATAATAAAATAGACCATTCCTTCTAGAACTTATTAACTTTTCTCTTAACCATCACACAGTGGGACAGCCTACACACAAAGTTGTAATAATAGTTTAAATTTGAGTTTAATTAATTCAATTTATTCGTTTATTTATTTTTACTCGCTTTAAATACATAAACTTATAGTATGGGAGGCGACCGTAAGACTATATTTCTCAAATGGCTATTTAAAATTGGACACCAGTCGATAGCTAAGGTCCAAACATTAACAAAACTGCTGGTTTAATAAACTTTTCATAAGTTAGGTTAGGCTGCTGCATACACGAGGGCCTTATGTTCAATTGTGATCCCCATTAACAGAGACGCTAACTAAACTAATTATTGGCAAAAACATAAGCTTTTCATACATAGTTGCTTCGGTTAGAAAATATATACTTTTTTCAGCTGCGTTTTCTGCTAAACATGTACCTATCTCATAAGGGATTTATATGAAGGGCATTAAACGAAATGTAAGACTGCCCTCTTTTGGGGATTCAGTGGTCAGAAAGACTTTTGGTGAATATTTGTGCAAGTCTGGCCACCTATGTATTTTTGTAATATGGCGCTAAACATAAAGAAAACTTTATTAAATAAAATAAAATTGGCAGTTAACGTTAAAAAGTTACAGCGATTCAATGTCAGTTAAAAATGAAAATGATTTTATTTTTGCAAATATTTCAAAAATTGTTTTCTTTTTAAGGAAATATTAGCTGCATTTTATTTTCCCCCAGATCGGATCCAGATTAGATTTTGAAACATAAATACAAGTATTACAAAAACAACACAAGATCAAGGTCTGCCTTTGGATTTGGATTTCAAAATCCATTTTCTGAACACTTTCCTAGCAATATTTTAATTTTATAGGTTGGTACTACTGCTGACATTTACAAAAAAATCTCAATAAAATTAAAAATTCTCGAAATCAAACACATGCCGCCATCATTCCAATTTTTTTTATCAGTTTTTTCTTCATTTAATAGAGCCGACGCGCCGTGAGGCACGGAAAAATACGTAAAAACTATTAACTTAGTGAAAATTAAACTAAAAAAATAAAACTGTTCCATTTTTAATCATTCGCTCTTCCTTATACTGCGTTTTCATTAGAGCTGAAATGAGGTAATTTGAAAAATTACAAAAAAAGTGTTCACATTTCAAATTTCGTAATTTTGTTTGACGGTCCAGATTGTCAATCGCTTGTTTTTATTGTTTTTTACATTGAATTCTGTCAATTTAAATAGGATCCACTTTGAATGGATCCCATTTGGGTGTGTTCATAAAAGTTTTACGTAATTTCCTATCGAATTTCGTGCAAATTTGATTGAAATTACCTCATTTGGAAATTTGAATTTGTATGGGAAATGAGATGATTTTGAATTGAATTTGGAAATTTTGAACGAAATTACCTCATTTGCTCTAATGAAAACGCAGTATTAGATACAAAATATTATTTCAAACAAGATTTGTGAAAATTTTCTGTCAATTTTATTGTGCAAATAAAGCCAACTGTAAGAAATAAATACATTTGTGATCCAGTTTGTTTTATTATCATGATCTGATCCGGATCAGATCTGGGGGAAAATAAAATGCAGCTATTGTTTTCTACAAAACTTTGGCTGACGAAATTTGCGATAGAAATGGTTTCATGACCTAAAAATATTTTCATGACCTTTAACTCCTTGTAACAGATTTGTTGACTTTTCGAATCTGTATAACTTTTTAACGACTAATGCTACGTGAAAACCAAAAAAGTCTATTTTTGTGAAATATTGGATTGCAGATTGCATTTTTGAGATATTTGCAAAAAAAAACCTATTTTCATGACCTTTGGACCCTTTCTATTCTGACCTAGCGGTGGCCTATTGGATCGGTGAGGAACTTTTTCAGTTTGTAAAGAGTCCAATTACCAATATTCATGCCAAATTTCATCCACTAACTAACTTTCTTTGGCATTTTTTCGTCTATTCTTACTGGACTTATATAAAATGTACATATCTACACAGTTCTAAATTTGTTTACTCCACTTTTTGTTTATATGACACATGGTCCAGTTTCGAGGATGGCCTTGACCAAGTTGAACAAATCCTTAGCCTATATCATATTTCCAGCTCTTGAAACATAAACATAAAAAATAACATGTCATAAAAACTTACCTACCATTAACATAAAAACAAACTATTAATGTTACATACATAGGAACTAAAACATTCTAACTAAAGTGGGCCTTCGGGGATAAAGAGAAAGGCAATAAGATTGTAATAAAAGTTGTTTGTCATAAATAATTTCTAACTATACAAACGTGTATTTCCATGTAATAGATTATTCAAAATGGAAACGGTACCTACTTTTTCTAGGATAACAATGTCCATGTCCTTTAAAAAGAGTTTTCCCGACCAATATACTGTTGTATGAGTAAAGGTGTGTGTGTGCTTGAAGCACACGACAAAAGTAACTCCCTTACTTTAAAACCTCTTTTGGGACACTAAAACTAAATTATGACCCCGATACTTACTGCTGCTGTTGCTGGCTTCCAGGCGTAATTGTATTTTATCATTTAGGCTGATGTTATACGTACGAGTACCTACTTTAGAACAGTTTATAGATACAATAGAGGAATGTAAGGATTTCGATTGAAATTTATTATTTTTCAGATGTAAGATAAAAATAATTTATAGAACATATAAATTCTTGAGCTTTTCAGTGAATTGAAACGCTATAACAATAATTTTAAAACTTAACGAAGTAAAATTTTTATGTTGTGAGTTTTTCAATGTCCTTTAGCGGAATAAGGCACAGAATATACATTTTTTGAGAAGCTTCTTATACTCTTAAATCCTATACTCGTACAAACGTTTAGCAATATTTATTTCCTCTTTGCTTGCTCTATAGGTTTCGTGTAAAAATATAATTCGAAGTTGTAATCAAAATACGGTGATGCAGAGTTCCGAATATGTGAGTTTCGTCACACTGTCCGTCTTCGGTCTGTGAGTCTGCGTAGTCTGTTACGTCCGTGGGATCACTGTATTTTGAGTTGGAACCCTTTCAAGTACAACCGAAACGGGTGGCTCGATATCCTTAAAATTTGACTCATTGTATTTTTTTGTATATAGTATATTAATCAAAAAGTTTGCCCCTCCTCACCACCAAAGTTGGTGCATTGCGAAATCCAAATTCTGTCGGTGTTTAGCGACCAGGATCTTTCTTTAATGCATGCAGCAAGAAAAATATGAATAAAATAGAGCAGGTGAAAAAAGTTTGACAACTTCTTTCTTCAAGATATTTTAAGTCTTTATTCTAATAGAATAATAATACACGAAGTAGAAGGAACAAACCACAAATAATTTTTCTACAAGATGTCAAAACCTCTTCTTTACAAATTGAATTGCGACAAAAATAAAATGAACGACTGGGGTCGCACAAACTTGCATTTGTATTAAAATTTTCTGCGAATTTTAAATATTGAGTGTAATTATAATTAATAATTATAAATATGTTTATGTACTTATCTATTTAATAAATTGAAAAATTAAAATTTGAATATGAAAAAAAACATAAAACACGTTCTTTAAATTGATAAAACAAGTAGGTACTTAAAATTTTTTAATCTCAAAATTAAGGACACCATCTCAATTCTTGAAAAAATATAAATTTATGCAGAAAAAAAAATTAAAATTTATTGGAGCGGTTTTCGTAAAAACTAATTTTTTATACTACCTACATATACAAAATTTCTTGAAATGTTTTAGAAAAAAAATTAGTACGCCATTTTTCAGAATAAAATAGTATACAGCTAATAATAAGACAATAATTTCAAAAAAAATTCATCAACCCGTTTTCAAAAAAATGATTTTTTTCTTCAAAATCCAAAAAATGAATTCATAACTTGCCCTATATAGTACCATAATAGTACCTACGCAAGTTAAAACAAGCAAGCGAATCCAAAAACTGAAGAAAAAAAAATAAATATATTTTGAAACCCATCTCAATTTTTCTTTAAAAATTATAAATTGAAAATTTATGCGGGTTGTAAATTTAACAAAGAATTTTTTTTTAACGAATTGTCATCAAAAACTTTGTTCAACATTGACACTCTTAGCAAAGTTTATGACACAAAATATTCAGCCTATATGAAAAAATATTAGAAAAGTAATGTCAAAGTTTTGAACATGCCGCATGAGACGTCTTCAAAAGAAAATCCATTAAACTTTGGTCAAATATAGAAAAGTTTAGTTTCAAGTTATCAATAGGAAAATCTCGTTGCGTAGGTATACCTACTCATATACTTCTCATGGAGGTACATAAGGTAGACTTTAAGCATTTCCTTGAAGAACTTTGTAGGTACTTTGCTTTAAGGAAGTTGCTGAAATCGTTCAAGTCTTTCTTTTTTCGATGAAGGACAGACGAAGAGCAATTTCCCAAGGATACCAGTCGCAGGCATTCCTTATTCACGTTACCCATTATTCCTAAGCCAACGGCAATATTTCCGCATTTTCCTGTTCTTTTTCGTTCGTTAAACCGGATCCTTTTTGCCTGCAGAAGAATTGTATACTTTTTCCTATTTTTATTGGACTCAAACCCTCAATTGGATTTTGTTGAGAATGAGGGAGGAGTTGCGGGGTTGTGAGAAGGTCTTAATATGGGTGTTCGATTTTTGGGTTTTACAAACTATATGTTGAACACAATGAATGCAGTTAACAAAGTGAATAATAGCTTTTTTTAACGTTGCTCTCTTGTTCTTTTTTTTATTTGCCATTTTGTAGCGGAAAACCTTTGCTGTTTCACATCACGGAAAGAGTGGCGGATTAACGCTTGACTGGCAATCAGGATTCTCATTAGCCGAAGGGGCAGACTCGTCAATAGTTTGGCAGTATAAATTTTCCCAGCTACGCGGCTCCAGCGATGATGGTAAATCAAAACTGAAACTTCATTTTCAGGACCATGAAACGCGTGCTATTGAAACAAAGGTAAGTCATCCTAGCCCTCGTCATCGTCGTCCTCGTCAGTGCTTTATAACGAATTTCTAATTTCCGTTTTTTTTTTTATTATTTTTATCAAGTTTGTTTGAATTTTTTTCTCTACTTTTTTTTCTATTTCATAAACTTGTTTTTGGTTTGTTTTATTTGAGTTTTTTTTCTGGTTTGAGAATTATTCATTTTCTGGTCTCTTTTGTAATAGCTTCAGCAAGATGAGATTTTTGTAAAATTAAACATAACTCGCTTTTATTGCCACTACTATAAAAAGAAAAACTTCTAGTTAATGTAGTTTTGACAGTTTTTTAAACAAGTTTCCTCTTTTCTTTAAATTGAAGAGTTTTTTTTTGAATAATTGCTTTTATTATTATTTGTATATTTTCCGCGGCCGGTCGCCAGTTTAAAAAGTTGGTAAAAAGCAGGACAGGCTAAAAGCATGATTTTGGTATAGAAAACCAAAAACCACTTTACTTCATTTTCGCTTTTTTTACAAGAAATTTCAATAAGAATAATGTTCAGAATATTTTATTAAATTCAAAAGTATAGAAAGTTCCTCTAAGCAGAGCGTATCATGAATATATTCAAAAGAATTAGAAAGATTTGTTTTATTTTTGTATTATATTTTTGCTTAAAAAATAATTGTCATGCAAAAGAAAACATACAACAACAAATCCGCTTAGTTAGCGGAGACAATAATTATCTCCACTGATGAATAAGCGAATACATAATATGAAACAGTACTTCCGAAATTTTATTTTGGATGAATTCTCATGAGTTCATTCAATAATTCATCCATTTGACATAAAATGTATGCTTCTTATATACACCGCAGTCGCCATCTTGGCATTTTTGTGACAATCACAATCACCTTTTAATACCGTTTTCTTTTTTAAATAAAAAATATTTATATATTTTAGAATTCAGCATTTGAACAGATTATTTAAAGTGATAAGAACTAGAAAAATAAAACAAAAAATAAAAACGATTCAGTGAAATGAAAATACTTTTGTTTCCTCTTCGAACAGAACCACACTATTTTGACATAACATAGCACTAAACTAACGCTTAAAATGTCATTGAAATATCAGTGCTTCCAAGGTTCGTTAATATTTTTTCTTAAGCGACGATGTGCCTTTTTTTAGTGCACTTTTTTTAAGCGAATATACTTGTACAAAAAAACACAATGCGCCGATGATGTCGTTGTGTAAACACATAACTGAAAACAATTTAAGTTTATTTTAATTCAAGGAAATATTTCGTCATATTATATATATTTATAAATCCAACTCATCACCAAGCTATTTCTCTTAATTTTTATGTTGATTAATAATTAAATACAAACTAAAACTTTTATAATAATAAAATTTATTTATTTTGCTAGTTATTATGAAATATTTTAATTTTTCGTTCTTTTTTGAAATTTATTTATTATTTTTTTTTTTCAGGAACTAGAATGCCAAGTGCTGCAAAGTTTGCTATTTTGTATGCATGCGTTTTTGACAGCTAAAGTTGCTTCTGTCGATCCAGCATTTTTAAGTTCAATTCAGCAGTCTTAATTAATCAATACAAAATTTTAAATTAAAAAATAAAAACAAAAAAATAAATGTAGGTTATAATAAATGCTGTAATATTGTAGTTTAATTAAAATTATATATAAATAATATTTAATGTAGTATAAATTATTGATAAACAAAAAAAAATTAAAATAAAATTACGTTATATAATTCATTATAAATAAAATTATATTTATGGTAAGTAATGCATTTATTAAATTTTGAAAAAAAATGCTTAAGTGGTTCAGACCTGATTCGAAAAAAAAAATTATTATTATCTTAATTTTAACTAGCTTAAATTTAGCTATTAAATTATAAGTTTATTATTTTTTTATTATAATTTTATTAAAAAAAAAAAATATTTAGAAAATTTTAAATGTTTTACTTATTGTACTTCAATTAAATTAAGATTGTTTTAATTTTCTATTTTAAATGAGAATATCTATTTTTAAAATAAAAAATAAACAAAATATATTTTGTATAAACACAAAACTTGTATCAACTATTTACACACAAAATGTTATTGAAAAAGAATAAATAAACAAACAAAACAATCTTGAACATAAAACAAAATAAATGTGCATTTATATTTATGTATAATTATATTTTTGAAAAAATATTTCATGTTAAATATTTAATTGGAATTAAGTAATATATTTTCAGAATGCATACATTTTTTAATATTTTTAAGAATAAACTCATGATCATTTTTCTTAAGTTTACATAAATACATAAAATCATATCATCACCATCACTTAATAACAAAGCCTTCTCATATGGAAACTAAGATTTTCTAATTCTGTCCTGTCACAGTTTAATGTAGTTTTAGTTCATGGAGCGTCTAACAAACAAACTTTGAAATGTCATTATTAGGCGTTTTATTTTTTGTTTAGAGTAGTTCAGAGCTGAGCCCGAACTGTCAAACAAAACTGTTGTGTTTCTTTTTGAGTTCAGAGCGCTCAGAACAAAGAATTTGTGTTCCTTTTTTCGTTTAGAGTGCGTTCAGAGCGTGCTCCATGAGCTCAGAATAAAATAACCGAGCAGAAGAAGTACAAAACTGAGCGCGGTGAACTTCATACAGTTTCCATGTTATTTGACAGGTATAACAATTCAGTGTTCAGATGTGTTTCATAATTAAATCGGAGTGCTCTGAACATCCTCTTCTCAGAGTTTACTCTGTTCGCTCAGGCTCTACTCAGTGCTCTGCTCTGAACCAACTCTGAGCTAAAAAAGAAAAATGCCTGTTATAGCATTTGTATTCACCTGAATCAAAGCGGTTGGTTGGTTGATTTGATAAAAAGTCCATGCCTATTGGGTCCAGAGTTTAAAAAAGTACCTACAGGAAGTTCTCTGCTTAATTGCTTTACGCAAAATTGGTCTTGTCTCACTCACTTTTTCCATGTGACTCATTTTGATGTCAGTTTTTTTTTGTATACCACTCCCAACTCTTGGTGAAAATAAATATTCAAGTGAGCCAAAAATTTTAGACTTGTATTCATGAGGTTGGTTAGATCGAAATGAAGCTAAGAGAAATCAAAATGAGTCACGTGGAGTGATTCCAATGTCCCCTTTCACACGTAGATACTAGTTGCTGGTGATTTTTTTGACGTTTTCTTTAAATCTCCTTAATAATCTCTTGTACCTTTCACACGCAAGTAACAAAAACCCGGAGATTTTCTTTATTTTCCTTTTAAACTACCTTGGTGGAACGCACACAAACGTAGTGTGAAGAGAAACGTCAAAAAAATCTCCTGAATTTGTTGACCGGGGAGATTTCATTTTCCCCTCTTTCTTCCTGCCCTACTCGCCTATGAACTAATTGTTGCCGGCAACTCAGTTGCCCTGTGTGAAAGGGGACAATATAAACACTGTCCAATAGGTCAGGTTGTTCTGTTTAAGGCCCTTTCACACTATTCCATTAACTGCTAACCCATATAAAGAAAAGCGGGAAGTAAATGATGTATGTACTACATATAATAGTGTGAAAACAAAATATGATATTTCATCCTAACACGGCTTAAAACCCATCTCGCACAAATTGATATGTGTTAATACATGAACATTTTTAGGTCCCTTTCACACGAAGATAATAGTTGCTGGAGATTTTTTTTGACGTTTTCTTTAAATTTGCTTAACAGTCTCTTGTACCTTTCACACGCAAGCAACAAAACCTGAAGAGATTTGCTTAATTTCCTTTTAAACTACCTTGGTTGAACGCACACAAACGTAGTGTTAAGAGGAACGTCAAAAAAATCTCCTGAATTTGTTGACCGGGGAGATTTTGTTTACCCCTCTTTCTTCCTGCCCGTTTCGCCTATGAACTGATTGTTTCTGGAAACTCAGTTGCCTTGGAGGTTTGCGATTATGGTGAATTGACTTTTTTGGATTGGATGCAAAGTATGGAAGCAAAATAGAAAAATAACTTCTTCAAAAAATAGGACAGAGAGAGAAGATCAAAATGGGGGTGGCCCCCGCGCAGTGGAAGTAGTGCTTGACTGCTAACCTGGATGTGTGGGTTCGAGCCCCAGTCTAGGCAGCATTCTTTTCTATATTCCCTCAACTAAACGCCACCCCTGGGATTTAATGAGATAATCAATACCTTATTTCTCAGTCCACTGTCTTACTGGCAAATATATGTTTGTGTTGTTTAAAAAAAAAAAAAAATCCAGAAATCTTCATAAATGTAGATTAAAAGAACGCGTTATGAATATTAAATCGAAGACAAACATGTTAATCTTCATTAGTGGTACTCTTTCACACGTTCTTTTTTTGGCATAAATCTGGCCCGCTCTACTTTTCTTGATGATTGCATATGATGGTAGCAAAATTTGATTCAACCAATTCACGTTCGATAAATAATCAGCAAAGACCCAAACGTCACTGAAAACCGCAACGTAAGGTCTGCTGAGAAAGTGGAAATATCGTTGATGTGCGTGAGAGTGTACTGCAAGACCCGCGGCAGTCAAATTCTCGTCGTTCATAAGAACTTGACATTTATCCTTAACTTAGGCCTTTTTTAAAAACATCATCTGCGATTGCTAAAGTCTAAAAAAAAATAAACAAATTTGATGGCACAACAGCTCATGGCATGAAGAACTAGGGCCTAGTGTCTTACAACTCTCAACCATTCCTGTGTGTGTGTCTGCAGGTTTTTAGGGGACCTACAGTTTATTGCCGAATCCGAACAGCTAATGTGAGCGGCACTTTTCTATGACAAGAGGTACTCTTGGAGGTTTTTACAATTCCTCGCAAGAGGCAATAGCGGTTTTATTTTAAAAATTATTAGGTGGTGCGGCTGGTGATCGAACCTAGACCCCCGGCATGACAGGCCATTGCACTAACTATCACGCCACGGCTATACTACATGTTTGTAGTTTGCTAAAAGTCACGATGTCAACAATGTCTCAGATCCGTAACCGTCTACGAAATTTAGAGTAAACGACCATAGACAACCCCATGTGTTCACTGATTGGTTAACTGAAGCAGTTGAAAATTTACCCAAATTTCACCAAAAAAAAAATCATCTTTATTTTTGGATGAACGGATGTGTGAAATCCTTCAGTCGGCAATTGGCTGTTCAATAAGTATTGATTTCTAATTATTATGGAATGTATTTTCTATTGAAATAAGTGTTCAAATGGAGACCATACATATGTATAGAAATTCTTGAAAAAGAGTTCTTCTTTTGATATACTGCCTGAACAGAAATGTGACGAAGACGGAACCGGAGCCGGAGCTGGAATAGCTGTCAAATCATTGAATACACACGAATTCAATGTTGCGAACACAACGGAACGTAGCCTAATACGGAGCTGCAGCCGCAGACGGAAGAGTTCACCTACTTTTAACGTACGGCACTTTTGACGTTTCAAATTGCATGAAGTAAAAAAACAACTTTTTGGGTCGGAAAAAAAATATTGTGGTTATTTGTATCGCGAAAAAATAGGAAAAGTATTGGAAACAAAAAATCTGAATTCTGAGCTTTGTTTTTCTTCAAAATACTTTCAAAGCTGTACAGCTGCATTGTGGATATGTACAAAAAAAATTACGTACGACACTTTTTGATAGCTCTTCCAGTTCCGTCTGCAGCTCCGATTCCAGCATTGTATTCAGTTCAGGCAGATAGTGTTCAGAAAAAAAAAATTGGAACTAAAATTCAGCCCAATTCAAAATATTTTCCGGGAAAAAACTGCCCGGTAGAAGTTTTCTCTCAGGATTAAAATACTCGTATTCCGAACTCCCTGGTGGAATATACATATTACCTTCGAAAGCAGGAATGAGAGTTCCCCGGGGAAATATTTCCCGATTAATTTAAATAGACGAAAACATATTCTTAAAATCAAACCAAAGTTCTGAAATATGTATAGAATATTGCTTGTGTACATATATAGATTAGATAATAAAGGCAAAGTTTGTATAATACTTAATTATGAAGCTTTGAACAGCTACCGTACACAAAATTAATCTCTCTCCATATATGTAAATCCAAAAAAACTCCATTACATCTTACATACTAAGCAGTTTTGGCAACATTTTCAAAAATATGGACAGATTAATTCTTAACAAAATGCTTCAGATCTCGTTTTTTTCTCACAGATTTATGATAATGATATAAAAACCTCAAATTAACACCATTCATGATTCTTTTCATTAAAAACAGTATAATATTACCCCAGGGATAATATTTGACCTTCTCGTTAATATTTACTCAAGGGTTCAATCAATTTTAAATGTAAAGTTTTAATTTTCCATTCAACTGATGAATATTTAATTAAATCCTCATTTAAGAAATACCTATTTGCATAGTAAAATATGCAACCAAAAAATCTTAAAGCATACACATACATCACATCACATATACCTTAAAATATACCTACATAATTAACTCACACACAGAATGTTTGTTTTTTTTTTTTTGCTTTTGGTTTTAAACAAAAAATATTTTTAAAGCAAAAATTAAAATTAAATTTGAAGAAAAAAAAAACGCGAAAAGACTATAAATTAAATGCCTATAATAATTGTACGATATACATAATTAAAAAACAAAAACAACAACAAAGAGATAAAATTATCAATTAAATGTAACTTAGTACCTAAGTAATCTTAAGAATTTTAAATACTTAGAAAAATCTAATGCAAATGCAGTTAATGTTAATTATTTATTTATGTTTTTTTTTCTGTTTTTAATGCTCGCGTGAAAAAAAAAATGTTTTAATTAGATATTTTCATATAGATAAAATAATTTGTTAAAAATTAAAAGTTGTTACAAAATTTTTTCGGTTAGATATTATCTTTAAAATAAATATTATAAAGTTTAAAAAATCTTCTCGACTGTTTCTATATATACAAATTTGAATGATATCTCAACAAAAAAAAATTGTTAATGGAATCAAAAAGAAAAACAGTCCATGTGTCAAAGAACAACTAACTTTTTGACACAATTATAACTACTGCCGATTTATAAAATGGTATTCTAGTTAAAAATGTTATATTTGTTCCAATATGGGATTTCATCCAAAGTTTTATTTTGTTTCTAAATTAAATCCTTAAAAAAGAAATTAAAAAAAAAAAACTCTTAAAAGGTGCTAAAATTTTCTTGACTCTCTGTCTTAGAATCTAAATTTAAAAAGAAATGAAAAAAAAATATTAATTTATTCATAACTCATATACCCATTTATTCATTCACATTTATATAACTAAACTACATAATTGCATCAACTTAAAAATAAAAAAAAAATACAAATAAGATGTAGCACAATAGATATTTTACTGCACATTATTTTAAATGAAAGACCAATTTCACAATTGCACCGAATAACGATAGATAAATTATTATGGTATTATTATTAAATTATATAAGCATAAAATATAAATACAAACAAAAATTAAATATACATTATAATGATGAACAAATTTTCTGTATATTCTTATTTCTTACCCTTATTGTAAATATTCCAATAAGATTTTTGGTTTTATATACAAATTAATTAATTTACCTTGTTTGACTTTTTTTTTTTAATTTTGTATTTATATTTTTTATAAGTTTTATATTATATATATTTAAGAAAAATAACGTACGTATATTTTTCTTCTGATGTCATTGTGTACCTCTGAATTTGAAAAATGAATTATATGTTTTAAAACTAATTACAAAAAAAAATTGTTAATATTTTAATAAAAAGTAACATCCACGTGTATTTAACTATAGGTATTAAAAAAATTAAAAACAAAATAAAATGTTATACTGACTAAAAATTTCAATGTCATTTTATTTCATATTTTGAGTCCAAAAAGTTTTGATATCTTAACATTAAAACTTTCACACTGAAAATAAAACACCTAAATTAAAAACTCTTCTTTAATCATATTTTAGTATTTAATCCCGCCCAGCTTTTATTTGCATGAGTAGGTAAAATTTCTCTCTTTAAACCTTAAGTAGAATACAAAACTATCTAATAAATTTTTTAAATAAATCGCAGCATGATTTTTCTAAAGAAAAATTAAATTTTTTCAAAAAGAAAAACATTCATTTTCTTGCAGGAAAAATTACTCTAAATACTGCATTAACATCTACTACACTTCTATAACTGCACAATGAACTTCGCTTTCGGCACCTTCTACTTCTATCAACAAAATATATTATAACGTAGGAATTATTCATTTCTTTATGTCAACATGTTGCAACAACAAGTTTTTGTCTACATATCTCAATTTAATTAAAAAATATCAGCTATATTAGCTTTATAAAACCTTAAACTAAACTTACACTTAAAACGATTCACAATAATTTTATTACACACAATTTAAACATATCTAACACTTTTTTATGTAATTTACAATTTTTATTTAATACTTATCTATGATTAATAAAAAAATCAATAAATTATTATTTGAAAGAACTAAAATAAACATTTTCTTCGTTAAAAGTTCCTATTAAGTCTTCGTTGTTTTTTGTTGTGGTAGAATATTGTGGAAGTGGTTTGTGTATGAACTTAATGAAAGCTTTTTGTATTTTCTGTTTTGTTTCAATTTTGTTTTCGGTAGGAATCTTAGCTTAATTTAAACAAACTTCATGCAACATAATGCATCTCTGAAAATGTATGGAAAAATGACAAAAAATGACAAATTCACAAATTTTCTGTATTTAAAATTATACCAATTTCAGAGTTTTCATGTTCAAAATGTACCCAAGTACTAATGCTAGCAGAAAAAGAGTCAACCGAATACCTTAGCTTACAAAATATCAGCAATTTCTATGTATCGAAAAATGCAAAAAAAAAATCACCTCACAATCGACTGTTTCATGTCTTTAACAGCGATTTACTGCTGAACCAAGCATTCTAGTGGTGTAAAATGGCAAATTAGGTTCCACATTTCCATTTGTTTATCGTTAGATACAGCAAAGCAAATTTCAAAAATTTTTGGCAGTAAAGGTAGTATTGAAATCTGTTTTCCCAAATTACGGCTGAGTCCAAGCAACATGAAAAAAGCATATTCGTGATCTAAGAAGCGCCTTTCGATCGACGTATGTATGTTTTTTTTTTTTCTTTAAATCAACGTTTTCGTCTCATTCCTAAAAAACGGCCATTTTCCAATAAATCAAGATTCCTAGCATCATGGGGCGACATCTCGTGTTTGCCACTGAAAAAAAACATAACACCCCACACCTAACCCCCAGGCTTCACTAATTCCTTTCCTTGATGCGGTTTGCCGTATCATCACCCCTTCAAACCTAACCTAACCTATAGCATCATTGAAATATCTAATTGGAAAATTTCGAATTTCTTTCTTTCTAACAATGAATCGAAAATTACAAAATACCAAAAACATTTATGAACTATGCGAACCTAAACGACTTGAACCGATTTGCTTTAATTGTATGTGATTTCTCAGAGGAGAAGTTCAAATTTTTGTTTTGTCGATTTAGAACAGATATTTTTAATTCAATATAAAAAATATACTTACGTATGAATGATTTCTTTAATAAAAAAATGTTAAAAAGTCAAAATTACTAAGAAAATCATCAAAACCCTATTTCTGGAATGCGTTCTTTTGTTTGAAAAACCAGAAACGTAAATTTTCTTACAACAACTTTGGCCATTGCAAGTAAGAGGTTTAATGAAAACAGTTTTTGATAAAATAAAAAAAAAAAACTTAAACATTTTAGTATGGCAGCTCAAGTTACAATGGACAGATGGACGCACAGACTGAAGGATAATATGGCGACGGATTGGGTACTCTAGCCCCATATCGAAAATCCGCAAACCGAAATTCAAAAAACTAAAATTCTCAAACCCAAAACTAACAAAACCAAAATCCATGAAACAAAAATCCTTAAACCTTGTGAACTGAGTACACTAATTAAGCGTGCTGTCTTACAAGCTGACATTTTTTATATTTTATTATTCTGTTTTCAAGAGCATTGTGCGTTGGACTGTCATGCCAGAGGTCTAGGTTCATTACCAGCCGTTTCCACCTTAAGTTGTTTTTCAGGGCTACTACCTCTTGCGAGGAACTGACAAATCCTCCAAGAGTATCTCCTGCCGCTCACCAGCCCTTTGGATTCGGCAATAAACTGTAGGTCCCCTCCATTCCTGCAGACACGCACACAGGAATGGTTGAGAGTTGTAAGTTACTAGGCCCTGGTTCTTCATGAGCCGTTGTGCCACCAAATTTATTTATTTATTTCAAGAGCATTGTTTTCTCTTGGCTGCACACTAAAAAAATGTCTTCGCAATAGCGTGGTATGGCGCAATTGTTAAAAAATAGATTTCGACACAACACACCACTCCACAACACATCACATGCGACAAATATGGATCTACGCATATGAAATACAGTGGATCGATAGCGACACATGACTCCATAACACACCACACGAGACATGTGTGGATCCGGCTTTACAATATATCCTTAATATCTAAAAAAAAATATTTTTTAACAGAGTGGAGATTTTTGATCTGAAATTATATTGCTCTCCCATGGCAAAAACCACTTTTTTAAACTTTCCCATCATACTTTTGTCCAGTTTGTTTATAACCTCGATTTTTTTCACACTAAACCTATACTTATGCCCTATAGAAAAATTCTCTCGAAAACGTTTTATGTTTACACGGGGGCACTGCGTCTTGCGAGGAAATTATTGAAATGATGATTACCCAATCTCGCTTATCATGAAAAAATTTGCTCTCATCTTAGCCATTCATCAGATTTGGAAAAAAATGTAGTGTCTGTGTTTCTCAATTGACAGTGTACCTACATAAGTCACTAGGAAACATGGTTCTCCACGAGCTGTCGCACTCTTTTATTAAAACTGTATATTTTTAGCTACGTTTAATTAAGTTTTTTTTTGAAAATCAACATAAAACTCAATTTCATTTTTTTTTAAACAGAAAATTTATTTATTTTCAATAAAGTATAACATATTTTTAAAAATAACGTACTCAACGATGTAAGTAATATAAAACAAAGATTTATATAAAAAAAAAAATATTGGTAAAATTATAACCATAATACCATATAGCTATTGAAATTCCAAATGGCTGGTTGGAACTTCAATTGACTAAAGCAGTATTTACAAACAATTTTTAAATTAGGTAAAATATATATTATTTCTTAAAGTAAAAATTAAAATATTAAATATTTAAAAAGAATTAACAAAAATAGCCTCAGGTGAGGAAAAATCTATGGCTGAAAGACTTTCCCTTTCCTATAGTGCTGTTATCAATATTAAACTTAAAAATATAAATGTATTTAAAGAAAAATATAGTAAAAATAGTATGAATTATGTGCAGTCCTTCGAAACCTTGCCATGGCTGTTTGGAAAAATTTCGATATCATGCAAAACAAAAATGTATATGGAAAATGTTTTTTTTTTTTTTTTATAAAACTTACAAATATTTACAACAACTCTTGATTTTAACAAGTTATTCTACAATTCGCCCATAATAATGAACTTTTTCTTAATTTTTATTTAATATTTTAAAGCTTCAGTTACACTGATTTTATATACAGAAATAAAAAACAACAAAGATTATTCCCTTTGTGACGATATTTTTATAAGAAATCGTTAAAGTACCTACTTCATTGTTTGCTTCTTAATTTTTAAATTTTCTTATAATTATATGTATATAGGTAGCTAGGTAAAATATTATTTTTATATTTTTTGAGTAGGTAGACTATTTTATCTTTTTTTTTTAACATTTTGAAGCATTAATGACTGATTGTTATAAATGTACTTTTGATTTTTTCTATATTATCTACACAGCATTTTTCATTGTAAATTTTAAATATAATGTATACATAATTATCATAACTATTGTAATAATTTATTTATATAAATTTAAACTAATATGTTTTTGTTTTTAACCATAATACTTTTATATAATGTAACTTATTTAATATAATATTGCATCTAATTTATTTAAGTATTTTTTATTTCATATTTTATTTTCCCTAAAAATTGTTAGTTTTCTGAAGTGTTTTTATTTTTATTTTCGTGTACATAATTTTGAACTACAAACTTTTTTTTTTTTTTATAATACATACATGTAAATATTTGTGTGGTAACAAGAAATTGTCCTTGTTTAACGAAACCTATAATTACGAACCTAAATTTTGTGTGTTACGTATATTTTTTTTGGTAATAATTTGATTGCTTAAAATATTTTTATACATAGTATATTTGAAATCTGGCAAATGGTCGATCTCAAACTTCTGCACCGTCCTTAGAGGCTGTTAGACGAACTTGCGTTCTTTCTACGGTGACACCATTTATGGCAATTTGATGGTCCCGCCATGGAGTGGTGAGGATGCGAAAACGCTAGATAAATATAATAATATACAGAAATTGTAAAGCGAACATTTTCCCATCTTATCAAAAATCAAATAAAAACCTGAGTAATAGTTCCTGGTGTGGTGATGAGTTTGAAAAAAGCTACAGCAGGTATCATGATCACCGACGATCCAGCTATACACCAACCAAGAGCATTCGCCCATCCAGGGTAGGTGTAGTTTTCATAACTAAGTGGTTCATAGCCCATTAGGCCATAAACGGTAATGAAAAGAAGAAATAAAGGAGCAACAAATCTCCAACAAACTCGCCAGTATGTTCCAGGAGCGAAGCCGATCATATCACGAATGTCTTCACAAAAACGATTGGTTCCTTAATAATTTTGTTGATTTATTACAATCACAATTATTGCCTGATATATTATAATGAAATTACCATAGATCCAGGAAACTGCAATGGCCTCAAAAAATACGGCTACAAGAATGGAATAGCCAGCAGCGTATCGGTCAAGAAGTTGAAAAAAATAGAAACCTCCTTGAGTACAGCTGGCTAGTCCGACAACAAAATAAAGAGAAAATAGACCAGCAACGAATATTTCACGGTTTCGGCCGATTTTTGGGAATTCATCACTTAGAGCTGTGATTATTGCTTCCGATCCACCGAACTAAAAAAAAAAAAAACAAGATTTTGAAAGTTAATTTTTTATTTGCAAAATTCATACATAATTTTTACTTGAGATGTACAGTTTTGGATTCGTAAAAAAAAATCGAACTCGTGATTTTGATCAAACTTGACATTACGATGATAGGAAAGACGAAAAAAGTGGGTTTCTGTCTGTCTGTCTGTGTACTCGCCTACAGCCTAAACGTATGGGTCGATTTTATTTTTACTTGGTATAAAGTGTTTTTGGGACCTTGTTGCAGAGAATAAAACTCAAATCGGTATTATATAAAGAAATGTTTAATGTTAAAGGTATTGAAAGCAAATTGGGCAGCTATATGTATATAAAATTTTCACAATTATAATTAACGGCAAATTACTGAGTATTAAAGCATTCACATTAAGAAGTTTTTATACGTTTTCGAGATGCTGCTTCGCTAAGTTGACACGAATTTCACATTTTTGCAAAAAAAAAAAAAAAACATAGAAAACATAGAGCGACAAATTCAAAATTTGTCACAACGAATTCACGACTAATTAGCGGCAAATTATAGAGCAGTAAAGCATTCACAATAAGTTTTTATACGTTTTTCAGATGCAGCTTCGCTATGTTGACACGAAGTTAGCAAAGCAGCAAAAAAACGTAGAAAACATTGCACGACATAGTTAAACTTGTCACAACTAATTCAGAACTGCTGAACGGCTAATTATTAAGCAATAAACTATTCGCTATAGGACGTTTTTACCCCTTTTTGAGGTGCTGCTTCGCTAAGTTGATATCAGCAAAAAAAAACATAGAAAACATCGAACAACAAATTCGAAATTATCACAACTAATTCACGACTAATTAAAAATTTTTCGATCGGTGACTGTTGTTTCGCTAAGTTGACACTCATGTATTGCCTTGGTTATTATAAAATAGAGGAATACACTAGTGTAAATAAATATTCCAACAGACATTCCCCCGAAACGTTTAATTCATTTTCTTTTTATTATTAATTTATTAATTATGGGCTACCTTTAAGTGTAAATTAAATCTACAAAAAATGGTTTTAAATGGTACCTACCTGCTATAGAATCATTTTTTTTATTTTCGATTTGCTCGAAAAAGAATAAGCTGATTTTGATAAATTTTTGTATGCAGAATCTTTGAAAAAATTAAAAAAGTATTGTATCTATACCAAAATTTTCAAAAAAAAAAAATTTTTTGTTAAATTTTTTTTTAAATCAAATATTTCGAAAACGATTGGGTTGATTTTTACGAAACTTAGTACTAAGACGTTTTATAACATTATCTAAAATATTTTGAACAAAAATTTTTCTTATATTCAAAATTATCGGTACCTTCCATATAAACGTTCGAGAAAATATAAATTTTCTCGAAAACGACTCCTTCGATTTTGATTAAAATTATTCTGAATGCATACATAGACATACGTCTATGATTTATCAAAAACAAAATTTACAGTTAGCCATTATTAACAGTACCTCCCATGGAACCATTTTTTTTATTATCTTTCGATTATCTTCTTATCGGTAACCGATTTAAATTAAATTTTGTATAAAAAAGCTTCTAAAAAGTTGAAATCAAACTGTATATCAAAATTTAAAAAATATATATTTTGGATTTAAAAAAAAAATTGAAAGTTTGATATTACAAAAATGGCTACCTATACATAATTTTTTTCGAAATTTAATTTTTAATTCAACATTAATAAATACTAAAAAATGTTGCACCAATTTTTTTTCTTAAAAATAATTACAAAATTTTATGAAAAATTAGTTTGAAAAAAAAAACCGCTCCTACGATTTTGAATGTTTTTTTCCTCAAAAATTAAGATCTGTATGAATTAGGGACTTGACTGGCTAAAAAGGCTGATATTTCAAGGAGTATTTATCAGTCTGTTCAAGAGTTGGATAAAATTAGTCGAGGAACTATGAAAATTGAAACAAATCATATGATTTTTGTTCCATTTTCAACGTTTCTTGACGAATTTTTTTGATGCGAGAACTACAGAATTCAGTGGTTTATAAAATATTTCCATACTAAAAAAGATAAAATTTTTAAAAACCAAAAAAAATACCGACAGTCCTTGTATTAATCTTATGATGAATTTAAAAAAAAATATTCTTACCGAACTGTCCAATCCTAATGTCAGCAACATCATGAAAAATATCAACGCCCAAAATGTACTCCCAGGCATCGTAGCTATAGCTGCTGGATAAACAACAAAAACTAGTCCAGGCCCTTCTGTTGCCACATCTTCAATATGTTGACCTGAAGAATATGCCATATAACCAAGCACGGAAAATATCACAAAACCTGCTATAAAACTAGTTGCTGAATTTATAAAACTTGTCAATAGTGCATCTCTGTGAATAATAATATAAAATAAAAAATAATAATTAATTGCAAAACATTCAATATTTGTATTATACTAATTTATACTTATAAACATTATTGTGGTATTTATTGTAGGAGGCATAAGCTAACAAAACTCCAAAACCAGGTCCCAATGAAAAGAACACTTGTGTGGCAGCATCAACCCAAACTTCAGCTTTATAAATTGCATCGAAATTCGGATTAAGATAATATTGTATTCCCATTGCTGATCCTGGTAATGTTATACCACGAATTAGGAGGATAAGCAGTACTGCGTAGGGAAATAAAGCCGTAAACCAGACTACCTTCCCCGATGTACTGATTCCTTTCCAGAGTGAGAAGTAACAAATAAGATAGACAACCAGCAGGCAGGCAGCCATGTCCCATTTGATAACTCCAAGATCGTGGATTCCATTGCTTTCATTTAGTTCTAAAATATAACGGCTATGGGAAAGATGAAAGTCATTAGTTTGTACACATATGGGAAGTACACAATTGGATAAGAACCCACTTAAAATACTCAGATGCAGCGGATTGAAACTTTTCGATAGGAGCTACTGTTGTTTCGTTGTTGAACAGAGTTTGGTTGAATAGATCGAAACTGGCATTGTATGATGGTGTAGTGGATTGAACAACTTCAAACTAGAAAATAAAAACAAATTTAACTAGAAATTCCAAACTATACAAAGTTAACTGGCGCCCAACAGATAGTGGTGAATTCTGATTATTTTTTTTTTTTTTTTAAGAAAAATCATATTTTTTGAACGTATCATCAATTTGAAGAACGACTTACCGGTCTGCAGTTTTCCGTATTCCAAGGATTGTTACACGACGTCCATGGTAAGTTTTCCGTAAATGAAGCAAAGAAAAATCGCAAAGACCAAGCAATAATGACATTATAGTAGAAGTCAACGTAAAATGCAATCAATACCACAGCATATCCAATGCCTATTATTTTTGGAAGAAATTTTCACTATATAATTTTTTTTTTATTATAAGAATTTAACAAACCTTTGAAAAGTGGTACAAGTCTACCCCAACATGTGATGGCACCTTTTCTATTATGTTGACCGAGAGCTAATTCCATATAAAATAGGGGAATACCACCAACTAATAACATAATGCAGTACGGTACCAGAAATGCGCCTTTGGAAAAAAAAAAAAACAAAAGACAAACAAATTCTTGAAACAAAAAATTTTAATTTGAAGTTGAATAAATTTTAATATTTAGGTTTATACTGTTAAGGCTTAAGATTGCAAAGTTTAAAGGTTAAGTTCTGACATTATTACACATTTAGAAGAAGATGGGTCATAGATCCACTTCAGACCAAATTAAGTATTATTTACTAGGTTTAAACCATTCAGCAGGGTTAAGAGATTACTATTGGAAAAAGTTGAAAAACAATTTTTTAGTGTTTTCTCGGTACTCATGGACGACTCTAATACGTAGATATGTGAAAAGTGATTTTTTTTAAACAAAAATTTCTCTAAACCAATTTAAATAAAGTTTATTTTCCCTACACTTTGAAAAAAAAAATGGAAATAAAATTAATCAAATTAAAAATTCACACAAAACTCCCACACTCAATTAGATTTCAATCCATGACACTTTCTACAATTTTACAACCCCAAGTCGTAACATCTTTAAATCTCCATTAAATGGGATCACTTAGATTTCAACTTTCATAACTTCTCCCCATAAAATTCACGCATCGTTTGGCACATGGTTACCAAACCAACCACTTGGTGTGGCACACAGATTTGATTTTATCCTTTTTGAATTTCAATCGCTCTGGCTTTTATTATAGAGAGTCGCATCTAAGAAGGATTAACAGTCATGACAAGAAATGGAATCAGAGTATGGAATCAAAATGTAACTCCCCAATCCAAGGACTATGACTATGATGGCAGTGGCGGTAATGTAGTGGTGCGGCGGCGGGGCGTGACGGGCGGCAGCAGTGGCGCTGGTGGCCTTCACTGTTTTACTGTTCATATCCAATGAAGTATAATCGTCGTATCTTAGGGAAAATTATCCTTTTATCGTCACATTTCTACAAAGTACATTTTTTTTCTTCCCCCCTCTGTCATCATCTTCGATATGGAGGAAAGTCTTAAAAGCTTTCCTTTTGGCTTTTCTTTTTTCTCTTTTTCCAGCCAGAATGTTGTACCAACCAACCAACCTGTTGATCCTTATTGAATGAAGGTAATTTTCTTCCTTCTGTTTTTATGTACAATATACGACAAAAGGATAAAGTCGAACTGGGCTGGGGGAGGGAGAGAAAAAAAAGGGGGAACCTACGATGAATGATGAATATGAATTTCCTTTTCAAGAATAAAGCGGATGAGAGTAATTTTTCTGGCCATCTCTGGCAATCTCAGTCAGATTCAGTCAGTTATGGCATGTTCCTAATCCAGAATTGCGGTATAGCAATTGACTCGGGACAAGACTCGGGCAAAAAAAACGTACAATAGAACAATGAAAAAAGGATTTGAGTGAGTGAGTGAAATATGAGGGGTAAAGTTGTAGTATCACAGTGATTAAGGCATTAGGGCCAAGCCACCACAACATATCATCTTGGCATTGAATGTCACCACGAGAACTTATGACGATAAGCATCAGACGCTAGGACTACAACATAGAACTTTAAGTTCCAGTAAAAAAGAAAAACGAATAAAATATGGGGTGAACTTTTCTTTTCTTTTCTTTTCTTTTTTTTTTTTTTGTTCCTACTTGTTCTCTACTTCTTGTCACAAAAGCACTTAACTTTTGTGAAATTATTTCTAAAGGAAGTGTGGAAGCATTTAATAGCTTCATCTTTTCTGAGTGTGACTATGTGCGGGATAAGAAAGTTTCATACATTTATGCGTGTGCAACAGTTAGCGCAGTCAGTCTTTAAGTGTTCTAATTAGTCTTTTCATGAGGGATGACTTGTGGGGCTTTATTTCAAATATTCTTTTACTTAAAGGATTTTGTGTAATTATATATGCACGTGAAAAACTGTTAGGAAATAGGAATGGGAAGGAGAATTGATGAAAAAAATAAGAATTGTCTGAGGTAATCTGACAAAATACCAGATTCACAAAGTCGTAAATGTTACATAACACATTATATTTTGAACCAGATTTTTTTATTTTTTGAGTTTCCTTCTTCGATCGAGAAAATTTGATAAAAAAGTCCAAACTCAAAAAAATTCCGTCAAAACTGAGTTTTGGAGGAGAGTCTTATTTGTATCTACTATATATCCTAAAAAGTACCCTAAACTGAAAAAAAAATCTAGCTCGAGGTTTTGGTCTTACTTTAAATTAATGTAATTAACGGGAAAAGTTGGTCTCTCAATTCTATAAGCGGATAAGTCGATTTTCGTTAAACTTCGTTTCTTCCGTTTTTCGCCTTTTACTCAAAACGTTTTTGTTTAAATACCAAAAATAACGGTATCTGCCAAGCAAAATTATTTAGCAAATTACAAAAAAAAATTAATTTTCTGAAATAAAAAATGTTAATTAAATTCACTTTTTTTTTATAAGATTTTAAGGCTACCTTTAAGCAGAAAAAAATTTGAAAAAAGTTTACTAAATGGCACATCGAATAAAATAAAATTTTTATTTTCATTTTTCTCGAAAATCGTTTAACTGATTTTGATACATTTTTTATGGAACATATAATTCAAAAGGTTTAAATAAAATTTTATACAAAAAAATCAAAAACAAAATTTTTGGAATTTTTGTGGATATTTTTCCGTTTTTGATTTTTTTTTCCGAAAACATTATAATAAAAATAAATTTGCTAAATTCGAAAGGCTAGTGTTAGCCGCACTTTTCCATGATAACAGATACTCTTGGAGGTTTTTGTCAGTTTCTCGCAAGAGGCAGTAGCCCTGAAAAACACTTTTGTATTTAGGTGGCAGTGGCTGGAAACCGAACGCAGTAGACTTTTGGCGTGACAGTCTAACTCTCTAACCACTACGCCATGAACTACTATGTAACACAATATCTACATATGCATATTATAAAACCACTCGGTCAATTATTATTCTTGGTGCTATTTTAAACTAAAAATTATTCTTATACAACCAAAAATAACGGTGCCTCGCATATAAAACAACTCTAAATGCTTTTAGGGAAATCTTAATTTTTTTTTTCGTAAACGACTTTTACGACTTTAATAACAAAACTATTTTGAGCATAGTGTAATAAGATCATTTGGACTTTATTGCATATATCTATTTTGAAAAAAAAAATAAATAAACTACAGCAAAATATAGCTGTGGGATCTTACCACTCCATCATATATGGAATTTTCGCAAAAAAGGTATGTCATTTAAAACGTCAGTAATTGGTCATAAAAGGTCAGCTAGTTTCAGAAATTGGTCAACCTTAGATTTTTGTATTGAATTTTAAAAGTTTTGTTCAATGTCATATAGATTTTTAGCCCCTCATTTATGAGATATTCGAAAAAAGTAGCACCAGAAAGATTACCTAATCTAATAAAAGGTCAGCTGGTTTCAAAAATTTTTAAAAATTATAACAAATTATAAAAAGAAACTATGCCTGAGCAATTACTGAAACTACTTGACCTTTTATGACCTTTTACTGATCATTTAAATTGCATACTTGTTTTTCTTTAATTCTATTAATGAGGTGCTACAATTCTTGTAATGTGACCTTGAAAAAAAAAACATTAAAAATTAATTTTAGAAAACTTATGCCTGCCCAATTACTGAAATTGCCTGACCATTTATCACTATCCAGTGGCCTTTCAAATAGTATATATTTTTTTTATGAATATCCCATTAATGAGGTACCGAAAATCGCGAGTGACCTTGCAAAACTTTAACCCTGGATTAAAATTTGTTTAAGCCTAACCAATCTCTGAAACTTAACCTGACCTTTTATAACCAATCACATGACCTCTTAGATTGCATATACATTTTTTGCGAAAATTTCATATATGAGGTGCTATACAAGATCCCACAGCCCCAAAATATACATTTTATTAATTTAAGGCAGACACCTGCTGTCGTGAAATATAGCCATGCGATCGACATATAAGGCCATATATTGAAATATCGCTTCCTCAAAGTGACATAGGGTCATATCTCATATGACCTTTTGATGCGATCCTTTGTGACAAGAGGACATATAAGATACTTGAAGAGAACACAACCAGAGAGTAAGAAATTTCCCCTTCATTGAAAAACTTGCAACTTTCTGATACAGAAATTTCTAGTTGCAAAAGTAGTTTAACAACTGCGTCAATATCCACAACTGCCAGTCATGTTCTGTCAGTTAATTTTCATTCTGTTTCTTATTTTAATAATTTGTTTCTTTAGAATTGTACTTGCTAAATTCTTCCCAAACATTTCACAGACTGGCAACAGGTAAGTCCACTCTTAATTATTTCTATAAAATTCTTTCAAATATTGAATCTGAATATATTCACTAAAAATCCACAGGTCAAGTAATTCTGACATTACAGTTAAAATATTTTCGAAAAACTTTTAGTCTATTGTAAGTTTTACCCGAAAAATATTTCATGTTCCGAAAATTCCCCTTATTTTGAACATTTATTTTGTGCAGAATATAGTGGCTTTGATAGCTTGAATTTTCACCTAATTTTTGTTGGTAAAGGAGACAGCAATAAAGCGGAAAACGTAAATTTTGATCGGACAAAACTCACAAAAGCTTTCAAAATTCTAGGCGAACAAAAAATTTTGAGGTGAAATATTGTTCGGGTGAAACTTACAATAAGGCTAATTATTTTTTTTGTTTTGATTTTAAAAATGGACCAAATTTTTGTTACGTTTGGCGTTTTAAACACAAAATGAAACAAAGGAAACAAAGCGTTAGTTTACTTTGTGGCAAGTTTTACTCTTACTGAGAAAATTTTCCCCTTCTTTCAAAAATTTGACAGATTTTAAACTTTGTGCTATAAAAGTTACCAAACAGACATATTGTAACAACACTTGAAATCTATTTCAATATACAACAGTTCTATTTATAGGATTTATTGAACTTCAATGTACTCGTACTCAGTTCCTTAAAAACACTTTCCCTTTTTGAATATGTATATGTATGTAGGTATCTGTCAAAAATATTTTGATATTTCAATAAAACAAGGAAAATCACACATTATGTAGTATGTAGGTACCCTAATTCTCTTCATCTCATTCGAAAACGCTTGTCCAATCACCCCATTCTCTCTCTCTGTGTGGGAAGACATCTATGGCCATTGGCCATCATAAATGGCCTCTTAAGCCATTCATATCCATCATCACTGCAAATGTCATCCTCTGGCATCAGAAACAGGCAACGACATCTACCTATACAACACCATCACTATTCCATTGCCATCAACATTGTCATCAAGTGTACCTACCATTCGATTTCAAACACATCACACAGCTACCTTTCCCTCAACTTCGTTCGTTTGTTCCGCTCCAACCGCCCTCTACATCAAAATTAACCCTTTTACATCAAAAACGATCTAAAAGCGAAATAATATAAAAATTGCCGTTATCATCATCACCACCACTACCAATATGAGGAGGTCTAAGAGCGGTAGAGTTTAAACCTATGTATAGGAGGTAGAAAGTGGAAAGTTCTGAGTGGAGATATTATGTTCCACGATGAGTCTATGTGGAACCAACCACCCTATTGTCTTGGTGAAAGCTATCAATAGTACTTAACAGCTGCTTTTCAATTGACTACACGACGGACAAACTGGTATAAGGCCTCCCTTCTGCTATCGTCTCCTTAAAATCCCCAACCCTTAGCAAATTTATGGTAAAATATTTTATTTTAAAATAAAAGATATGACTTTTTATCGGGCCCTCCCTCCCTTCCCAGCACTGCCTGCACCCCACAACTCTCAGACCTCACCGTGTCGTCGTCAGTGTAACTCAATTTACGTGGACTCAAAGTAAAGTGTATATTGTTCCTGGGAAATTTGATTATGTGACGTCATTAGATGAATATCTATCGATACCCGAGTTGGATGGGTGTTTCTGTTCATATTTTGTTAGAAATTAGATTTACAATGCCACTCCTCCTTTTTTTTTATGTGATATCACTCTTATGTGAGTTCTTCATCTCTTGACATTTTTGGGGGCTGACAGTAGTTTGACATTTGTATGACGTTTCTATTTTTTTTTTTTTTTTCAAACTTAAGTGCGATTATGATGGGATTTTTTTTTAAGGTTGAAAAAATGGTTTCCTTTGATTTTTTTTTTGTAATTAATTAGTTTGGCGATGACATTAACATTTTGATTGAACCCTTGAGGGTGACTATTAAATTCTTCGAAACAACAACTGATGTTATTTTTATTTTGTGATTTTTTGTGACAGTTGATGCAAGTACAAAGAAAAATAAAAAGAGGATTTTCTTTATGCATAGACAAAAACAATTACATATAAATTAATAAAGTACAAGGTCTGGCCGGAAATATTTAATTTCCTCAAGAGTGTTGATGCCTTTAGAGATGTTTTAAAAGAAAAATAATAAGCTAGGTATATGGATAGAGATTATTTCGGAAATGAGTGCTTTCACTGAAGAATTTTTCCATTTGAACTTGAGATCTACTTTGAACTTTTTTATTTTTTTTTTTCAAAGTGGATGTTAATTCAAAATAAGGAAAGAATTATTAACAAATAAAATCATTGACACAATTTTTATTGTAACTCTAATAAAATCCTAAATTAAAAATTCCAGTTAGATTCTCAGATATGATCCTCGAGAGAATCTTATCTGCTTAATTAGAATAACGTAAGCTTCCAGCCTATGCCCCTATCTACCCATGGAGCCGCTCGTCTTACTGGTTAATTCAGTAAGAAACAGTTGTGCAAAAAATGTACGTTACTTCGTTCGGAAAGTCGGGGAATAAACCAATCAACGATCAGAGACGGAAATTGACTCCTTTTGTCTGTCGTTTACTCCTGAATGCTAATTAGACTATTAAAGATTGAATTCAATCCACTTTCAATTTCTTCTTCTCGAGAACCATAGTCTGTTTGTTAGTTTCTGCCTAAATCAGTTTTATTTCATTTTTTATATTTTTATCTCAAAAACTTTTGTTTCGATATATTTTTTTTACAAAAATTGCTCATCATAACTTTTTTTTGACAAATACTAATTCACAAGTTAGATGGAGAAATTATATACGACAGAAATTTATTGCTATTGTTCAAAATAGAAAAAAATCAAAAGATTACGGAGAAAGTTTTCAGAGTTAAAAATTTTGTTTAAGAAAATATTTATTTATTTTTTTGCACGAAATTTAGATAATTTAATATTTTTTTTATTAGACTACTCTCTCTTCAAAACACAACATTTTGAGTACATATAATGTACCCAATACCAATCAATTATTTATTTAATTTTACTTTAAACTTACCACCTCCATTTTTGTAACACAAATAAGGAAATCTCCAAACGTTTGCTAAATCGACAGCGAATCCAATAACCGATAATAAAAAATCGACTTTTCCTCCCCATGTTTCACGTTGCTCTGGATCACCGGGTACGTCTCTTGGAGTAGGAGTCTTAGCAATTTGTCCTATTGGTGACATCGCCAAGGCGACGTCGTTTTCTTCGTCGACGCCGCACTCTAAGTCTGTAAAAGATATTTAAAAAAAAAACATAGAAGAACAAATTTAATACGAAAATGCATCTCTTTTTCAATATCAATTGAAACCAATAAAATTAAAATAATAATTTTTAAATCCGATTATAAAATCAATTCAATTGGAAATTGCACAGCATATTAGTTTTTGTATTAGGTGTTTTGTATTTGAAATACAGTGGCCGACCGAAATATAAGTATTTGTAACACGGATGGTATTTTTTATTTAGGTCTATTTAAAAGCTCTGCAAAATCGTCCGTCTGTCTTTGAAATCAGCCTTGACTTTTTCGAGGAATCGATCCACCATGTCAAATTTTCAAGATATTTTTGGTTTATTTTCACAATTTTTGTTGGTTATTTAAAAACGCAAGAGAAATGTTTTAACAAAATTTGTAACTATGGTTAAAAAGTGCTAATATTTTCTTCAAAATTCAGATTAAATATTTCTATATTCTTTTCGGAAAGTTAGATAAAAGTTAGTCTTCATCTGTTCCTTCATAAAATAAATAAAAACGCTTATACAGGGTGTTTGCATATGGTGGACGAAAAGCTAGAGCGGGTAGGTTCAGTCGAGAGAAGAAAAAAAATCTTATGAGTGGGGGGTATCCCCCCGTTTAGGCAATTTTCTAAAAAACCGCTTGAAAAAAAAGGAGCATTGAATAAAAAGAAAAATACTAATTAATAACGTAAAATTTTAATCAAAATTAGTTTAAAAAAAATTTCTTCCATTTTTTTTTTTTTTTAATTTTGAGTTTGAAAATTAATTTACCAAAAACTATAAGAAAATGAATTAAAAATACAACAAAATAATGTATATCTGGCTTTACAAAAAAAAAGTATACCTACATAGGATGGCATTGTAAGTTTGACCTCTGTTTCAAGTCAAGTTTTAAGAAAATTGCACCTCCCGGCTTAACGGGGTGGAAGAGACCTCCTCCAATGCGAATTTTTTCTTGTCTCAACCAAACCTACACGCTCTAGCTTTTTGACCCACCTAATCCGTATCACCCTGTATATGCCTTATGCTAAAGGACAACATTCTTTAATAAATCATATAGATGCACATAAAACTTTTTGTTTCTTTGAGCTCAATATAGTATACTACATCTTTAGTTATTGTTTAAATATCCTTTTTAATAAATTGCTATTTTATTATCTTATCTTAACAAAATTTTAAATGACTTTAAAATAGAAGGCTATCTACTTTTTTATATAGAACAGTATTGTAGATATCAACTTATATTCCCCCCCTCAAAAAAATAGTACAGGTTAAAGGTTCATTCGTAATATGGCATATTTTGTCTGAACTCCAATACCATGCTACTACCTTCCCTCTCCTTCAAAAAACCTCTTGATATGCTGTTAAAGTCATTTTCATGTTTTGTTTTAAAAATTCTACTTTAAATAGAGGCAGGTATTTTTTTTTCAATGGAATTCACTTGCAAAAAAGGTTGAATATTGAAACGACATCAATTGTACTCGATAAAAATACTAAAAACAAAAAACTATTGTTTAAGGTAAATTTTAGTTTTTTTTTTGTATAGAAGTCGTGTTATGTTGGAAAATTGGTCGAAATGTCAAATGTTATTTAATCATAAAATATCAATAAAGCTCTGTTTCTACCTGACACTAGTATTTAATATTTAAAATTATTAAAAACAAATCGAAAGTATCAAATAAAAGTGTGATAATGAGAAATAGAAACATGGATTTATTCCATCCTTTCGTTCAATATATACTCGTAGTAGGTTTTTTAATTACAATTCGATTTTCTTTGAGAAAACCTCATTATATATTTAACATGTGATTTTGTATGTAATTAGCCATGATAACTTAATGAATATCTTGAGACATTATCAGAAAGCGGCCACGAGCTTAACACATAATAACAATTTATTATCATAGGGGTAATGGGGTTTGGAAAAATGTATTGAATAAGAAAAAGCTTTGCTCATGCTGAAAAATTAAACCATCACCATCAGAAAAAAAGTGTAATTTTTTGAATATAAGCTGAGAATGGACTTGATAAATAGAACCTTTCCGTGGAGAAAAGAGTTTTTAAAACCCAATCCTCAAATGCAAAAAAAAAAAGAAACACTCCAAAACGTGTCCAATGGATACGGACAAGTAGATAGGTATGCGAAAAATCGCGCAAAAACAAAACGCCCAAAATCTAAAAATCAGAAATCGCCCAAAATTATTCTTGGGCGATTCTTCATTTTACATTATTTGGGTAATTTTTCATAGTGAAAGATCGCCCAAAAATTTTAATTGCAAAATCGTCCAAAACTGTTATTTTTTTTATGAAAAAACACCCAAAATATTTTTGGCAAAAAAATGTAAATGAAGAATGACCCAAAACATTTGGGCGAACTTAAAAAATGCGCGGCGCGACGCGGTTAGCGTGGTCGGCGCGGGCGTGTGCGGGTGCAGCGCGGGCGGTGCGGGCGTGTGCGGTCACGTCACGACACGCCCGCGCCGCAGCGATTTCTGATTTTTAGGTTTTAGGATCACTCCTAATTTAATTTATTATTATGGAACGAACAACCTATTATTATTGATTGACTAGCTGGCCCAACCTGGCTTCGCACGGGTAGAAAACGTAAGAAAATAGCAAAGTAAATTGATAAATATAACCCGTCCTAGTCTGCTAAACGTTCGTGTGAAAGTTTGTATTCTGCTATCCGTGTCGAAGAAAAACGAATGTTCTATATTATATACATACATATATATGTACATAAAACAAGGTCCGGTTAGTTACACCATTTACAACTAAAGAATGGGTTGACAGATTTTGATGATCTCGAATTTATTGGATTCGTCTCCGCCCCGGATACCAGAATAACTATTAAAATATCAGATTGAGATCCTGTATTTCCTATTTTCAAGATACATATTTGAAATAAAGAATTATGAATTTAAGTTTTTTTTTAATATCTCGACATATCAGAGATCTTGAGAAACAGGACCCATGTTCTGTAACTTCTCGCATGCATCAAATCGGTCGAGAAACGATGGAAACTGAAACAAAATACATGAGCTTTGTTCCTTTTTTCAGCGTTTCTCGACTTATTTTTTCGATGTGAAAGTTACAGAAGCTAAGCTGACTTATGCCACATTTACACGAGTGACAAATTTGTCATTATTTCTGCCATAAAAGTGACAAAATAATGAATAAAATCAATGCCTTAATGACACGAAGTTAAATAATGGCGCTCTGATTACCTGGCATTATAATGACAAGAAATGAGCATTGCCATTATTTTCAAAATGATGTCAGCATTCATTTACACGATGTCAATATAATGGTAAAATTAAACGTAATCTGCACATGGTCATTATTTTTATGACAAAAATAATGACAGGTTTATGGACTATTTACACGATTTGGTCATTAACGACAATATAATGAACGAAATCATGACAATTTGTCACTCGTGTAAATGCGGCATTAATTGGCATTTGTCACTTTGTTATCGTGTCACTTTAACAACTGTCACCTAACTTTGACATCTGCCACTTTTACAACTGTCACTTAACTTTGAAATCTTTCACTTTTACAACTAATACATTGACATCTGTTACATTATTTGGCATCTGTCACATTGACATCAGTCACTTAATCATCTTTCATATTGACATATTTGAATGATCTATATTTTTCTCCGCCAAAAATTGAGATATACATACTTATGTATGTAAATAAATCGATATCTATACATATGTATATGTACATACATATGTATGTAGATATGTGAATTAAAAAAAAAAAAACGAAATGGATATCTTTAAATATGTTTGTATGTATGTGTACATATCTACATTAGTGAATTAAAAAAAAAATATATGTTAAATCACGAAAAAGGAAAATAAATAAACTATACCTACATACTTAACGCATCTCATATATTTTCCTCCATGTCAAATTTTAAATTTTTTGACAAAAAAAAACGGATTTCTTTATTTGAGTAATAATGTTCATGTAACTAAGATTGCTGATATCTCAGGCGGGAGTAGCTAACTCAAAGCAAATATTTCTGCTTACGAAGAACTATAACTTGAAGGTATAGACATTATTTTTGATATTTCATTAAGGCTTGTGAGAGTTAAAGAACAAAGGCACTGGTTTTGATTCTGAAATTACACATGCGGAAGCATTTCCCTGGTCTTTTCGGAAGAAACACTGTAATTTTTTAAAGGCTAAAAAACATTTCTTGACGACCAAAGAAAAAGCTCAAAACATACTTGTCCCTTGAATTATTTTTTTTTTTTTTAAACCCAACCATGGATGGTTTTTTTTTTTTCAATTAGTTATTCTGAGCTCAGAATGCAGTTGAATTTTTTTAATTAAAATGTCTTATTGAATCACTTAAAATGTGGGTAGGTATATTTTGAATAACATTTATATTCAATTTATGGAAATATCATTTTTTAAACGCGATCTAGTCCCATAACTTAACTTGTACAAATAGCAATTTTTCTACTTTTTATAGCTAAGCTAGAAGCTCCCCCACTGTTTTCGCTTTCTTGAAAGCAAATATACATTTCACTATCTACTTGGCACGACATGTAGCTAGTTACAATTTAAATTTTTAAATACGACTGAAACAATTAACCAATTAATTTATGATATTTTTTTTATTGTCTGTAGGAAATGCCGCATGGGGACATTACATCATGAAACAACAAGTGCGTCGACAATTGTCCAGCCCACAGAATATTCAGATTTATTTTTATAATCTAGGTACTAGGTATTAACTTACCTGAATCCGGATGTGAATGAAATTGAAACTTCTTTGCCATTGCTTTGGGTTTTAATAATAAATTTTTCCTCTACTTAACTGCACTAGGGAACGTACTTTTATTGAATGATCTTATTTCAAAATTAATTATATGAATATTTGATTTGATATTATTTCATTGATTCTTTATTGGTCTTCAGAATTGCAGCTAGAACTGACGCATTGTCTGATTTGTCTGCTTATCGGAATGCCATGTGCTGCAATGTGCAGCCTCTTTGTTTACAAACTCAAGCCACAAATAGGTACTTCGAAGTTTAATAATGCTGCAATGGGGAAAGAGCAAATTAAACCTCGGTTTAGTTCAAGTCCATTACTAGAACCCGGCACATTAAAACTTTTATAAGTCAACTAACCGAGAGGGCAGCTTTTAGTGAACTGAGTGAGACCATTCTGAATGAAAGCCGACCGAAACAAATGACTCGTGGTCGTGAAGGTTGCGAATCGTGTGATAAAAACGCCGCGCCCCGCTTCAAATAACACTTCCATTGACACATGACGCGACGGAAGGTACATAATAGTGCAGTCAAGCACTAGTGTAGGACCGCAGTTTTCGAAGAGCTTTGCATGTAAAAACTAGTACCTAAATATGTACATATTCTTTTTAAATTAATATTTAGGGCTTAGAATAAATGGGTCAGTTCTTTAATTCACATTTTCTGGAAATTATAGAAAAGAGTGTGGCTACAATGCTACTCATAATCGAGGGATTCTGGTTAGGTACAATAAACAAGATTTTTTAAAATTCAAATTAATTTCTGAAACTAATATAACAGATATGTAGTTGGAAAAAAATGATAATAAATTATGAAATGTTTTTAATTAATCTTTTTAAAAAATAACATTTCTTGTTTCAAATAAAGTACTA
Source organism: Epistrophella euchroma (assembly GCA_947049315.1). NCBI lineage: Eukaryota > Metazoa > Arthropoda > Insecta > Diptera > Syrphidae > Epistrophella > Epistrophella euchroma. Next base: position 139,845,932 of record OX346245.1, read on the forward strand.
AATCATAACTAAAATTATTGAAAAAACTCTAAATCGTAGCCTAGAACAAAATTACACAATGGACTTTAAAACTTATATTCTCTGTTATATTAGAAAAAAGTGGGTTATCCATACATATACATAAGTCCACAATTCTTTCTAAAAAAAATCATATTGATCTATAGGTAGGTACAGCATTACCAGCTGAAAATTCTAAATCTAGTTAAATCTGACTTGTGGACATTTTTTCTGATAAAAAAAAGACAAATATTAAAATACCAAATTTATGTTATAAAAACAAATACTGTATACATTTTATTCAGGCAGACGGCAGAATACACATGATGTCATTATTTTTAAGGAAACAAATATTGTAAAACATTTTTTTATAAAATAAAGAATTCATCTACCTATCTACTATATCTATCTATTAAAGTTTAAAGTTTTTTTTTTTAATTTTAATTTTAATTGTGAATTCAAAGAATTTAAAACAACCAGCAGGATAGCTTAAAACAAAATAGAATGCAAAATAACATACACTGTAACTTTTAAATTTGACTTCTGAATTGGATAGATATCTGAACGCGGCCATTTTTTTGTCAACTCAAATGTCAATGGCCGCGTTCGAATTCATAATCTTCTAGACCCTCGGTTCCGAACCCTGGGGTTCCGTGGAAGAGTTTTCAGGGTTCCACGATTTTCTTGAAGTAAATAGTTTTTGTAAGTTAATTACAAACATTTTTGCGCAAAAGACATATTTGACGTTTGTACTGAAGTATGACCCATAACTAAAAAAAAAATGATACAACAAATACAAAGAAAATTATATGAGCCATCCACGTGAGTATGGTTCGCGTGTGCGCTTTTTTAAAATTTTGAAACTTTTTTTATTATTTGCAGAATTTTGTATAACAGAATTTTGAAAAGCAGAATATTGAAAAGCAGAATTTTGAAAAACAGAATTTTGAAAAGCAGAATTTTGAAAGCAGAATTTTGACAAAAGATTTTTGACCCCAACCCGATCTGCACACTATCCCACAACACAAAAAATGAACATTTTACACAGAAATGCATGCATGTGGGTATCGTTCATACACAGTTGTTATGAAGTTTCTGTATAACTGCTTAAATACATTCAAGACTTTTTACAAAAACAATGGCAAAGTAAAAAAATGATAAACAAAAATATATTTAGAGATGCCTTCATATGCCAAAAACTCTTGTGTTTGGTCTGTGAAATCTATCTGAAATGAGATAAACACAATTTTCGTACGCTTTTTCAAAGACAGGAATTTCTACCGCATGTTGTAGTTTTTCACTTTTGCGCTTTTTGCTAAAATTTTTGTTAAGCCTCTCACAAAAAATGAAAGCCTCAATTTGCTTTTGATTTTTTGTTTCAAAATACATAGCTAGCAACAGTTCTTCTTTAATAAAATATGTATTTTTATTATTATTTTTGGTATTAAGAATGAATACCCTGAACTTGCCAAAAAGCCTATATTAAATATACTCCCTTTTGTCACAACGTATCGCTGTGAAAGCAGGCTTTCCAGCGTTTACTTATGCAAAAACTAAATAGTCCCCTTTCACACAAGGCAACTGAGTTTCAACAACAATCAGTTCATAGGCGAGAAGGGCAGGAAAAAAGAAGGGTTAACAAAATCGCCCCGGTCAACAAATTCAGGAGATTTTTTTGACGTTCCTCTTCACACTACGTTTGTGTGCGTTCAACCAAGGTATTTTAAAAGGAAAAGCAAATCTTTTCGGGTTTTGTTGCTTGCGTGTGAAAGGTACAAGAGATTGTTAAGCAGGTTTAAAGAAAACGTCAAAAATATCTCCAGCAACTAGTATCTTCGTGTGAAAGGGGATATACAGATCCAGGTCGGATGCTGCACCAGATATGCGAACAAAGCTTTCCGACATAGAAGTCAATCTAAAAAACAATTATAAATCAAACAATAAAACAGTTTTATTCTTCACACTAACCTCGAAAATATATTTTAAGTAAAAAAAAAATTGATTTTGAAATTTATTGTTTTTCATTTTTTGTTATCGTTAAGAGTTGTTGTTCCGAAATATATTTGGGCTTCCACAGCTAAAAAAGCTTAAGAACCGCGGTTCTAGACTATTCACCACGTACAATTTTTCAGATAGCTGTGATTTGTTGCTGCATCAGCTGCTTTCATAAACTGTTTTCAACAAGGATTATTCAGAAAAAATATATAAAAAAAATATTCATAAAATTATAAAAGAAAATATAATATACATAAATAAATTGGTATATTACAAATATTGTAGTAGCCGTGGCGTGATGGTTAGTGCGATGGACTGTCACGCCGGAGGTCTAAGGTTCGATCCCCAGCCTCGCCACCTATTTATTTAAAAGAAAAAACGGCTACTGTGTCTTGCGAGGAATTGACACAGAAAAAGTGCCGCTCGTTAGCTGTTCGGATTCGGCAATAAACTGTAGGTCCCCTCCATTCCTGCAGACACGCACACAGGAATGTTTGAGAGTTGTAAGTCACTAGGCCCTAGTTCTTCATGAGCTGTTGTGCCATCAAATTTATTTATTTATTTATTTATATTACAAATATTGTTTATTTTATTTTTAATTTTATTATTGTATACAAAAATAATTAAAACAAATTAACTATTAATACAGTATACAACACGAATATAAGAAACTCTGAAAATCCAAGAAATATTTTTCTTATATGCAAGGAACGGATATGAAAAAGAAATTTTCTTATATAAATACAAATAACAATTTTCTTGTAAATGAAAAAAAAATTCCAATATACGCACATTCCACAAACTATTCGGGCCGTTCCTAAATTGACGCATTCATTCCTTTGGAAAATTAGGAGTTACCACCAAAGGTGGAAACATGAGCTTAAACAGATTTTGATAAAGAACAACTACATTGCTGAGATAAATTCCTTATACGCAGTTATTTCAGGAGTTTTCTGCCATTTTTTCAATAGTTATAAAACCATTTAAAATAAAAAGAGGATGTGTTTGGGTTAACTGCTCAAAAACGAGGTACAGCTTGTTAATAAAAACCATGCCAAAGATTTCAAACGTGTCTTTAACCAATAAAAATCGACGAATGTCAGATACGTCATTTTCAGTTAACACGGCAGAGTTTTAAGTCACTATACGAGCTTTCTCGCAACCAAATTTATATTTCTATTTAAATTAAATATTTTTCTTAAATTTATATTTTTGTTACTATACAAATTATGGTATACTTAGATAAACAAAAAATTTCATTTGATTCTCGTATTCCATTTTGTAATTATTTATAATTTTCTTTACTTTGGGGACCTACAACTCAAATGGTACATACTTTGCTGAATATGGTTAAGTGTGCGAAAACATGTTTTTGGTTTCAACTATGTATTTGGTGTGTAATAGATCATTAAAAACAATGTTATTGTTGTCCCATAAGTCAAAAAAAAATAGCCGTCGGCGCGGCTTTGTACAAAAGTAAATATAAAAAATTTCGAAAAAATATCTTTTGTCTTGCCTAAAATGTATTGCCGTTAGTATGCGTTAAAAAAATTGCCATTCCTTCATCTAAACATCCAAAAATAATAATAATGCTGGAGGGGTACGGTGGCGTATGTGGAACATTTTTTTTTTCAAAAACAGGTTTGTGCCATTAAATGTATGATCTTTTTTTTTTTACACAACTCAACATAGATTTAAATTTATTATTACTATTACAATAATTGTAATAAGAAAAAAGTGGAAAGTCAAAAATTCTAAAAAAAAAATATTAAATTTCTTTAATTTTTATTACAAAAATAAAATTATTTATAAAATTTTGGAATGCAAAATAAAACCTTTTATACACGAAATCAATGCTTTTTTTATAGAGAAAATTTAAAAAAAAACTCACTAATGAAAATGTTTAAAATGAAATGTTTTTCTGAAAAACTTATCTGAAAAAAAAAATAATTTTAATTTCTAGTTATTTAAACTTCGGTTTTAAGGGCGATTAGAAGTTTTATAAAAATGATAATACAAAAAAAAAATAAAACAATACCTCTTTTTCTTTTAACATGGTATAAAGAGTGAAGATTGGCATACATTTAATATTTAGGAATTTAGGCTTATACTTGACTAAGAATTTGATTTTTTGTACACCAGAACAAGTATATTAAAATATTATTTAGTTAATTTTTTAGTATTTTGTTGAATTATCTCTTTTAAGTTCTAAATCTCAACAGTAATTTTAGTTCATTATTAAAATAAATTGTGCATCTAAAGTTTTCACAAGATCATTAATTTAATCATTTTTGCAATTTTAGTACCTATTTATGAGTTTTTATTTTTTTTTAATTTCTTCAGATCAAAATGCATCAACATTAAATCAAAACTATTAGGTATACATACACATATAATTTAAGGGCGTATTATTTTTTAAGAAAACTCAGATAACACACTTCCAAGTAATATTAAATCTTATGTATTTGCTCGTATTGGGAAATCATTTTTTTGTTATAAATAAATTACTAAATTTAGTTTTGCAAAATAAAAGTCACAAATCAGAGTTAAATTAACAATTTCTATAAAAAAAATAGAAGATGTGTGCTTAAGCTATCTTTGTTTAAATAGCACTTAACTTTTTTTAAATTTACGTTTAAAAAATAAACTTTTAAGAATTTATGAAACTCCTACCTGTATATTATCAGTCCTAATCAAGGACTATATAAAAGACATGTTTTTTGGAAATTCGTCCAGCACACGAACAACTTTTTTTTTAATCCACACCCTACTATTGCCACACTCACACTTAACTTTTTAAACGTTAATCACTTTTCATAACTAAAAATTCTTCTTTTTTTTTTCAATAAATTTTAAATTAAAATCTATTCTAGCCAACAGACATTTCAACCAGCTTTGAATGTTTTACTCCTTTTACTTTAGATATACCTAAACAGTCCTTAAAAAGTCCGAAGATCTTATCAAGCCCAAGGTAGTAAAACTAATGAAAGAATTTTAAGAGCAATGGCCTTTTTATACCCTTTGACGATGGCAGCAATTTCAAATCTCGAACAGAAGATGAGGCCAATTTTCTATATCATTTAACAGAATGCAACAACCCAACAACCACTATTCGCAATTCGCAGCGCGCAAAGATATTCATAACTCTGTCACTGTTAACGCATGCGGCTGAACGCTGAAGTTTGAAAATTGAATTGAATGCATCGTCTAGTTCTAGTCGAAGCTGATTTATAGCTCCCCTATGATGGGGGTGCTAATGTATTGGTGAGAGAGCAGCAAATAGTGGAGAACGAAACAATGGAAAGTCGAATGAAAAGGCGAAGTAAATTCAAAGGAAATGGTTTCCATTTCCGGGAAATCATTTTAAAGCAGTTGTTGTTTGTGAGGAAGAATTTGAATTGTATGCACTTAAAGTTGCTGGATGTCCGTGGCTCTGTATGATTTTGACCGAGTTTTGTAGTTAAATACTTAATTGTAAAAAGGTCTAGTTGAATGATGAAACGTTTAGTAAATGTTTTAATAACAAAGAATGAAATATTTTTTTTTTTTTTTATTTAATAGGTGGAAACGTCATCAAAGAATTTTGGTGGCAATTATAGCAAATGTTTGGGTAGGTTTATATTTTGACATCATATTTATATGCATACATTTTTGTTCCCTTGTTTCAAGAATATCGAAGTGTAATTAAAATTACATAGTTTAAATAAAATCCACTTTTTCATCTTCATCTTGATACAATAAAAAGTTGCTGCAACGGTAAACCCCCATTACGGGATTTGGATGTTCAAAATTACAGACTTCTTAATATTTCTGTTGTTGGTAGGGAGTTGGCTCTGCAGGATATATTTTCAAGATGTATCTACTCTTTAAAATGTTCGGAACACATACTGCCCTATTAATAAAAAGTCACTGTCCACTGCTTAACACACGTGTTAGCTAGCACACGGATAGACAACTTTTTCGTTGGATAACTTTAATTATTAATAAACATATCATAATAGTTCCAGTCTGTACCACTTAATGTACGGCAACTCTTCATCAAATCCTGGGGGGTCATTCCGTAATTTTCAAAACGATAATCATCAAAACGATTATCGCTGACGTGATCGTCAATAATTTGCTTCACGTAATTCAAACACTATCTCCTCGTCTATCGTTTTTCCAGAGATTGTCAAACCATCATTGAAATGTCATAATAACAATTTGCGTTATTAGAACGAAGTTCTTTAGTGCACGGTTTCTTTGTAAGCCCAAGAAATCGGCAGAAATTTACATAAGATGGTGGCGCAATGGAATAGGTACTTGCTTCTTAACCGAAAGGTTAAGCGTTCGATCCCTGCTTGGCGACACGTTTTTTTTTTTTTTAATTTTCATATAATTTGTATTTTTCTCAAATGTTTGTTGCCATTTTGCAAAATAATTAAATTATTTCACTCATTTAACTATAGTCGCGTACAAACTTGCATACAATCATGAAAACAAATGCGAAGCGATACCTATTTAGGTATCGTCCAAAAGCCATCGTTTTGACGATAGCGTTTTGATGATAATCGACTTATGTGAAGCAAATATTTGATCGTCAAAACGTGATCGTCCAGACTGGTCCAGACGATATGCATTTTTAGGGTTACGTGTAGTAGGACTATCGTCGAAACGTTATCGTCGGGTGATAATCGTTTTACGGAATGAGTCCCCTGGAATTGTTCTTATACATGTGTCACACGCATGCACTGATTGATGAAAAATATGCTTGTAGTTGAACCGGTTATTATGAAATGTAAGCATGTGTGTGTTATGAAGTTATCCATCTCTTAAACGCCAAATTTGGGGAGTGAAATGTCGTTTTCCGTTGGTCACTCCTAGCACTCTTTTTTCACTTTATCCACACTCCAAAAACCTTCCATTTGCTGTTCGGAGTGATGATTTAGGTGTGTTTTTTCACTCCGGATTTCATTAAGGAGTGCTAAGAGTGCACTCTGAAAACACACATACTTTTAAAAGTATGTGTTGGATTAATTGTCAAAATAGTAAATGCTTCTTTTTGGGATGTTCTGGAATTGAAATTATTGAAGAGTTCATTTTAGGTTTTACTTCTACATAGATACGCATATTACGGAAGAGAGTTTTTTATATTCCATTGGAATCAAAAAGGAGTGAAACACTCTCAAAATCCAATCAAAAACGACAAAAGTTATCTGCTCGCTGTCACCATAACACAGCCCATTACATATTTATTAATATGAATTGCAAGTTGACAGATTTGTTAGTCTTATCCTTCCGTTGTTTTCCGTTTATTGATACGGGGTTAGTTTTTAAGCATCTATCGTAAAACCTAGTACGCAGAACGGGAAAAGACAAATTTTATCTCTATCTAATCTCTACAAAAACTATGGAAAAATCGCGCAAAATTAATGTTTTTCTTCTTTTTTTCTTTTTGTAAAATTATCGATAAATAATAGTTGATCGTGTTTATAGTGCAAAATTATTGACCTGTCAAAATTTTTCCCGCAAAATAATGCTTCGGACATTATTTTTCATGGCAAAATTTAGAGGAGACTTCACCCTACACCGGGTACAAGACAACCGTCACAATTTTGCGCGTGAACTGCGTACTGCCTGGAAAAAAACTGTTGACAAAATTTGTCCTCGGAAAAATTTTGTATGAAAAGTAAAATTTTTCCCGATCTGCGTATTAGGCTTAAGTATCGGTTTATTTTTTGTAAATACATATTATAATATAAAAATAGTGTGTGTTTTTAAATTACAAATTTATTAAAAATCAAATTTAAAAAAATTGCTCGTTTAAAGTAGTTAATAAATAAATATAGGTATATAACATCATCTTCCTTAAAACGAATTTTGAATTTTTTTAGAAAAATAAAAACAAAATTTAACCACGTGGTCTCCCGCGTCCGAACACATGCCAGCAGACGCGCACCCTTCCGCGTCCACGCGCCTTCCCGAGTATGTGCGCCCTCCCACGTATGGGCGCCATTACACGACGTGGGTGGGTGCATATGGGTGCATCTGCGGGTACGTGTTCGGACACGGGGTGCCACACGTTCAAACTAAATGCTTTCGAATTTCCTTCTAGTTTTTTTCAATGGATCGAATCATACCTTTTCATAGCAAGGTCTGGCGTTCCTTAAGGGAGTCACCTGAGGCCTCTTCTTTTTAAATTTGTAACTTTTACTTTTTTTAAATTTTGATGTTTTTACTAAGATTTTCTTTTTTGTTATATATTTCTTTTTGAACTGCTTGCATTAAGCACACCTTATGTCTTGATTTCCGATGACTTTCGCATCGGCCATAAAAAAAAGATATTGTAACACAATGTTGGCCTTAACATAATAACAGTTTGTTTTTTTTGTATTACCTACTATTCCTAACATTAAATAATAAAATAAGTGCCGATATGACCCAGTGCGTTCGGTTATTTCTGTTAGGGAATGAGGCGTAGGATAATTTAATTTTAAAATATGTAGGTAATTCAATTAATTTTCAATTCCTAAATTTATTATTTTGATTTATTGATAATACAACCACCCTGTGACGAATTCTTTATTATTGTTTTCATTTTATAAGCAAACAAAAAAATTTGCAAAGCCAACAGTTGATAACACAAACATAAAACAACAATTAAGTAGGTACCTAGGTAAGAGATATATCTACCTATATCAGATAAGAACATATATAAATTTCCACTTCTCATCTCACCACGTTTCTTCCGGTGATTGGCTAGAAAATTTAGCTACTAAATTTTAACTAAGTAAAGCACCAGGTACAGGTAAAAATATATGTGCTTAGGGGCTAAATGTCTGTCACCTTTCGTTTGCATTTATTGCAAGGGCGATCGTCGAACGGGCATGTTGTTCTTAAATAATTTTTAAATAAGTGTTCACAAAAAAAAAAAGCAAACAAAATAGTTGAATACTGATACCTATCTTATTTTTGTATTGATCAATTAGTTAAGGTAATTATTTTGTATTTTTAATTCAAAACTGTGTTAGATACATATGTACATATTAAGATATTTTTTTTGGCTTATCTCACGATGTTGGTTACATACAATATACAAAGGGAATTACCCATTTCTGGCCAAGAGTGTACACGAACGAGTTTGGTATCAAATGAAAAAGGACGTTGAACTTGTTATGTGAGTAAAATATTTTCAAAATCGTCCATGGGAAAGTCGAGATATTTGAGCTTGAAATTGTCTTGCAAAATAAAGATTTTAGCTTTTTTCCAAATAATTGCTTATAAAGTGAATTTTTAGAATCTTTTGTTTATAATAAGAAATTTTTATTTGATTCATGCAAGCTTTGTTTTATATGCAATTAAAGGTGACCAAACAAGCTTTCCACTAATGCTAAGAAAGTATATGTCGTCACTGAATTTTTCGAAATATCCGTGTGTCAAAGACTGCGTCAAAATAGTTGATTATCATGAAATTAAAGCTGAACAAACAAAATAATTTAAATACTATGTTTAAATACTACCTTTCATTTGATACTAAAATAATTTTTCTACACCATTTATTTCTCACGTTATAAGCAATTATTTGGGAAAAAAAGCTAAAATCTTTATTTTGCAATTGAGAACTTCCACCAAACGTCAAAAATTCTAAATGGGGGGAAAACAAACACACTATTAAAGGTGCGAACAGTATCGGTGTGTATTTCTATTTGTTTGTATTGTTGTTTTCCCCCCATCTAGAGCTTCTTTTCGATGAAAGAACTGTCAAAATTAGAAAGAGAAAAGACAGAGATTCTGGAAAAGGCCAATAGGCAACTTCAAGCTCAAATATCTCGACTTTCTCATGGACTATTTTGTAAATATTTTACTCACCATACCAAGCTCAACGTCACCTGTCATTTGATACCAAACTCATTGGCCAAGGCTCCATAGTAAAATGGGGCTTCCCTTTTCAAATTTTTATATCGGATTTCATTTTATCCATATTTTTAAATTCCTTGCAAATAATAAAAAAAAAAAAACGTAAAAACAAAAATAGGCGCTAAAACTTACCCAGCGGCTCCATTGGAAATTTTTGAGGCAATAAATTGATTCCCTTATTGCCTTTGCCTTAAATATTGCCAATGCAGACGCTTTGGCAATGGCAATGGCAAATTTTCTGAAAGATGAAAGGTAATTGTTGATTTCCATCTAAGAGGCAATACATTTTGACGTTTCGTCTTTTACAAAATGGTTTCTTCACGATTTTGAATGTTTTCTCCTTCTCATTTGGAAACAAAAAGTGAAAATATGAATAGGAGTGACCACAAATTAGCGAATTAAAATTTTATATTATCAAAAACAGTATTTTTAAGCAGTTACTGTCGCCATTTCTATACGTGAATTTTTTGACAACTGGAATTTGCCTGGCTATGAAATGCCCCACCCAAGCAATAATTGCTATTGCCATCGGCATTGAAATTGACAGTGCCTCAAATATTGGCAATCGTCTGTGTCTGAATAAGAACACTTATCCGACGTCAGGTGGATTTCGGAAAAAATGTATGTACCTGCATTTAAAATATAGGTACATATACATACATAATATGTACATATTATAGTATCTATAATACGCTTACCTACTTATGTATAATGTAAGTAAGTAGGTATTGGTATATATGTTTGTCAGTGGGTGAGCAATTAGACCTAGTTTTATCGTCTGTTTAAGTGGCACTTAAGTGGCTATAATAGGAGACACCTTGTTCAGGTAAGTATGAATTTGAGTCTAAAGGCCCAACTATAATAGATGGAAGCAAACGGATTCTAATGTCAAAAATGAACGATCCGTTTTCTAACGATCTGTCAAGTACATAAAATACCCATAATTGATTTAACCGAACGGAAGCACATGTCAAGCTATTTTTGATAGTAATAATTTTTTTATTAATTTGTTTGTGTTATTTGGTGTAGTTATTAATTTTTTAATAGTGGAAATATTAACAAAAAAAATATTACCAAAATAAAACAAAAAAAAAACTTAAATTTTTATTAATATGGGAAACTTTTCAACAAATAGTCATCTGTCAAATTTACGGACTGGAGGTACGGTTGAAAGCGCACTTTTCATCCGAAGGTAAAAGTGAACGAAAACTTAAACTGAATCTGAGCAATCCGTTCATTATGTGTGCGTTATATGATTTTGCTGTATTCGCTTCGTTTCGTTCGGCGCCGTTCCTTAAACAAATTATTTTTAAGTGAAAGGGACTGTGAAAGTAAAACAACAATTAAAAACCATCCAATGAAATGGAATTATCTTTTTGCTCTCCGAAGAAAACCAGATGATTGTGACGTCATACCTTGTGAGCATACCTTGTTTTCGTTTATCGTGATTTATAGCTATGTATACAGGGTGTCCCGAAACTCAACGTCAAGCAGTTACCGGGTGATAGGGCAGGTTGTGCCCGTTCTTTGAAAAGTATGAAAAAATAATCCATCTCGCTTGGTTTGGTAGTTATGAAAATATTAAGAAAAATAATGAAAATCGATACCCTAGCTCACATTTTTAGATACAGTGGTTACAAATTTTAAAATTTAGCTGTGTTTTCTTTTCTTACGTAATCCTTAATAACCATGCTATTGATCGCAATCACAAATCCATGAATTAATATTGTCGGTTTTGTAAGAAAAATAAAGTTTGACTGAGTCATTGTTCAAAAAAATTGTGTAAGCTAACTTTGACACTTCATATTTTTAAAAAAAATGTACTACACTACCCTCGGCAAGTTATTTAAAAAAATGGCCCGTTTTATCAAGATTTCAAAATGGTACAACACTTGCTACTTATTTACTCGTAAAAAATACGATTGCTTTTTTATTTGCAAAAGGACCTCAGTTCACTTAATATCACTTTTACGTAAATAATGCTTTTTTGTGCTCGAAAATCGGTTTTACTGAGGTGTATGTAAGATAAACAGAGGCACTTGAATGAGACACTGTTTGCAGTAAATTAGAGTGAGACAGATCGACGTTGTTACCTAGGTATATAGGTATGTATGTAGATATGGAATAATTAGTTATGTAAAGTATGTATTTATTTTAGTGTATTGATATTTGTTTTAATTGTTTTAAAAAAAGCTATGTATGCATGTAGGTACATACCTACCCACCCCATATATTTAAAGTAAAGTTATTTCCGAAGTTTTTTTTTAATACAAATTCTACGAGTAGACCCTATTATAGGTATTACTATCTTCTACCAAGTAGAAGATTTGAACTGATAAGTCAAAGAAAAATCGCTGCCGGGACGAAAAGAATAAAGTTATTTAAGTTTTTAGCAGGTATTGGATAATATGTACCTACTAATTTGTTATATATAATGTGCATACTGTTAATAGTATTCTCTTTCTCTAACCCTTTACTAAGGGCTTAAAGTGTCCCTCATAGTTTTAAAAATGTTTCCTATAATTTTCAATTAACACATTTCTCAAATACCTAAATTAAATAATTTTGCTAAATTTTTCATTAAACTTTGAACTTAACTGTAAAAAGAAAAGCAAATACCACTCTGATTCAAAGTATTAAACGAATGGATCTATTTTGACTACTGCCAACTACTACCGGCTGAGGCAAATTGGATACAAATCTCGATTAAATTTTTTTCCAAAATTTAAATTTTTAATGTTTCCACACATACAGATTTATACCATTAGTGTCAAAAATTAATCTTTTGATTAAATTTACAGCGATTTTAGGCCCTTTGTACCGAATTGAATTAAAAACGCGTTAAATTTTATCCGGAGATTAATTTTTGAATCTAGTGTGGTGAATCTGTAACTGTACGTGGAACGCCAAAAATTGATCTTGGATAATACTACATTTCCACCAACCTCTAAACCGAGATTTAAGTAGATTTACCCAAATCTTTAAATCCGGAAGATTTACCATACAAATTTATTTCCTAAAGCCTAGTATAAGGTTCTTCAACGAAAAAAAATTTACATGTAAAGCCTTAACTACATAAGCCACTTTTTGCAAAATTACAAAAGTAATAATATTTTTTTCCAGCTAGCGCAGTTGTTTTGTGAAAAATAATATATACATTTTATTTCTAAACCAAAATTTAAGCTTTCTGCATCATTTTTATAAGTTTTCCTGTGAGAAACATTATCTCAAAATGAGTTTGAAAATTTTCACTTTTGTACTTTTTCACTTTTTTGGCTTATGTAGTTAAGGCTTAATTCTTATGGGAGTGATTTTTACCCAAAAAAAAAATAAAATTCTGCTGAAAAGTTTTTATTGAACTGTAAACTAACCGCAGTAAAAGAATACTATACTCACCACGATTCTTTTTCGCGCAAAACAATGTCAGTGAAAAAAAAATCGAGTTTGTACTTGCACGGTGCTTCAAAAGTAATGACTCTTTATGAACTAAATGAGTATGAAAGAGACAAAACATTAGAAAGTCATGAGTCTTGAGGCACCGTGTAATAGTTGAACTAAAAAAAATTTGTTTCACCACAGATATTTTTTTCCCGAAAAAAAAATTTTTTTACCACAATAGTTTTTTTCATTGAAAAGAACTGTATACTAGGCACTACATTTCGACCTACCATACTTAACCGAGATTTAAAAAAGATTTACCCAAATCTTCTTCAAATCCCGAAGATTTACCATACAAATTTATTTCTTAAATCTCGAAGATTTGAAATAAATCTTGTTAAATCTTCATAGGTCCAATAGTTTTAAAACTCGAACTGGCCTATATTTTCTCAAACTGAATGCATTCATTGGAAAGGGGACATACATGAAACTTTCTGCCTCACTCCAACTCCATTAGAAAGAGTGAAACAACAACTGCATACTGTCAAAATAAATTTACTTTTTAATCTTTTTGTGCGGTGGAAACACCAAATAGATTTATATAATCTAAACTGAGATAAACCTTCGGTGGAAACAACCTTTTGTTATTGTCGTTTTCGTTCGTCGCGCCAAATTTTCGCATTGGTTTGGGAGAGCCATAAAATTTAACGCGATTTTAGCCCAATTCGCACAAGGCGTAAACTGAGATAAATCTGCGGTGCAAATAGATACATGCAAGGTAGGTAGGTAGAAATGGCGGCCCCGAGCAAACCTAGCTCAGAGACCCAATTAGCGCTAAAGTGCGCCATTTTGATACCATAACTCGCGTGACCTGTAAAGAAAACGATTTTTAAGTGCAGCTTGCCAGACAAATTGCCAGACTCGGTGATTTGTAGGCTACGGTAAATCATTGTCAAATTTGCTCGTGGTCTCAGGAGATTGACAAAGAAAGCTTGGAAGACGGTGCAGACGCGACCGATCTTGGCTCAGAGCCACTTTGTTGCGTTGAGAAAGGAGATCAGGTCTCTGATCTTCAGTTCAGAAAGTTCGTCGAGGTCATTGAAGAACGCTTTTCCCAATGAGTGTGATCTCGTTTTGGCCAAAGCGGGACAATTGCAGAGGAAATGAAAGACTGTTTCCTTTTCCTGCTGGTCCCCACAGCTACGACAGTGAGTATTGTGAGGAATTCCCAGCCTCGCCGCATGTTCTCCAATTGGCCAGTGACCGGAAAAAGTTGCAACGACCCTAGCTATGTCTCGCCTGGGTCTGCCTATCAGGTCGTTTGTTCGGGCTTTATTGTAAGTGGGCCAAATCTTTCTAGATATGACGCAGTTTGTAAGACTGCACCACCTACGATTTGATTCAGTGAGGAAAATTGAGAGAATACTGCCCTTCATAACTCCAAGAGGAATGCTGACTCTTTCCGCAAGTGAGCTATGAAGGGCTGATCCTTGCCTGGCCAGTTCGTCCGCCCGCTCGTTTCCCTCAATGCCACTGTGACCCGGAACCCAAATCAAAGTGACCTTGAGGTTAAGATTCAGGTTTGAAAGCTCATCCCGGCATTGACGTACTAATTTAGAAGATGATAATGGCGAGACAATTGCTTTAACGGCCGCCTGACTGTCTGTCAGGATGGCAGTGTTACGGTTTTGGTTAGGGTCTTGTTTAAGTAGTCTGCATGCTTCCCTAATTGCCAGTAGTTCCGCTTGAAAAACACTGGCAAAGTTGGGTAGCCGATAAGATTTAGAGATATTCAGAGACTCTGAAAAGATTCCTGAACCGACACCACACTCCATCTTTGAACCATCGGTGAAAATAGTTGTGTCGAAGTCTCTCAGCACGATGTTGTCCTTCCAATCCTGCCTGGGTGGAAAAACAACATTAAAATCCCCACTAAAATTCAGAGTAGGAGTGCAGTAGTCTGTAGGTGTTGAAAACAGATCGGCAGGGATCAAGTTCGTGATATTGCTATGACCGTATGGTTTGTGAAACCAACAATTTGATTCTTTTAATCTTATCGCGCTGCAAGATACTAAATATTTGATATGCAAATCAAGTGGTAAGAGGTGCAGAAAAACGCTTAAGGCATCCGTTGGGCATGATCGCAAGGCCCCTGTGATACCAACGCTAGCTGTTCTCTGAACCTTCTTGAGTTTTTCGATGTTGTACGCTTTGCTAAGTGCGGGCCACCATACAATCGAGCCGTATGTGAGGATTGGTCGTACAACGGCTGTGTACGTCCACAGTATCATCTTCGACTGGAGACCCCACTTTTTACAGAATGTCTTACTACAGGCATAGAAAGCTATACAGGCCTTCTTTACCCGTTCTTCAATATTCAGTTTCCAGTTTAATTTAGGGTCGAGAACGACGCCTAAATATTTCGCACTAGAAGACAGAAATACAGTCTGACCATTTAGTCGGGGTAGAGTGAAAGGGGGTATTTTAGTTTTGGTAGTAAAGAGCATCAGTTCAGTCTTACTTCGGTTAACACCTAGTCCACAACTCGTGGCCCAGTTACTAACCTTACTCAGGGCCATCTCTGTGATCTCACTGATCACGGGCAGGAACTTTCCTGACACCAGTACCACCAAATCATCTGCATACGCTACCGCCTTCACTCCACATCTCTCCAACTTTACGAGAATTTTGTCCATGACTAACAGCCATAGAAGAGGGGATAGTACCCCACCTTGAGGTGTTCCCCTACTAACGTGCTTAATCGAACTTGTATTTCCTAACGTAGCCTGAATCTGTCTTTCCCTTAGCATGGAAATTATCCATCTTCTGATGTAGTCCTCTACACCAATGTCAACTAGGGATTCAAGAATAGAGTCGGTTAGGACATTGTTAAAGGCTCCTTCTATGTCCAAGAAGGTAGCCAAGGTGAATTCTTTAAAGTGTATTGTTTTCTCAACTGTACGCACAACCTCATGAAGGGCAGTATCAGTAGATTTACCCTTCATGTATGCGTGCTGAGATTTTGCTAACGGATGCCCAATCAGTATGTCTCTAATATGGGTGTCTAGAATGCGCTCCAAAGTTTTCAGCACGAATGAGGTCAGGCTTATAGGTCGAAAATCCTTCGCAGATTCATGACCACGTCTACCTATTTTCGGAATAAAAACTACTCGAACCTGTCTCCATGACTCAGGTACATGATTGAGGGAGATGCATCCTTTGAAAATCATCTCCAGCCAGGGAACTGCTATATCTTGCAGTCTTTGTAGCATAATTGGCAATATGCCGTCTAGACCTGGAGACTTATAAGGGGAGAAAGTACTAATTGCCCAGGCAATACTTTCTTTGGTTATAACGGTATCTATATGCTCTACTCGAACTCGAGCGAACTGTATGCTGCTGGTTCTAAGCGATTCGGGGTTGCTACTCTCGCAGTCCGGAAAATGTGTTGACATCAGTAACTCCAGGGATTCAGATGGAGAGATTGTCCAAGACCCATCAGGCTTTTTCAAAAACGAGGGACAGCAATGCTCCTTCGAAAGAACCTTACTAAGCCTAGCGGATTCTTTAATGTTTTCAATTGAATGACAATATTCCCTCCATCCGTCTCTCTTGGCTGATGCAAGGGAACGCTTGTAAACCTTAAGGCAGTCATTGTACGGTTTGTAAAATTTATGTTTGTGGCAGATATTGAATATAGTTCTTGTCATCTTCCTCAGATTAGACAGATCTTCGTTCCACCAAGGAGGGAGAGTTTTACGGCTGTATTTGACTGGGCAAGAGACCTTAAAAGCGGTTTTCATAGATGCTTCGAAGGTTTTAACTCTAGCCTCTAGATCTTCCACCGAATCTGGACTCAGATTCGGTATATTTGATAGTTTTGATTTAGCGACTTGACCGAACTTAATCCAGTCAATACGTTTAGGATTTCTATATGGAGGGGGGCTTTCGAACTCGAAATTTAGGTTGAAGAGAATCCATCTGTGATCCGAAAAGGACTTCAGAGGCGATACTCTCCAATTCTCCACCGGTATATTGTCATTATTAACGATTGTAACATCAAGCACATCCTCCCAACCTTCATAATTTTCCGAACTCGGAAAAACAAAAGTTGGAGTGCTGCCTCTGTTACAGACCGATAAGTTGTTTTCAATAATAAAATTAAAAAAGGACTCACCTCGATCGTTTATCTCCGAGCTACCCCAGAGAGTATGCCGTGCGTTTGCGTCACACCCAATGAGTAGATTAGCCCTTTTTCTTCTAATAGCGGTTGTTAGAGAAAGTACTTCCTCTGGCGGCGACTGCCTGTCTCTCGCCAGGTATGCGGAAGCCAGAAATAGACCCTCTGCATTTTTGCTTTCAAGTCTGACAACTGTCAGATCAGGAGTACTGAAATTGGAACACAAAAAAGCTTTTAAGTGTTTTTTAGCTAGAATACAGGTTCTAGGGTTACCTTCGTCTGGATTTACGGGTTTGTAAAACAGGTCATATTGGTTGTCTTGGAGACCCCGAACTCGGAGTCCATTTACCCACGGTTCTTGTATTACGCCGACGTCTATGTTCTCCTCTCTCAGGAGAACTCTCAGATTATCCGAAGCACATTTAGAGTGCTTCAGATTAATCTGTACGACTTTCAGCGCGTTTTTAATTTTCAGAAGAAGGTCCTGCACAGTCAGGGCCCAGCGACTCGCTAGGGACTTCAACGTTATCGATGACATTGTCGGACTCGACTACTTCAGCGACTTTGTCGGAGTCTGCTCCCTGACTCTGCAGAACCTTAATCTTGACATTTTTTATGCCAAACCGGAGTTTGAAGTCAAATGTTTCGAGGGCCCCCAAGCTCTCATCGCTGATCATCAGAAGGTACGAGGCGCTGTTCCTCTGGGGTTCCTCGGCCTTAATGACCGCCCAGTCGTGCATAGGAATCAGCGGGTTTAGCCTCTGAAGACAACGAATCAGCTCCTGTCCGCTTGGTTTGACGCCCATGAGGGGCAACCAGATGCGAGCCTTTGGTTGTCTAGGGATGTCCTTAGCTGGGATGAGCTTGAGCCTCAAGCCATCCCAGTCATTGCTAATCTTAGCAATGCTGGAACTAAGAAAATCCCTTGAAAACCTGTCTACGCACCTAATTACCCTGTACCCCCTGAGCATCTCGCCAGAGTCAAAACTAGGGTAGGGACCCTCGTTCGCCGATATGGTATAAGAAAACACCATCTCCGAGAGCTTGGCCTCGATAGAGTTCCACACAGCCAGCAGACCTCTGCTGTTTGTGGAGAGCTCATCCACAACCGCTACCTGAAGGTCATCGCTGACAACCTCACTCAGGGTACGCGGTTGCGCTGCGCTCGAAGATGGCATTTCCTTGTTCTTTTTGGGACCGCCAAGCTTACTTTTCTTCGAAGGCTGGTTGGCCTCTTCTCGAGATCTGTTACGCTTGACGGCCGTCTCTTGAGCAGCCAGAAGATTGTTGTATTCCTCAACAATCTTCTGGTACTTTAATTTATCCTCGAGGTCTTTAGGAAGAGTTGTTCCAGCTTCCTCATTCTTGGCAATCTTGGCAAGAATAAAGGAAGCCTTCCTAAACTGACTCTTCATAAGAGCCCCCGCTGATACCTTTTTGTTTTCCCGTGCAACTATGCTGTGGCTGGCATTGCTACACGAGGGCTTGTTCGGGTTTGTTATTGTCGGTCGAAGCACAGGGGTACTATGGCTGGTACTGCCTGTGCTTCCTTGTTTAGGCTCCCCAGAGGCACCGGAGTCTCCAGTGCTTAGTGGGTTGCCTACTATGGTCTCCTGGCTGGAGGCCAAAAGTTCATCCTCGAGTTCGGATGGTACTAAGTCTGTTATGTCAAAATCGTCCATGATGTGAAAAATATAAATTAAAGTCCCACGAGTAGAACGGAAAGGAAAGGTCAGCCCCGGCAGAGCCGATATACCGGGGTAAGGCAAGAAGTAAGACGGACCCTGCCAAGGCGTCCGAATGAGCTCGTTAGCGACTGGTTTGCCCCCCAGCCTTCCATTTCTTCGGCACGGATTATGAAAAATCGCTCACTCCACCACTGAAAATTAGGGCCTCGTATCTATGGTCAAATCGCATTGCTGAGGGTTTTACTATTGAAGAGTAAAGGAACACCTCAACAATTCGACCTGACCTTAGCTGATCACCATCTTGACAACGCACAAGATACACTGTGGTGATCATTACCGCCCGGCACCCACTAGGAGGGTTTGAAACGAGGATTTTTGCCAGGCAATGCAAACCCACCATTAAGATTCAGAGCCATCTTGTAATTCTCTGGACGCAGTCGTTTTAACTCACATCCCACAAAACCCGCACGACGCTTTTTGTACTGAACATTTCGATGCTTGTATATGTACATATATGTGTTTGTATTTTGTTTGTTTGTTGGCTGCTAGAGAAAAAGTGAAGATTACAATTACAAAATTACATTTATCATTTCAATTAAAATCAAGTTTTGTCCTCACTTCCATAGACTAGTTTAAGCTTTGTCTTGAATAATGTATCTTGGTTAGGAATAACTATTACAACTTAAACAAAATACCAAACAAATCATCTAATTATCCTAGGTAAGTGGAAAAAGAAAAAAATGGATGTCCAAGTACCTACATATCTCCAAAATCGATTTTAGTTTGAAGGAACACCTTGTCGAATCAAAAAAATAAATAAATAAAATTTATATTAAATCCACGTATAGAAGCATTTTATGTGCCACATCAACAATGCTAATTTCTCAATTTGCAGTGTTAGATCACTAAATTCTCTGTCCTCTAGCTTCGTTGGGAATTTCTCAAAAGTCACTGGCTGAATTCTCCGTTTCTGAATTTATTATGACGATGTGAATGGGATTGCCATATTGTTTACGTTGACTGCTTAAGTGCTTAGATATGGTAATGGGGATTTTAATCTTTTCTTATTTTTTTTTGTATTTTTGGACCATTCAGCTGTTTTCTGTTTATATAGTTTGTTATTTATTTGGGGGACACCTCATTTTGATAGCTCTTCGTCATCACCTTCTCAATAAAAATCTTTGAATCTTGGTCTCAGATTCGCCAATGGTGTGTCTCACGAAATGTTTTCAATTTGATACGCTTTCTAGGGCATTTTTTTTATAAAAAACATGAAAAAAACAGCTTATCAGCTTTTTTTATTTATTTATTTTCTTCAAGTATGGTAATTTATTATTTAAGTTTGTTGGCATTCAGACGTTTTAGAGTGAGTATGTAGGGAGCGAAAATTAACTGAAAAGCGTGATCACTACTGCGGCTCTTACCTACTACTTAGTTGTGTTAGTTTTTAGCTTTCATAGACATTAATTTTATTGATCTCTTGAAATAGGGATGCCTTTAAAGCTTCAACTAGAAATTGAGGGCGTTAGTTTGCTGCTCTCATTGTTGTCTGCTGGAAGTTTTTCTTTTTTGCATTGTAGTTTTTGCGATCGCATTTTAAGTTCGGATGAAATATTTCTATCTAAGACACGTATGTATGTGGGTTTCATAATTAAATATAGTGTAGTGACTTTTGGCTATAGCTTGACTATAAAACCAAAAAAATATTCTCTTTTTAAGTTTAAATTGAAAAATTTTATAATTAATCGCGTGATTTTCGATAGCAAATCGGGTTTGCACATTACAAATTGCAGGGTATCTCTTTACGATTTAATTATCAAAACTAAATGCTAAAGAATACATAGGTATACCTACCTAAATGTTATTCGTAATTTATTAAAAACCGATGTGTTACAGAATTTACCTACGAGCAACGTCGTCATCCTTTTAATAAAATGAGTTGAATAATGCTTGGTATGCGAATGTTTTTTCTTTAATAAGGTACCTACTCTGTTAGATTTTTTGTGATTTATTCGAGTTTGTTTCTGTGATGAATTGTGTATTTAATGGCGTTTGCGCATGACTCAATTTGGCTAGCAAAAATATTAACCCATACATCTTATTGTTTTCCGGAAAATAAAAACTTTCCTGAACTTATTGAACTCTAAAAACAATTAAATTCTGATAAAAAAGTGTTGTTACAGTTTTATTTTGGAAAATAGATAACGTTTCAAGGGTTGTTATCATAGTAAATGTATTTTGTAAAAACAATCAATATTACTACTAAATATTTATTTTTTAAGCATATAGGAGACGTACATAAAGTGTTTAACCCAAAATTTTATAATTTCAGCCCCTTTATTTTATTATTATTATTATTATAATCGAGTTTTAAAAAAAATATTCGTTATAATGGTGCTTCCAGAGATTATGTTTTGAATACAATTTCAGGAAATTATTTATTTCTCAACAGTTTGTGTAAATTTCATCTTATTGGTCTAAAATTTTAGTTTGGTGTTTTATCAGAAAATACTAAAGCCTCCAAAGTAGTCAAAAAGCACGGTATCGATATGATTCTGTGATTTTTTTGAGTCTTCAGTAATACATTAACAAAACTTTTTAAACATTAAATAAATCAAAACATGACTTAACTCTTGTGCTTCCAATTGAGTATCATCTTGTGCACTCTAAAAAATGCTATTTTCTTTGTTCAAAAAGTCATTAAGTCAAAAGCCAGCCTTGTCATCAAACACAATTATTTAATCAAATTAACAGTCGGCTTCAATCGGCCCAATTTCCTAACTTCCAGTGTAAGACATGATTACCTCTTTTAATCAAAGAAAGCAATTGCGTGTTGGTCAAGAAACAAAAAACTGACTTGTACAAATACAAATAGCAAGAAAAACCTTGATTCATGTATAGTAAGTGTATCGTTACAAAATACAATTATTGCAAAAATACAATGCTCAGCTCACCTGAGAACTGCTAAAGAGTCAATGCTAATTTTTTATAAGTATGTCTCCAATAAGCAAAAAATATTTTAAGAAATATAAGTTTTCCGAGTTTTATTTTGTTCACCATATCTGTTTTGAGATACATCGCCTACATTATCTTGCTTTATGCGTTTCCAGTATTAGATTTTTAACATTATACTTTTTCACTTTTTATTAAAGTATCAGGTTAAAGTAGCTTCTATTAACTAATATTTAGTTTTTAAGCATATTGGAGACCTAAATATGTTCAACTTAAATGCTTATGTTTCACTTTTTTTCTCAGCATAAACTGTCACATAAGCTCATATGTTGAACTTAAATATTTATGTTTCGTTTCAGCAAAAGGCCCTAAATGAAGTGTTTAACCCAAAATTTTATAATTTCAGCCTCCTATTTCTAGCACTAAACAAGACAACTAATAACTGATCTGAAATGGGTGATGAATGTAGCTGCGAGTGTGTTTTGACGCACGAAATGGCAATGCGTCGATTGTTGACATTGGTATAAAATAAAATCATATAAAACTGAAAAATCAAATAATAATAATATAAATATTAATTTTTAATTTCAGATTCGCCAAAGCCAGTCACACTGCACAGACACAGAATGCATAGACCGTAAGTTTATCTCTTCATCGTTATTATTAATTCTAGCATTAATTTATATTCAATTTAATATAATAGTGCCTAGTAGTCTACCAAGTCCAACAGGGGGAGAGGAAACAAGTTTTACCATGATGACAATGTTCATGGTTTTGGCTGTGATTTTATATTTCATTCGGCCAGATTCCATAATGAAGGTATACAATTCCAAGAAACCTGGTGGGGCCCCCTTCGGAGGGCGGCGGGTAAGTGTACACTAAACAAAAAACTAGTTATTTGATTAAAAAAAAAAATTATTTTTTTGTAAATAGGATCCCCCAAGTGGTGACGCTCCACCAGCTGTGAACTGATAATCACTGCAGTTTAAATGCGGTTCTTTCACAAAAGACAGATAAACTACAAGAGTATACATATATACCAATCAAAATAATCAAAATAAATACACTTAGCCAAAATTATATTTTATTGTAAAAAAAAAAAAAAAAAAAAAAAACTACAATCCAACACTCTCTAAGAGCCATTAATAATATCATTGAAAAGAGCTTACTTGTCCTTTTTTTTACATAGAAACTTGTGTATACCAAAATTGAATATGTATTTTTTTAATTACTCTGGTGCAATATTGTATGTCTAATATTTTTTTTATTAAAATTTGAAATAAGCTTTGTTTTTAATTAATTGAAAATTGTAATAATTGAGTATAAAAATAATCTATAGATGTAGACCACAACAATGAAACTTTATTATTTATTTAAAATTGAAATACCCAAATAAATTATTGAAAAACAAATTTAACTAAAATTTCAAAATGTCTTTCTAATAAAACGGGTGAATTTAAAAGATTCTTAATTTACGACCAGTGGGTATTATTGGCCACTTTAAAAGGAGGATTTAAAGTTAAAATTTCGACTTAGGGATCTTATCACTTCATTTAAATAAAATAAATCCTCTCCCTAGGTGGAGAAAAAGAAACCAAGAACCAACCCTAGTTGTTAAGCCCATGGTTATATCAAAGCTCCCAGTTTAGAATAGTTCCTTCTAGAATTTTATTAAAACAAAAACCGAAGAATTTTAATCTTTTTTTTGTATGCATATTTAAAAAAAAATAAAAAAAAGTAATGCTGTAAAGAAAAATTTTAATTTATTTTATTTTTATTTCAATTTACTTTTATGATTTCAAAAAAAAAAAATGTTGCACTAAATGTTGTTTTTTAAGAATGCAAACAAATTTAATAAAATAGAAAATCCCTTGCCATGCAAATTTCATTCAATTAAATCTCAAGAATCTTCACTATTAAGCTTCGTCACTATCGTCCGAACCTTCTTGATGACGCCTTTCATTTTTTCATAGGTACCAGTTGAATCGGGAAGATTTTCAAAATTGATAACATCGCTGACACCGACTTTGAAATTATCGCCGCATGGAAGCTTATCGAATGGAGAGAATTTTAATAGAGGAGTTCCCAGTACAGATTCCATTGCATTAGCAACTGGAGCCTGAAGAGTAACTGATTCCTGCGTCTTTGTTTCAACAGTATTGTTAATCAGTGGCGAACTCGTGTTTTCTCTTTCATCTGGCAATGCATTAGTAAGAAGAGATTTGGTGGGCGTCGAAGTGAGACTTATTGTACTTGTATCCGCTTCGAGTTCAAGCACTTCGTCAATCAAAGAGTCTTCGTTGTCTGATATCGTAATGGAACTGGACTGAAGAAGTTCTCTAAGAAGTCGCTTTTGTTTTTCTTCAAGGTCTTCAAGAGTAGGAGAAGGCGAACGTTTCGTTAAGATCTGTGGTGAATCTGATGGTGGTGGTGAAGGTGGAGGTGGTGCTGGTGCATCACCATCTTGCGGTGGAGAAGGTGGTGGTGGAGGGCGGGTGAACTCTACATTCGCAATCGAACTGTTCTCCTCATCATCAATTTCCATTTCGGAATGTTCTAAAGTAACTTTTCCAGTTGTGTCGCTGTCCGGTAGTTCTTTTAGCTTTTTACGTTTATATCCTTTCACAACATTATCGCCAAGCATTTCGATGAATTTTTCTTTCATATCTTCTCGGTTCATAGGGGGAACATTGTGATGCTTAAAGTCCTGAAAACAAAGGGTAAATTAAAAAAAAAAAAAAAGAATTCCCAATATATCCAACTCACGTCATAGAAATTTTTACCGGGGTTTGTGTTAAATCCTGGAAATGCAATTATTTTACTAACGTCGTATTTGTTTTTGTCGGCCTCTATTTGACCTTCTTCATCTTCTGGATCTCGCACGGTCCGACCCTAGAATGAAAAAACTAAATTTAAAAAGAAAATTGTAGAATGGATTTCTGGTATAGGATTTTGTTCTAGATGTTGTCGTTGGATTTTAAAGGGTCTGTTTTTATTAAGTATCATTTTGTTTGGAAAATTGCACCTCACGCGTGAACAGGGGGATGTAGACTAACCCTGTTTTTGTGCATCTTGGTTTAAACACCACATTGCAGATTATACTACTTTTTGTTATAAATTTATAAATGCTAAACTTTGAATAGCTGTATTTCACAACTGTTGAGTCTACACAGATGGTTCTGAGCTCAAATTGAAAAAAAAATTAATTACTTTGAAATCGTAGAGCACAGTTATAGTCAAGAACAGGGTTAAAATCGACAATAACTGAAAAAAGCGCAACAAATTTTTCGTTTTTTTAAATTTTTGTCTATGTTGCGTTCGGCGAGCTCGAGTTAGATTTGGGATTTTCATGAGGTCAATATCATAAACAACTCAGCAAGAAATCAGAACTACCGGATCTAACGCTAGGTACCTACGAAGTACATAATAGGTATGTAGTTACTAGATTACTTTGCCCACTTTAAAACTACGCATTTACAAAACAAATTCTACAGTGATGACGTTGCTCATAATCTAAATTTTGCTTATTTTTTTTTTCTTATTAGAAATTGGCTTGTCTTTTTGAGCAACATCGAATTAACGACTTGAACCACGTTAGGATGGAGCTTGGAAAAATTAATTAAAATCGATTTAAATTACCTCAGAATCGAAAAGGGAAATGCCAGAATGCGCTACCTTTGCATCCTCTAGCCACCCCGGTGGGTACCCCAGTACCCTCATGCGATAAAAGAAGAATGGCAGTTCTCCATTGCGAATGCATAATGCCTCTCTCAGATAGTTGCTGACCTGTCCGGGGCGTAAATGTGCGAAACGCTGTTCTATATCAACATGATAACGATCGCGTCTGAAATTCATTGTTTTCTTGGCTTTGTTGATTTTGTTATTGTTGCGAGGCTTCGGGCAAGTTCGCAAATCGTGGTCGGTTCCATCACAATTAAAGCATGATTTCTTTTGCTTTGGTCGTTCGCACTCGGCTTCGTTTTTTTTCTTCTTCTGTGCCGAGCCTTCGTTTAGAACTTCTTTGATTGTTCGCTTGTAAGATGGAATCTGTACAGCGTCGACCTTTTCCGCCGGCTGAGTATCAATCATGAACAAACCAGCAATGCCCATATCATCATCTTCAGAAGATTGTTTTACGTCTTCTTCAGGTTCTAGTCCTTCGAGTTTTGATTCAACATTATCACTTTCAGTTTGTGGGTTATCGCCAACGACCACCAATTCTCGAAAAACTTGAATCTTACTATCGTCTTCGACCAGCAAAAAACCTTTCTGTTTAAGAGATCCACTCAAACTTTCCAGAACTACATCTTTGTATTCATTGAAAAGTTCTTCGTTTCTAAAATTAACCTCAAATACCAAGCGATCGTCGTTTAATTCAGAAATTTCATTAGTGTTGTCCAATAAAACCGACTGATCCTGATCCGTGGCAACGGCGGCGGTTGATTCCGGAGAGTCTGGAATTGTGATTAAACTTATATCCACTTCTTGAATTTCGCAATCACTATCCGAGAGTATTATTTGTTCACTATTTTTGGGGCGTTTGGATCCCATGATTGTTTTGTTTAATCTTTATAAAATTTAATTATTTGTTTTAGAAGTAAATAAAAATTTAGAAAAAAACAAATATAAATTCTGGTAGGTAAAACTGCTGACAGCTGTCATAAAGTAACGAATGACGTTTTCTAATCGTCATCGTCATGTCATGTTTTAGCACTTGCCTACACTTCTAATCCACAAAAGTTAGACTGCTTTTACACTACACCGATTTTAATATGGTTTTTGATTCAACCAAAAAAAGTTGACTTTTATGGGGTTAAGTTGATCTTTATCAGATTTCCCCTTCGATTCAACCAAAAAAGATCACTTTTGGCGGTGTATATATTTTTTTTCGATTGATCTTAAATCTCGATTTTATGGCAGATTTACACATATTCTCACACGTATATGAACACACGCCCAATAAATGACATAACTACACGTCAGTTTGAATAGGTATTCAATTTTTCCTACGCAAGAATTTTTTTGTAGTCTGTGTTAATATAATAAAATAAAATCAAAATAAAAAATACAATAAAATAGACTCGATTAATTAATGCAATTAGTGAAGTTTTTTTTTCATCCAAAATTTTTCCCAGGACAAATTTTGTCTTTAGTTTTTTTTTCAGGCAGTACGCAGTTCACGCGCAAAATTGTGACGTTTGTACCCGCTGTAGGGTGAAGTCTCCACTAAATTTTGCCAGGTAAAATAATGTTCGAAGCATTATTTTGCGGGAAAAATTTTGACAGGTCAATAATTTTGCACGATAAACACGATCAACTATTATTTATCGATAATTTTACAAAAAAGAAAAAAAGAAGAAAAACATTAATTTTGCGCGATTTTTTTATAGTTTTTGAAGAGATTAGAATTGTAGAGATAAAATTTGTCTTTTCCCGATCTGCGTACTAGGCTTAAATGATTGAATAAAGGCTCTCCCAAACCAACGCGATTAAAAGCCGCGACAATAGAGAACAATAACAACAACTTGTTGTTTTGTTTGACTACCACGTGTTGTTGGTATTGTTTTCTATTGTCGCGGCGATTAATTGCGTTGGTTTGGGAGAGCCTTAAACATTGGTCGTGTGTAGGGCCCTATAGGCCTCAGTTCACTTGTAGGAGCTGCGTGGAACTACTTCGTTCGTGTCCTATAACAAGCACTGAACTGTTTCATTTATTCAATGCAACATCAGCCTTAAACCGACAGCTGTCAACAAAAATTTTAATTTTTCTTGGTACGCGATTGGCCAAACTGTGTTTAACCGCCTGTAACCGCAAACAAAAAATACGAACTACATCTACATCAAGAACCAATTATATTTTTATATTTTCTTTTAAAAAGATTACAATCATATTGAAATTTAATACTTTGAATAATTCCCTATATATAATTACGGAGTTTGCGATAAAAAAGTGAGTTTTTTGAAGATGTCCCATCAACAACTCATTCTCGATTTGAAAACTTCCCGCGAATCAGCTACCAAAGCATTGAACGAAATTCATTTCAAATTAACAAAATGCAAAGATAATACAAAAACTAAAAGCAGCATTTCGTACAATGCGGTCCATGCTATATGTATGGCAATTAAGGATAAAGGATTATTCTTCGAGGTCTACGCCGATGCCATCGAGAAACTGGTCGCGGATGTTTCGGAAGCTCATTGGAATATGTTTGTTGAATTACTACGCTTCATACTTTCTGAGTTTTATTCGAAGGTTAGTTTTGAAATTGAATTTGAAAATAATTGGTACTGTATTTTTTTTTTGGTATATAATTTAAAAAAAAATAAGTTCAGGATAAGTGGAATAAGTGTTAATAGGTACGTCGGAAAACCATCGTAAACGTCGGAATTCCCATACACCTTTACCTTTAGTGTAAGATGTTTAAGACGTTTACGATGGTTTTCCGACGTTGCATTAATAGGTACCCCTAATATATTTTTGTTACTTGATGATTTTGATAATAAAATTTGCACAGCACATTTAGCCAATTCCAGATTTCTTTTATCAAAGATCTTTTCTCATAAAAAGTCGGATACCTAAAAAAAAAAGACGAGAGGGTCAAAAAAAAATGTGTTAAAAATTATCAAACCTAAAAACTTGAAGAGTCTGTTTGCTTCAACTCTTTTTGATTGTATTTAAACTTAAAATTGGTAGTGCTGTAATCACACATAGAATTTTTTGTTACTATAAATCATCAAAACTCATATTTCAATAACCATGTAGGTACCTACCTACCACTTTATTTTTTTTGCTTAGTCGAGCGATTAGTACAAAAAACAAAAATAGTTTTGAACTTTAATAAATCAATTTTCATTACAGAACCTTTTCGACCGCTCTGTTTCTTTGGCTTGCTTAGTTACAGCCGATCGCGTAGTGACTGCAGCTGATGTGAAATCTCACTTAAAACTGTTCTCCCGCCAACTGTACAACACTCATATGCATCTCTCAAAGGAACAATTGAAAGAAATATTTAAAAATATCGCGCGCATCATAGTCAAATGCAAAGAAATCCAATTCGAAGACTTGCTCGAAGATTTTCACACAAACATTCTCGGATTTCCATCGATGCTTCAGACTGTAATTGTCAAGCATTTGAACAAGGCTTCGATTTTATTTGACAAACTTTTCTCTGCGATAGTTTCCCTTAAAATCGATTCCAACAGATTGAATGATTCATTCATTGTTATCATGAAGTACCTGATCAATTTCATTTATCTTGACACAACGGACAAGAACAGCGTATTCTCTCAGAATTTCCTGAGATCCTGCAAGGATAACAAGTCTTTTATGGGTCACAAATATCAGAGTTATGCATTGAATCTGTTTTACTATTTTGTCAAGCTTCTGCTCTTCCCGAACACCCTCGACTTTAATAGGAATTTCGTTGAAATCATTGAAAAATTCGCAATTTTCTATGATCGTTCCGAACTGGCCAGTGATCCTTGGTTTATGGACTCAATAGTAACAATGACCAGAGTTTTGGACGCTTTCAAGGCCCAAAAGGTATTTCTTGATTCTATGGACGAGGACAGTCACATAAAGGTGTACACTCTAATTGAAAAACTGATCAAACTGGCTCATGGAGTGAATTATGAGAGCGGCCTCTGGACGTGTTGTAATAGCGTAAGAAAACACATCATCTTTAAGCTATGCATTGTTCAAATGGCATTTTTTGAGGTCGCTGCTGAAAAAGGATTCAAGAAACCAGAACTTGGCAAAGGTGTAGGGACGATATTGAAACATACCGTTGCCGTTGCGGAGTGTTTTAAATGTGCCACAGTCAACTATGAAGTTGCATTAATTATGAACTACCTGACCCGCTGTGCACAGCATGTAAAAACCAAAGAACACGCTGAACTGTTAGCAAAGATGCTTCTTCTTCCAACAAAAATAAAAGACCATCTACCTGAAAACAGCGTTCGTACGATATTGAAGTGCTTGATGCATGTTCACAAGATCAGCGGGAACATAGAGGGTCAAGCAGAAACCTATGCCTTGTACGTCGCTCATTTAATGGAGTCCAAGATGGACACAGATTTAATTAGGAAATATATTGCAGCTTTTTACAGTTTACAGCCTTGTATGGGTATTTGCGAGACTTTAGAATTATCTACTTTTCCCATGAAGCCATCAAATTTTAGTCGCCAACTGCTACATGCAATAGAAACTGGAGTCTTCTATAAAACGAGGAACACTAATATTCCTGTGATTACATCGCTCCTCAAGTCAGCCACAAATTGTCTTGACTTTGTTCTTGTAGCTCGTCAGTTCCCTCAAGTAAATGTCATTAAAAATTTGGAGAAAAAATATTCCGAACTTAAATCCAAATCCTCACTTTCCCCATTAGAACACCTTGCCCTTGGTCATATTTGTAAACTTCGGGCGGTTCAGCAAATAGATGACTTGAAGAACCTTTTTAATATCTCAAAAGTTAGTGATGAATCGTTATCACAAATATCGGATCTTGGGAAGCTAAAACGAATCGATGTCATTGTAGAAATTCAGATTATGAAAACAGCCCTTGAGGGAATTGAAGAATTTGGGAAGTTCTTTGAATTTTCATCTCAGAAAGCACTGACAGAGGAGGAAGTCTCTATTGAATGGGAGTCAATAATCGATGATGTTGCAATGTTAGCACGTTTGTTCCATTTTCGTGGTTACGTTGATTTCGCATACCGAGCGTGGAGATTGCTTCACCAGATAACCAGCCATGTAGATGACATCCTTAATCGAATCCGATCATTGGGATTCTTGTGTGATGAATGTCTGTTTATCGAACTCTACGACCCAGAATTTAACATTGAAGAAGAAATACTAAGCATGGAAAAGGGAATCTATGATTGTCTTCTGAATCTTGAGTTTCTTACACCACGACGGCAGAATTATGTTTTAATTTGTCTTTGCAATATTGCATGGTTTCTGGCAACAAAAGGGCGATTTTATGAAAGCCAAATTCTTTTGGATATGGCTTTGAAAAAAGTTGAAGAATTAACAGAGAGAAAGAACAAATTCGAGTTGGTTCGCGCAACGCATTTAGCTATTAGTTTTCGAATCAAATGGAAACTCCAAAAAGAAATATCTAAAAAGAAAGTCTTCGCTCAAGTTGATAAAATTTTGGATGAGATTAGAGCTGTTGTTTATTACACTTCCGAGGACTCACTGAATTTCCCAATTTTACTTTTTGCTGTAGTCAATGATATAAGTGAATTTACTACAAATCGCTTATGTGAACCGGCAACATTGCCTTATGTTCAGATGGTATTGAAACTGGCTTTGGATACTGGCGCTGCTTTTCGCCTTGTTCAGTTTCTCATTCTTTGGACACATATCAATTTACAGTCAGAAAATGCATCTAAATGTCAGGTAAGAACCAATTATAGAAAAAATAAATAATTTTCGTTAGCTTCTGGTACTTTTATAAAAATTGAAAATCTACTCAACGTTTCCCTAAGCCATATCAAAGGCAAGGACTACACATTTCTATAAAATTCTATTTCTATAAAATGTTTTCATATAGAAATATGCGTATCTAGAATCTTTATGTAGGACTAGTATCCGTATCGGCTCTATAGCATAAATCACCCTTACTTATCTAAACAAGAGAACTTTTCATGTTATTCTTTTTAGACCAAGTTAGATCTAATTGACATATTATTCCGAAGCGCACGCCCACCCAACCCTGAAATGAAAGTTAATTCAAACTCTAATACCAAACAAGTTTTTGAAATCCATTCTGCTGACACACGGCTCATTTATGAGGGAGAAGCAGTACGTAAAGCGGTTTATATAAATCCAATATCACCAGTACGAATTGTAAGTAGACCTCATGTTATAAGGTTTAAAAAGATATTTGTCACTTGTATTTTTTTTTTCGCTTCAAATTTAGAAACACAAAGCGCCTGTTATTCATCAAGACCTGGAATCTTTTCTCATTTCTCACAGCGCGTCTTGCACTTGTGAAAAGTGTTCTCATACATTCCTTAGTTGGCAAATTTTCAAAATTGGTTGCCTCAATGCCAGACTTTTGTACCTTAGCGATGTCTACAATGAAGCTAAAATATTCTATGCCAAAGCAATGAAATGGTGCACCAGTATGATTCACAAAAAACACACAAAGTTCCATTTTAGGGAATATGAATTTTCCATGTTAATTCAGTACATAAATCTCCTGCGTAGAACGAAGAACTATAATGATGCTATTACAACAAGCGAATGTTCTCTTCAAGCGTACAATAAATTCAAAGACACTTTGGATGGAGTTTATCATATTAATTTATCTGTTCAATTAGAATCGACAAAAAATGAGATGAATAGGAAGCCTATTACACCAAAATCGCCTAAAATAAGAAGACTTCTCAAATTCAGTCCAATTGAGTCACAAACCTCTTCAGAAGAATTGACGTCTACAGCCATAAAACCACGAGAGAAACCCAAAAGAAAGTCACCGCAGACACTGAAAGAGAACATAGAGAACATCATTTACAAAGACCCTGAAACAACATCTACATCAAAAACTTCAAGAGGAAAAAATGCAAAACGTAAAGAGAAACTTACCCATGCTGATGCTATCGACGAAATGTGTAAAACTGTGGAAAAAGTTCAAATATCAGATGAAGTGATACCAAAGAAGTCTTCATCTCGCAGAAAGGTTGGAAAACAAAATCTTAATACAGCAATAATAATAATTGACGATGATGATTCGCCAGTACCAACGACAAAGTGCACAATTCCAAAGTCAGCTAGTAAAGTAGAATGTACGCCAAAAACTCGTGGACGCCCCAGGAAACCACCAGCTTCGGTTGATGTTGCAAAGTCAAGAGATGCGGAATCTCGAAGTAAAATGCTAAGAGGGCGAATTTGATAAATATGTTTTGTGAGAATTACCTCTAGCAGAAATTTAAATTAGTATTTTTTTTACATTTTACTTATAGTTTTAATTTGTATTCAATGTGTTTTTATACATATATGAAGATAATTTATGCGATTTAAAATAAATAAAATAAAAGCTTATTAATTTTGTATTGATCTAACAGAATAAATTTGATGACAGTGTTGTCGGATGTTAAAATAATACTGAGCTGCAAACAAACAAAAATTGCATGAACTTTTGAAGTGAATTAGAATAGGTTGAAGGCCTAGTCGATTGAATAACGAACCTATAGTTGAAAACTTTCCCATACCCTCAAAATCTAAGTTAACTTTGAGGCGCCTCAAAATTTATTTATACAACAACAAACGCGATTTATTAGTCCGGTTTTTATATTTTCTTCGCGCCTAGAGATTATTGACCCTGCACTTTACTTACCAACAAACTGCTTACTCAATACTCAATCTTCCCAATGTAAGCAGGGTCTACTGATTCAACTCACCGGTCCATATTAAATTGATCCGCATTGTTTTATTTTGATGGAATATGGATTAATGGTTTAGCGATAGTAAAAAAAGCTAATTAAAAAAATTAAGGGCCAGTTGTACAATCGTGGGATACATTTTGATCCATGCCGCTCACATTAGCCGTTTGGATCCGGCAATAAACTAGGTCCCCTGCATTCCTGCAGACACGCACACAGGAATGGTTGAGAGTTGTAAGTAACCTAGGCCCTAGTTCTACATGATCTGTTGTGCCATCAAATTTATTTATTTATTTAGCGATGGTTCAGGCATGTACTTGGCTATTGTAACATACTTGAACCTTGAACCATCATCCGCCGAAATCGGTGAGTTAAAACTGCTGAACAACGGGTTAAATATTGAACCACGATTGTACAACTGGCCCTAAAAAATTTTCTTTTCTAGATAACTTCCTTAGACTGAAAATACTGTACATAATCAGCCCTATCATAGTATCCGATCGGAACGGAAATTTCTCCGAATCATACAAAATGTTATTTTATTTTTCATTTTAATGATACAAATGTCTCATAAATTGGTTACACCTCCAGACAATTATTTCAACGTGCGGTTGAAAAGGAAAAATTAAAGCGATAGTTCTTATAAATCTAATATTTCTTAAAACTCGGAGAAAATTCCGTTCCGATCGGATACTATGATAGGTCTGAATACGATTTTTTTTTTTTATTCATGCAGTAGGTAGTATTTTTTCGTAACTACTTTTTCTAAAAACTATTTCATACTTTCTTTGTGTATTTATATTTAAGATTTTTTTAGAATTTATTTTTTTTTAAACACAAAATTTCTTAAAAAAAAAAAAAACGAAAACCCAGGAAAAGGGGTAGAAATGTGGATGGCGGTTCGTTAAATTACCGGTTTTTTTTTTTTTTTTTTTTTTTAATATTATATATCCGCCATCCACATTTCTACCCCTTTTCTGGGTTTAGACCTGATAACCTGGGTCCTAGAGGTGCTTTTATATTTATTTTTGGATTCATTTTCCAATGTTTTTTTTATCTACTTTGTCGTGTACTGCTCATGTATGTCAAACAATAACTGCAATGACTTCCTAATAAAACCTTGATACTATTCCTAAATTTATTAGCCTCTGTACAAGTCTCTAACACGCGATGTGACATCCTTACATAGAACATTTTTTGTTTCTAATATTTATTCCCAATATGTTGGAGAATCCATATGTGGTAGCACTTTGGGGCTACATATCTATAGTGAGAGCCAGGTCATGCCATGTAGGATGCATGGACCGTCTTATACTAAATAATAAAATGAGAGTCTCTCAATAAATTTAATATTCCAACTAGCTTAGTCAGACAGGGTAAAATTGTTGTACATGAATAAATATGTAGGATAAAACCACAATTCCATCGCTGAAGATTCACTCAAACGAGAAGTTATTTTATTGTTGGTATGAACCTACTTCCCATTATACTTCTATTTAAGCACCCAGCAAATGGGGCAATAAATAACCCCCACACTTTATTCAATACCACATTGACATGACATGCAATCGAGAGTGAATTGTTGGGAGGCTCGTCGTTGTCATCGTCGTCGTATCGTTTGGGTTCTTGATATTCAAGTTTTCTCAAAGTTTCACCTTCACTTTCAGTATGAAATTCGACACAATCGGTGAAGTGACCTAAATTTAAATTATTTTCTATTTAAATTCGGTTTGAGAAGATTAATAAATAATTCATACAAAAATTTAAATTTTTGTTTGAAAGATCTACGAAAAAATAAACTGAAAAAGGATGAAACAACGAAGTGAACGTGAAGTGTCTGTAAGAAAAGCTCATATTAATGAATTTCGTCCATTTGTTATGTATTATCCTGTGGGAAGTTATAAGGGCTGTTTTCATCGTAGCCATTTAGAGGGATATGGTGTAAAGACATTTTTTAAGAAGGGCCTAGTTTATGATGGTCAATGGAAAGACTCGAAATGTCATGGGCAGGGCACCTTACGGAAAATAAATGAAGACGGATCATCAGATCGCTTGTATGTTGGACAATGGAACAATGGAAAACGTTGTGGCGAGGGTAAAATGTTCCATGCCGATGGCATTTACTATGGATTCTGGAAGGATAATAAACGCTCTGGCATAGGTATAATGTGGTTCACAGATGGTCGGATTTTCGTTGGCGAATGGAGAAATGGATTATTTGATGGAGCTGGTGTTTTGTTTTACGCCAATGGCAATCGATATGAAGGATTCTTTGAAAATGGAAAGAAACATGGTGAAGGATTGTACATTCACAGCGAAACGGGTCAAATTCAAAAAGGAATGTGGTATCAAGATGTTTGTAAAACCTCAATGATGTTTGATGAGTTTAGGAATCAGGTCAAAAAACCAACATTATACCCTATTGAAGAGGTTTTTATGATTGCTATTGCTTTAAATAGAATTAAAAATGATGCCTATGTACCTATAATTTTTTTTTTAATTTTAGATCAAACTCTTAGAACCAAACAACGTTATTAAGACGCTTTTTAGAGAATATATGCCAGAGCCAGCTTTACAAACAAAAAATGTAAGTAGGATTGCAATCTTAGTGCCGCATGAGGTTAAACAAAATTGTAAGAGGTGGTGTAATGTAGACTCTGCTGGCTACTCATAGAAAAAGAAGTTTACTGAACTCGAGTACACACAGTTCGATTACAAGCTAAAAAAAATTAGAAAAACAGCTAGATGAATATATAAGTTAATTGAAATGGTGGACATATTAGTGAATTGAAATAGGTTATAGGGGTTGAAAATAGAGGAAAAGTAAATGAACCGTATTTCTCTATAAAAATGGGACTGCAATGCGGTGATATTTCCGAAATTTTACTTTTATAAACTCGATCATATTTTTAACTCGCCGATTTCGGCGGATTAGCTGGGGGCCAACGATGGTTCAAGGCTCAAGTTTGTGATAACAGCCAAGTACATGCCTGAACCAGCGCTAAACCTCAGTTAATCCGCTGAAATCGGTGAATTAAAAATCCTCAACCACGGGTTAAATATTGAACCACGTTTGTACAACTAGCCCTTAGTTATGATACACATACATAGATATGCTAAGTCGTGTCCAAAAACAAAAATTAAATTATTTGAATAAATCCTCCCCCTTAACAATTAGGCCAGATTCACACTATAGTTTCGATAACTATACCATTATCGATACTATATATATAGTATATACCATGGAACTTTATCCATCAAAACAAAAAAAAAATCAAAAAATTAAAGTTAATTCAAAATTTTAATGTGACAAACTAACCGGATTTAATTTTTTTGCAATTAACTTTTATTACTTATTTAATATTTTGTCCAGTAACCTCTGTTTTTTATCACAGCTCGGCATCAACGAGGCATTGACTGGATTAAATTCTCGAAAACAGAAGCAGGAATATTCTCCTATCATTTTTCAAAGCTGCAAAAAGAGAAGTTGTTGACGTGTGCTTTTTTTTCCAACCCGCCTTTTTAAAATAGCCCACAAGTTTTCTATTGGGTTTAAATCGGTAGATTGAGATGGCCATTCTAAGACACGAATATTTTTAGTTGCAAACCATTCTTTTAGCAGCTTTGAAGAATGTTTGAGGTCATTATCCT
This sequence comes from Epistrophella euchroma, assembly GCA_947049315.1. Lineage (NCBI taxonomy): Eukaryota > Metazoa > Arthropoda > Insecta > Diptera > Syrphidae > Epistrophella > Epistrophella euchroma. The sequence continues at coordinate 139,883,060 of OX346245.1, forward strand.
GCTGAAAAACTCAACGCAGAGGCATTTCTTCCTCTGCGTATGGAAGCATTACTGACTCCAAAATGTCCCTATATTGGAAACGGTCCATAATTCCTGTGATTTTGTGTATAGGACCGCAGCCTGCTCCTGAAAAATAGCCCCAAACTATCACCGAGGCTCCACCGTGCTTTACTGTAGGGAGTAAATTTGCAGGCCTTAATCGCGTACCTTTTGAGCGCCTCACTGTCCTTGCACCATCGGAGTAAAATAAGTTGAATTTGCTTTCATCACTGAAAAGCACACTCCTCCATTTGCTTAAAGACCGGTTAAGATGAATTCAACCCTGGGTTAAATGTTTTGATTAGGAATTTTAAGTCTTTCCCAAATACCTTTTTTTACGATGTTTAGCAGTAAGAAGAGGTTTTTCAGCTGGTCAAAATGCAAAAAGACCGAAATCTCTTAAACGCTTCCTGGGCCGTACTTGGCCCTATGGGTCGATTAAGTTCATCACAAATTGTCTTTGAAGTCGCAAAAGGGTCTTTAAGCACGAAATTCTATATGCGCCTATCAGTTTTAATTGTTGTTTTGCGAGGGCGTCCACCAAAATGATCTGCTTCTACTGATTTTCAACTTTTAAATTTTTTAATGATGTCGCAAATCGTTGACGTTGGAATTTTTAAGATTTCAGCGATTACTTTGTGTTTTATACCGGCTTGGAACTTTTCTATTATTTCGTATCGAATCGCGTTGCTATAACGTGTTTTAGCCATTTTATGCACTATATAATTTCAACTTACACAGCTCTCAACTAGCTCAAATGAAAAGGGCCGTGGCCTGATGGTTAGTGCGATGGACTGTCATGCCGGAGGTCTAAGGTTCGAGCCCCAGCCTCCGCCACCTATTTATTTAAAAGAGAAAAAACGGCTACTGCCTCTTGCGAGGAATTGACAAATCCTCCAAGAGTATCTCCTGTCACAGAAAAGTGCCGCTCATTAGCCGTTCGGATTCGGCAATAAACTGTAGGTCCCCTCCATTCCTGCAGACACGCACACAGGAATGGTTGAGAGTTGTAAGTCACTAGGCCCAAGTTCTTCATGAGCTGTTGTGCCATAAAATTTATTTTTTTTTTTTTTTTTTTTATTTATTTTTACAGCTCTCAACTTGTAAAAACGGCTTGAGTCAAAAGATTCGAAAAAACCGTTACTTTAACATCGAGACTCGCAATCTACTTGAAATCCGGTTAGTTTTGCACAGGCATGTTACTGAGTAACTTTATAAAATAATTTTTTTTTTATTATTCTTGTCATCGTAGCATTAAATTTTTAAGGTTATTATTAACTTGTCTCATACTCTTTACAAATTATTAAAAAACTTATGGAAAGTTCTTAGTTTTCTACTTGGTATTAAGAAAATCATTACTATGGGAAAAAATCCGGAATGTTTTTGGCAGCACTGTAGATACATAAGAAACAATAGTGTGTTGGTTTCACACATTAGATAACTGAATAGGCTCTTGTTGTAACTTAGGTTAAAAAATTTATCGTATCGAGACTGGTATCTGTATTGGGATTCCAGCAAGAAGAAATAATTTGACTTTAAAGATTGTAGAATAATTCCTTTGAATAATAATTTGTTTGTAATGTTGCTCATGTCTTTAATTTTCTTTTTAGAAAATTTCCTGCATCGACTTTATAATCAAAATGAGAATGTAAGTTATTTTTATATATTTTTTTTTATTCTTAAAATAATTGGTAGTATAAACTTTTTTTACTTTTCGAGATAACTTAAACTTATTTTAAGTACTTAAAATCTAACACAAATCGTTCACTCCTCATTACATGATTAAGGTCGAATGTTCGTACTTTTTCACCTGTTGGATATTTTTGTTTTTGTGCTGGCACCCCGTTTTGCTATTCGATTCGCGTGAATGTTTCATACATTTGGCCTTACATAAGTTTTTCAAATTGTCTTAACTTTCGTATGCAAAGCATTACCACCGCTACTTGTTTTTAAAAGTATCAAAATATTTATACAAATATAAATATGATTCTGAGACTATTGTTACCGCCGGAGGCACGGTAAGCAGAAATTATCCGGTTGGTTCAATTAACCGTATAAAAAGCGGAGGTGCAATTAAACAGGGAATACTGTAATACGAAATAAACCAAAATATTTTTTCTCTTTGAAAAAATCGAACAAGCGAAATTCATTGTACAAAAGTCCGAGTACAATCGAGTTACGAGGAGTGCGTTTGCCTTTTTTAATTTCATAACAAACATAAAAATTTCTATAATTGCACTGAAAACTGCTTTTTAATAAAAATAAAAAATATATGTATATAAAGTATTGTTGTATACACAAAATGTCTTTATACATATGTCAGGAAGACTAAATATTTAGGCATGTATAAGCACTTCAATAGCGGGTGAAGAGGTCGATAGAGGACTCCTACGCTCTAGACAGGTGTTAAGTTTCAATAAACTTAAGTTCAACGTCTAAGACTCTATTAAAATTTTGAAATTTTGCATTTAGCAATGACATTCAATAGAGTCCACCACAATAGAGGTGATTATTTTTAGGATTATTATTATAATTATTATTATTCGATTATTATTAAAAAAAGTTACAATCCTAAAACATTCTTAAGAACGATTAAATAATAACTTTCAAATAACTGTTTTGATTAAAAAAAAAAAATAATAAATTTAAGTATATTTACTAGGTTTGTGTCTTTAGGATAAAATTGATTTTGTCAATTATTTCTTAAAGCAATTTAAATAAATTTTAAGTAAATTCTCCTAATATTAAATTTACGATTAAACAAAATATAAAATAATTATAATTATAAAGATTTTTTCGTTGACATTTTATAAGGTCAATACTGTTTGAAGTATTGTCACTTAACATTTATCACATTTGCGTTTGTTTTCAATGTTTTTTTTTATTGTATGTTCATCATTTTTATGTATAAAACTGTATGGTTAATTTGCTTTATTTGCAGGAAAATTCTGGGTCTCCGAATTTAAGTGATCATTACACAGCTAAACTTCTAAACACAATCATCTTCAAATATCACATTCAAATCGTTTGTTTGTTTTTTACTTTTAAGTAACATGCGGGTTTTTGTTAAGAAAACATCTAAAAATGTTAAACAATCTCGCCACTGGCTCCATAATTCAGTCCGTTGTTCCGATGATGATGATGATGGTCCATATGATCCTGTTCCATTTGTTCTTTGAGAATTTCCAGCTCTCGTATTCCAGACACTGTAACCTCGTATTTGTGTGTGACCAGCGAGCGATAGAAGTGTATAGCGAAAGCCAGAAAGATAACCAAAACTGGAATAAGAACAATGCACGCAGACCAAGCAGCTGGTTGACTAAGGTCGTAGAATTTCACCCAACAAAGAATTGCTATTTCGAGCAGAAATAGGATCAAACCAAGCAAAGTTGAGAAGGCCCACGCCGTTTCAATGTACCAGTGGAGACGTTCATGGGGCGATTCGTGAACAAGTGAGATGCTGTGCAGATTGCAGACAACTTCAATATTTGGCAGGATACATGTACTTATCATCAAAGCTAGCATGTGAACTGCGACAAGAAGGGTTGTACAGATGGCGAATGCAACAAGCATTCCCGCAGGTACTTGTGTGTCATTATTCAATTGGACTTCAACCATTGCAACCTGAAATTGAAATTAAATTGATATATTTATAAATTAAATCTTTATACCAAAATACAAATGAGTCAAAACTGAAAAAAAAAGTATGAACATGCATGTATTTTTGCTACTAGTTAACCAGAAATGTCTAGCAATCCGGTTCGATGTTAAAAGTAATTTGGTAAGTTTACTGGTCAAGTTTTCAAAACCTCTAGAGTTGTGAGCAATTAAGTGTAAAAGATGAAAACTTGCCAAGTAATTTTACCAAATATTAGTCAGTAATCATTAAATAAGAAATTTTGCTCATAACTTGGAGTTGTTTCGATTTTACTGTACTCAAAATATTTTTTAATATTTTAACTTTCATAAACTTAGAACTTGGCGAACTTTTAGATCTCATTACTTCTCACGGCTGACTTGTTACATACTCTTTTTTATAACATTTATTATGTTTTTGGTGTGATTTCACTCTTTTTTTCTTAATTGCACCTGATAGCCCTAAATCTCTAATAAATTTCATCATTGTACAACAATCAATCATTACCTATCATTATTATTATATAAAGACATAAATAATATTTAGTTTGTCCTCGGTAGTCTCAGAAAGTATGTAACCGATTTACTTGACACAAGTTTTGTAGTTTTCCTTATTCTTTTAAGAATGCGATAGGATATTTTTTGTTTGTTAAATATATTTGTTGAATTAGATTATTAACTTTTAAATATTTTTCATAAATTTTTTTGTCGATGTTGACCAACAAATACAATTATGCTTCTAAACCTGCTTGATATTTTAGAAAAATAGAATGCTTGACTTTTTTACAACAGTGGTGAACAGTACAGATGTTGTTTCATTTTTCTTTTGCGTACTTAGGAATTTTAGAGTAATTCATGGATTTGTAAAACAAAAATTAACGAATAATAATAATTGAAGTATTACCAAGAGAAAAAGGGATGATAAGATTCTGTTTGTCTGCTAACCTTACACATAATTAAAATTTAAAAGAAAAACAAAAACCTTTCCATTTTTAGGAAGACCGCATTGATCTTTGCACAAAACTTAAGCATTTAGTAAAATTTGTATCAATAATATCGCAGAAATTGAAACTGTTTTAATTCGAAATTATTTATTTAAACAAATTATTTCATAAACTTTGCGAAGCAACGCGAGCGCAGGTCTACTAGTCAATAAAAATTCTAAGGAAGTGGTTGGATGCCAAGCTCCTGAATGACAAATCCTAAATTTCAACTTTATTCCTTTAAACACATTGCAAGCCCTACCGCTATACAAAATTTCATCATTCTACTTCTGCAACAATCAGTAAACAAATTTGAGGAAGTGGGCGAATACCACGCCCCCTATATGGAAAACTCCAAATTGTTCCTTTGTATACACCACAAGGCCTACCAGTGCGCGAAAGTACAAGATGTCAGTCAGTGAGTATATGAGTCAGTCAGTTACGGTTTTCACGATTTTTGACGTCCTATATCTCAGGAGCCACTAATGCTAAATAGTTGAAATTTGGTAAATAGCCTGTACAGATTCATACGGTCATTTTGAAAAACACTAGGTTTGGTCTGGTAGACTTCAACAAGAGCTAAAAGTTAGTGAAAAATGTGTTGGTTTAAAAACACTAACCGGCCGTACATAGATCAAAAGATCTCAAGCGATCGATGGAAGAATCATGCCGCTTATGGAATTCGCAATACTTTGCCTACATTCTGTAAGGCGCCAGTTATAGCGATCAGAAAAAAACACCCGAAAAAAAATTAATTGAAGTTTTTGTTACTTTTCATTTCGACGAGTAATTCAGCGTTGAATTTTTTTGGCGAAAAAAATAGCCATAACTTTAATTTTGTATCCTTTAAATTGATTTATTTGTATTTTGGGATGAAATTTTATCTTTCGTATTAGCTGATTGCTTTTTGATAGAAAATGGAACAAATCATTCCACTTTTTCCAATTTTCTTTCTGTTCCACTGAAAGAATTCCATACGAAAATTTTTTCTGACACATTTTTTCTGATTGCTATAAACAGCCATACAAAATATCAATTTCATACTGTTTCAAGTTTTTCGGATGGTTTTTTCTGATCGCTATTACTGGCGCCTAAAGCTTCGTATTCATTATGCGCGGCATCCGCGCGCACCATGTTCGTCCGCGGCAAATCATGATATATGCCACGCATATCATTTTTTGAGAAAAAGTTGATGAACCGCGGCAGCCGCTCGCGGCAGTCGATCCAAATGACAGCTAGTAGCTAGTCCCAAATCACAAAACAAACTACCGTCTCAACTGCGCGCGAGTAAAACCATGTTCGACCATTGCCGCGCTTCAAAAATCCATCACGAATGGATCGATGCGCGGCATGTTCGAGCGCACAAATGTTCGAGCTGCCGCGCGTAGAAACCCGGTATTCATATTGCGCGGCTGATGTGCATAACAATGTTCGTTGGTTTGCCGCACATAATGAAGCTTAACTGTCGCATCGATAAAATTAGTCGAGGAACTATGAAAATGAAACAAAAACATGAGTTTTATTCTATTTTTCAGCCTTCCTCGACTATTTTTGTGAATGTGATAGTTACAGAAACTAGGCATTGGATCCGCAGTGTAGTGTTCTCTTTTCTCTTCACCTAATTAATTCAAATCAACTTCATGAATTTCTGTAGACAACAGCCAAAAAAAAGCTTTCAATGATTGTTTATTATATTAGGTCTTTTCGTTTACTTATAAATATACTTGTAATGCCGGCTTTCTAAAAACAAATACAAATGACTTTTACTGACTCATACATCATACAAATGCATATTTCACTCATTTTTATATTTCTCATTTGAACTATAGCCAAGAACTTGTATCTCGCAGATATTTAAATTTATTTTTGCAGTTTTTTTTGTTTTACTGCAATTCCAAACGCACTATCTATACATATTTTAATATTGTATGTCTTACGAAAAATTTTGTCTGGGTTCTCGTCGCGCAGAGATGAGATTTTATTTTTCTCAAAGAAATCACTCGTCACATTGATACTCGTGAGCACAATAGAAGTAAATTAATTTCTGTTTCAATATTTTTTTTTTGGCATGCCTACTCGGTCTGGCCGATGACATTGTTATGAAATTATTTTCACTTGCATTTTATTGGTGATAAAACTAATTATAAGATGTGATCAAAATCTTTTATATTGAACGAACATTTACGTAGACAACACTTATACACCTATATCTATGTATTATGAGAATGGTTTATTTTGAAAATCAACATTTAAAAAAAAAAAAAAAAAAAATTCACTGTGGCGTATGTTGAACAATACAATACAAATAAAAGAAAACAAATCGATTCATTGTCACTTGGTTAATGACAACATACAAAAATTGATATTTTTTTGCAATAATTGATTGTTTTTATTTAAATAGAAAAGGAAACAAAAGATACTGAGGTACTTTTCGGACAGTTACTTTAAAATCAAACTATGTGGGGTCTGTTTAAACTGTAAATGTAACCATAATTGCACATAATAACACATTGCAGATTCAATATCGCAGTCCCATATTTTCACATTAAGCTTATGCGTATTGAACTAGTCTTATGTGTGTGGTTTTTCATTGCAATGTGAAAAATCTCTTCTCAAACTCCATGGGCCCTACTTTGTAATTCGATCCTAAAGTAAAAATATTCGAATTCGTAAAATCGGAACTCTGTAACTTGGTCTGCTAGTTTTAATAAACGAAATTCGAACAGGCTTAGTACTACCAACTTTTTTTTTGTTTTGTTCGGAAATTTGTTACTCCATAATTCCAAAGTAAATGTCAAAGTCGTCCGAAATCGGAAATATTCATTCTATATCAAATGTGTTTGCGAGCAGGTCGAAGGAAGAAATTTGTCTTTCAAAATGTTAAGTAAACGGAAATTATAAGTTGGTGATATTTAGTTAAATGATTCATAAAAATACTGACATAATATGTCTTCCACACAGAAATTCATCTAAATCCTCAAATAAAATTATATTTGGAACATAAACTTGCCTTCTGGACACGTTGTGTAGCGAATATATGAAGGCATCTTTTGAAAGGCGGTAGTTTTTAAAAACCTGAATTAAATATTTTATTGAATTAAAAATGTTGTATTAATTTTCAGTAGATAAGTGAACCTTTTTTCGATAAGCTCTATCATGTTGGATTTATCTCGGATATTCCTGCGTTGAATTTGTTCAACGCGGTCCAGATTTTCTTCGGAATTGAACCAGATTGCGACACTCTATATTCATTTATTTGTGATTAGATTGGCGTTTTATAAAATTACACAGCCGCTGATAATTGTTTTTGTTTTATTTACTTGACTTGTGTCAAAAACTATGCGAGACTCGTTCTAAAATCGAAAACTTCATAGGAAATAATTGGCATTATTGACATCCGATTCTATTTTCATACGTAGTACCATTTAAAAGTAGAATGGGATTTAACTTTCGAATAGAATCAAAAGTAGAATCGAATTAAATAGTAGGGCCCCAGAAGTGATCTTTTCAAAGAAAAATTTTAGTAAGTAGTATCGGCGAGGATTATAAACACTTTAGACGTAAAATTCACTAAAGAATGATATTTTCATTTCACATGAAGGCATATTTACATCTTTAGTATGGGTTAACTCAGATTAAATCTCCCAAACTAAAATTATCGCATCTTTTGTATTGAGAAATCATTAGAACACATGTTGTTTTGAATAAAACTTAGTAAAATGGAAAAAGATATTCTGGTCAGTAAATTACCATTTTTGATTGAATATATGTATGTATGTGCATCCATATTTCATGTGGCATTCGGTAAACATGCTATCAAATGAATTTTAATTAATTCCTTTTTGAAATTTAACTACCTAGTTGTTTATCATAATGATGTGACAAAAATGATTTCCATTGAATTGAAAATTTAATAAATAAAACATCGATTTAAAATGTTTTTCGGGAATCCATACAAAAATATTTTAATTGAGTTAGTTTCACGATTACGAATGCATTACTTACTACCTATTCTCACATTGAACAATTTTGTTTTATTCGCAACGACAATTACGCTATATTCATAATTTCATTGAGGAAGGTTATTGATATTAACTTTCTTGCTATACGCTTCATTCTTTAGTCTTGTCTATAGAATACAAAATACATATTAATTAAAATACCTCTAAAAACAACCAAAACTCATCGCAATTAATTAAAATCAAGTTTTTCTCTATTGTATTTTTTGTTTCACTTTAATTAAAATTATTTAAATACTTCTAACTAATGAACCGAACCAAAACAAATAGATCACAAACAAAAAAAACAAACATTTCATGTAAATCCTATTATTGCTGCTGCTGATAGAGCAGCATATAATACGGCCTTCTCTGGCGCATTGTTCATCTTAAGTCAGCCGTGAAAAAAAAAATTCACAATAATTAAAATAACTTTTTACTCACCATCGCAAAACCGGACAATAAGGCTGATGTCTTACTTGACGCCTTCAGTTTGGCCCGACTTAGCTGCAACTTCCTCCATGATAGATAGCTGGGCGAATGAAGGTCTTCTCCGGATTGTGACATATTGCTGCTGGCGGTACGTCTAGGCTGAAAACGAAATTGAGACAATTGTTGTAAACGGTATGGATTATTTAGACGCGCTGACGCTGGAGGAAAATTTGTATTCGCATTTGCTGTAGATGGCGGCGTAAAACGCAACGGACTCGGCCGACAACAATCACAGAAATTATAATCGTGCGATAAATTATTACTATGGACGATTGGGCTATTTAAGGGCGTAGTCTCCGAGCGTGTGTTACAACTCAAATTCGAACGCGAACAACTGAGACTCGAATACATTTTTGTAGGCGATTTCAGATTTTAGCCTTAGGTACACAAATATAATTATTTATTTATCTTCTTTTTGATTTTTTTTTTCTTCACCAAATTATAGTACGAATAAAATAAATTATCTCTTGAGATCACTCAAGATATTCCCACAAAGTCTAGGCAAGGGTGATGGGCACATTCATACAGTTATTACGGGGACTGCTGCAAAACACAATTTGGTTCAAATCACTCAACTCAATGATCGGATAGGAAAGGGGGCTTCGTTTGTGCACAATTTTGTGTTTTAATTACACATTCACGGGTGGATTGCACGCAGAGCCATAGAAATACAAGCAAAACAATGGGGATATGTTTAGAAAAATTTAAAATAAATTAAATAGTTTTCACCCGATTCTCAAGATAGTAGCGCGCTGCGGTTAGTATTCAACACACACTGCAAGGGTGGCAGTCTGAGAAACTCACGGCCGGCGACAAGCACATCGCGGAATGGGAATATTTATTTCTTTGTAGAGTTTTCCCCTGAGAACATAAGCACTGGTATTGAGTTTTGTTTTGCATTTTTATTTTCAAGTTCACTGGTGGCAATCATTTCCCATTTCTGGATTTAATTAGTTTTGACTTCTTGTCTAAAACCAGAAATATATTACCCTATATGGTAAATAAAGTCGAATGTTCTTTAAAGAGCTAAGGAGCCATCAATCAACACGACAACCAGGGCACCAGGCAAAGTATTGCACGAGGGGACGAACGAGAAAAAAACAACTAGCAAACAATTTTTGTGTGACCATATGACAAGCGGAAAGTTTATAGGTATTCTTCGTTTTGGGTTATTTTTATAATTTAGCTTTGGATGGATATACATAGATTGGAAGTAAACGTTCAAAACAACAAGAGCACACGATAAACGTAATCGTTGACCGATTTTGGGCCAGAGCTAGATACTCTATTGATGGCATATTACTTGGGTGTTCAGAGACACACTATTGAGTTCTGCCGCAATCGTTATGTTGCAAAAATGCGAATTTTCTCATAACGTTTGCTTTTGAATTGTTTTTATTCAAATGCGATACGTAATTGAAAGCTTATAATTATAATTCGAGACATTACACCAAATACAAGCTTTTTCGGTTATTAGAGTTGCCAACAATGTTTTGAGTTTATTTTTTAATTTATAAAGTGAAAGCTTTTATTCAAGAGAAAAAGAGGTTGTCTTTAAAGTCACTACAAAACAGACATAATATTTAATCTCATTTATTAAAAGCGAATAATGTGAACAAAATTAGAAAATGATTGTTTTTTTGTTTAATGACATACATTTTTATGGGAGCCTTAAGTTTAAACTAGTATTACATGTAATTTAGAGCTTGAATTGAAAAATTATTGAAAATCAACATTATTCGAATAAATTTATCAAACAAAATTTCATAAATTGTTTTAAGATTGAGAGCTTAAAAAAAGTACATCATCTGATTTCTGTAATTAATCTTAGTTTTTGAGAAAAAAAATTCAAAATCGTTGGAGCAGTTTTTTTTAAACTTAATTATTTATGTGTACACATATGAAATTTTGTAAACTTTTTCAAAAAAAAAAAATTGGTGTACCAAATTCAAAATTGTTTTAAAAATAAAAAATTTATTTTTTTGAAAATTTTGATATGCAGTTAATAATGGCTAACTGTAAATTTTGTTTTTGATAAATCATAGACCGTACTAATGTATCTACATAAGTATTCAGAACAATTTTAATCAAAATCGTAGGAGTCGTTTTCAAGAAAATTTTGATTTTCGGTGACGGTTCTTAAACATTTATATGAAATTACCGTTAATTTTGACTAGATTTGTTAAAAAAACCGCTCAGTACCAAGTTTCGTAAAAATCAACTTAGTCGTTTTTGAAATATTTGATCTTCAAAAAAAAAATTGAAATTTTTTTAAAAATCCTAAAAATATTTTTTTGAAAATTTTGGTATACAATACTATTTGAATTTTTCAGAAGATTCTCCATAAAAAAGTTTATCAAAATCAGCTTATTCTTTTTCGAGAAAATCGAAATTAAAAAAATGGTTCTATGTGAGGTATGGCAGGTACCGTTATTTTCTGTTCCAAAAAAAATTTAAAAACCACTATATATGTACATATGTACCAAGTTTATATAAAATCGACCCATTAGTTTAGGCTGTAGGCGAGTGCACAGACAGACAGACAGACGGACGGAATTGCGAAACACACTTTTTTTGTCTTCCTTTTCATCGTATGTCAAGTTTGATTAAAATCTCGAGTTCGATTTTTTTTTTACGAATCCAAAACTTGCCATATAGTACCTACACACATATACATATGTATATATCGCAAGTAAAAATGATAAAAATCGGCCAAATTAAAAAACCTCTCCAACCTCCCCCCCTTTGATACGTACTACGAATTCTAGTCTATCGAAATAAGGTATGGAGAAAAATGGATGCAGAACAAGACAGCATACTTAAAAGTGCTTACAAAAATGATGATGCTCCAAATGCAATTGATAAACAAACCTCACATCTGGACCTGTGACGTCAGTGGTCATCAGTAGAGGAATGCGTAGTGCATACGGCTTCGAAGACTGAGCAAATCTGATGCGTGGGTTCAAATCTCGCATGACAGAGAAAGTTTTTCATAATAAAATTGGATTAAAGCTCAGCACCACTGAAAAGGAAACTAATGATAGCGCTTGGCACCCCATGAAATAGCTATATCTTCAGCCAAACAAAAAATACCTACAAAAATTAAACAGTAAACAATTGGTGGTAGCGCCTTTAAGTTGTTGTTGTTGTTCACAAATTCAATAAAAAAGTAAAACTTTAAATTTCTTCTCTTTTAAAAGAAACCCGTACTTAACCATTTTCAGAAAAAAGGATTTTTGTTTTTGTAACAGTTGTAAGATATCATTTTTTTTGCCCTATTTTTCTCAGTTAAAAAAAAATCGTGGTTAGCGTTAAAAACGCTAGGGCTAAAGTATAAAATGTCCACGAAATCGTTTTTCCAATTTATCTATTTATGCCAAAAATTGTGAGAACTGTAAAGCATACATGACATTTGTAAGCAATAACTGAAAGGCTGCGTCTAGTCTGAGGTCTGTAAGCATTCATGAATTGAGTTGTGTCCTCTTTTGCATTTTCCTCAACAAGTCACAAGAGCTGATTGGGTATTCAGTTAATGTAGGTTCCCTGGGAATTTGTGGTCCGTAAGGATAACAATTAACCGGTTGAGGATTGATTAGCTAGAGTATATTTTCTGTTTTTTTTTTTTAAAGAAAAATCTCAAAGAAGTTTTTGTGAATTCTTCTCTTTTTGCTTCGGTGGCATCAGTAACAAAGGGTCTCAAAGGTTAAGTACTGTGCCAATTTTGGTCAACTAATCGTTCCCGATTATATATGGCTATGTACTGTGATTTGTTTAAGTTCAGGTTCCACCTAAATTACCAAAAACCAGAATTCTTGTGCATTGCATAGTGTAGAATGATATTGAAGTTCCCTTATATTTTGATGTTAAAGGGACATGCTTAATATGTACATTCGATGTTTTTTTTTTTAACAGAGTAACAAGAAATATACCTAAAGCGGCTAAACTATTTTGAATAACAAAGGGAGCCTGTGAGACGATTAGGGGCTTTTTGGAAAGATGGTAAGTATCAGCACCAATTTTCCATTAGATGCATTCAGTGAAGATACAAAATAAGATGTAAATGTATGTCATATTTTTTAAATTCTTATTTTTGTATACCTATCTCCTAACCTAGTACATAGTAGATTTTTACACTTGGTCGTAAGACCTAAATTCAACAAGAACCATTATGACTTTAAGAATACAAATTTCTAACATAAAAAAGAAATTTCAATCCAAACCAAAAACTTATGCGACAACTATATAGCGATAACAAGTACGTAGTTCAAACAAAATCTGAACTTATGATCGAAACTATTGATAAAAAAGAAAAAATAATAATTTATTCGAATATAATGCATGTATGCTGTAAAATAGAACATCGTTTCTAAAAACAAAAATGTTGTTGATCAATGCTGGTAATGTGGTAAAATCTACTCATACAACGATGCCTAGACACAAAAAAAAAAAGAAAATTCACGGCTCAAGGCCAGTTTGTACTTCTCTGCCATTTTCAACCGTATAACTAGATTCAGCAACAAGCACCCAAATGATAACTAATTAAAAATCGCATTCGAAACCGATGTGAAATGCAAATAAAATTTAATGTGGAGGAGTCACCTGTTTGTAGCGATAAATTGCCGCCAAAGCAAATGAAATACAAAATAAAGAATATTTAATGTTATCAAGAAGTCTTTTTGTGTTTATGACTATGTAGGTATGTATTATTTACACTTACCTTATTGTTGTACTGTTGTTGTTGCTGATAGAGTTGCTGCTGTGATTGGGACTGGCTGTTTCTCTTCCAATTGGCTAAAATCGAGATCTGTGACTGAACGGAGGCGATATTGTTGTTGCCACTAAATTGATGATGTACACTTGCTGCTGCTGATTGCAGATTCTGGTTAGTTTGAGAAGATGCTGGTAGAATTAATGTTGAACCATTTAATTGCTGTAGACTTGACGATTTGCCATTAATAGTCGGAGTTCCAAGTGCTCCAAGGGCAGTCTCTATGCCAGATGTTGTTGTGGTCCACACTGACATTGCGATATAACAGGAATTCTGTGAAAAGCCATGTTGATGTGATGATTTTAATGGTTTCAACAGTAAATTAATTAATAAAAGCGATGAAAGCAAATAAGAATAAATAAATAAAAACAGAAGATAGTTGAGCCGGAATGAATAGCTGAGTTGGACCCTACGATACGATGTGAAAAATGCAAACTTGAAATTGAAAAAACTGGAAAATAAAAAAATGTCAAAATGGAACATGACGTTAAGCCAAAGATTAAAGCTCCAAAGACAAAAGACTTTGGAGTTCTGGGTGTCAGGCAAGAGATGGCAGTCGATACGATAGAAAGATAATTTTAGGGCGCAATCACAATGTGATATCCATTATGTTCGTTGGAATTCAAATATGAATATACAATGGAGAGTGAGTATTTTGATTTATTGCTTTCAGTAAGGAGTAAGGACTAAGGAACATTCGTACAAAAAAGATTACAAGTTGCTTTAAGACTTTCCCAAACCAACGCGATTAATCGCCGCGACAATAGAAAACAATAACAACAACGTGTTGTTTTGTTTGACAACCGCGTGTTGTTATTAATGTTTTCTTTTGTCGCGGCGATTAATCGCGTTGGCTTGGGAGAGCCTTTATACTGCGTTTTCATTAGAGTAAATGAGGTAATTTCGTTCAAAATTTCTAAATTCAATTCAAAATCATCTCATTTCCCATACAATTCAAATTTGCAAATGAGGTAATTTCAGCAAAATTTGCACGAAATTCGGTAGGAAATTACGTAAAACTTTTATGAACACACCCAAATGGAATCCATTCAAAGTGGAACGCATTTGAAATAACAGAATTCAATGTAAAAAAGCAAGCGATTGACAATCTGGACCGTCAAACAAAATTACGAAATTTAAAATGTGAACACTTTTTTTGTAATTTGCCAAATTACCTCATTTCAGCTCTAATGAAAACGCAGTATTAATAGGAAAAAACCCTCTTTGTGATTTTCCCAAAAAAATTTTTTTAGAGTTTCACTCAATTTTTTTAAGTTGACTGTAGATTCTATACGTTAAAGCCTAGTCTGCTGATGCGGAATGACATTTTTTTTTAGTCTCCAACATGACAACGAAATGCTTACGAAAACCACAACTGAAAATTACCCCTTGAAAGTGACACCGTTTGCAAAAATAAAAAAACAAACACAAACGCCTAAAAATCACAGAAAGCCATGTTATGATGAAAGAAACAACAAATACAAACACGAATAGAGACCAAATGTAACTTTTCCGCACACAAATTATGGTACGGAGCAATTCTAAAGTGGGCGGTGGAAGGTAGTGTATGTCAAAATTTGGTCAAAATGGGATAAGTACACCATTCGACTCTAAAATCGATTTGGAATTTAGTCTATTGCACATACAAAGCAGTGATCAAAGTAACATAACTCTATAAGAGGCATAATTCTGATGGCCGATTGCACCAATATTTAACAGGGCTTTTAAATCTTTAAATGATGTTTGTTCCATACAAAATAAGTCATTTAAAAATTTAAAAGTCCTATTAAATATTGGTGCAATCGGCCATGAGAGGTTAAATATTAAAAAATCCGTTTTCTATTTTACAATTCGGCATAAAAATAGAAAATCACAGTTTGATTAAAAAAAATATTATAAAATCCGTTTTCTATTTTTGAATTCGGCATAAAAAAAGAAGTTCACAGTTTGATTAAAAAAAAATTAAAGGTTTAAAACGATTTTCCCTTTCCTGAAAAATTACAATTTTTGACTTATACTCCTTCTACCGCCTACTTTAGAATTAATTTTGTGCGAAAAAGAGGGGAGATCTCTCCAAATAATCTGCTACAATAATCGCTTTCGCTCATCGAACAGCGTACCGCAGAACGAAATTTTTCGCTTGTGATTTCTTTGTGCTATTTTGCGTTGGTTTCTCGTTTCGCATCAGCAACATACTAGGCTCAAGCATAATGAAGGCGAATTTATGTTTTTATACCCTGCCTATTACAAAATAGTCTGAAACTTATGCCAAGAATAAAATAATACAATTTTTTAATACAAAAAGAGAAAACATTAAATTGCATTCATTTTAAAAGCTACTAGGATGGAAATGCGCCCCTTTTTTAAGATAGAAATATTGTTGCATATGTACATGTATTTATTTTACGACCAAAGTTTCAAACCTTCAATGAAAACGGGATATGTACGTTAATTCGTCGCTAGCTCTCTGACTAGAAAGCAACAGTTACATACATTGCAATGATGAAATTTTCTAAAAAAAATATAAAAATTATAAATAAAACTGCCACTCGGATTCGGTCGATTGTACTAATTTTTAGTATGTAATAATTTTTAGAAATAAAACGTAAACTTCTGAACCGGAGCTTTAGGCCGGCCGCACATTGGATGCGTTAACATACGAATTCATATCGTACTTAAACGTGTGAATAATGGTCGCACGAATCGAGTGCGCACACTGAATACCTTTTTCTCCGTCAAATACGCAGTGTCCTGGTGACTCATAGCTTTCGCGAAGTCCTCTTTCCATACATAGCTAGCCCAGAAATAAAAGTTCAATAAAACACTATATCCGCTTTTATGTCTACTTTTATTTCAGTAGGCTATGTTCACACCCGTGAGTGAAAAACAATCTGTGTTACTTATATTTAATATTCAAGTCTACACTCTGCTTTTATATTCACAAATTTACTAGCTAATTTATCGACACTTTTGGCACAAATGGAAATTTTACTGCACTAGCTATCAAATTGCCAATAAAACACAGCTAATACAATACCTTCTTAACATTTTGTAGAATTTTTGTTACACACTTCTTATTATAAAAACAAAGATTATACACACAAATCAATACGCAATTACCTAAAGAAAAGTAAAACTTGTAAGCTTTAAAAACTAAGCAGCTTATTTTTAATTCGATTTATTATATTTTTGAATTTATCTACGTACCTACATACATAATTCACCTATCTATTCTGTGCCAACAATTTCCATTTTTCTTCTTCTTTAAATCGATATAATAAATTCTTAATAAAAAAAAAAAAAAAAAAAAAAAATAGCGAAACTACTAAGCACCAACTGTTGAGGAAAGAGGTGATAATGACCACTTGGGGTTCATATAGCGGTCAATGATTTGCATTGACAAGGTTGTGAGTGCATCTTGTCACAATAGCCAGCCAGCTATATAGTTTGTATCGATTGGGACATTTGTTGTTGTTGTTGCTATTATAAAACAACTCTATACATGTCGTCGTCGACAGCAATCGACAAATGATGTTGACCATGAACGTTTTATACAATTCTTGGCAATTGGCTATTTTAAGTTCACCACACCACATGGTTCAGTTAACCATCAATATAAGTAGCTAACAATTTGATTAAGGGTAGGTATGTTGTGTATTTATTAGATATTAGGTGTTTTTAAAGCTATTTATATTAGCCGAATTGCCGTATAAGTGAGAAAAGAGATTATAATTTTTATTCAAGCTCATCTAGAACTGATGAATTCCACATTCCATAAAATCGATTTTAAACTAAGAATACCTGCAAAACGACCATGTGCATTTTGGGTCTAGTTTTCAACATTGCTCAACAGTAAGGAAACTTATGTCATATGAAAGCTAATGAAGAGTACTTTATTTTATTATATGGCGGCTTAATTGCAATCGAGCGCGAAAGTGGTGTTTTTTTCGCATTTTATAAAAAAGAGTATTTAAAATGGAAAACATTAATGAAAAAATGGCAACACTTACTAAAAAATGTTTTGCCTTTTTTGAAAGCTAGAAAGTCTGTTCTTTTATTCATTTTTCAAATCAACTAATTTCTGTTTATAGTTTTCGAAAAAATTACTTCCACCTTAAAAATGTTGAAGAACAAAAAATTGAATAATGATTTTTTCACAATTTTAAATATACAAAGTTCTAGGGGGTTGTTAATACAAAAGCCAACTTAGTATTTAAAATTGTGAAAAAAAAAATCAATATCAATTTTTTTGTTTTTCAACATTTTTAAGTTGGAAGTAATTTTTTCGAAAATAGCTATAAATAGAAATAAGCTGAGTTAAAAAAGTAATGAAAGAACAGAGCAGGCTTTCAAAAAAATAACACACTTTTTAGTAAGTGTTGCCATTTTTTTAAATAATTTGTTTCCATTTTAAATACTTTTTTTTTAACTTCCTATTGGAAGTTATTGTATTCGGTCCGGTTTGTGAAATTGAAAATTTTGACATTTCTCGACGTTTCGAGGTCTCTGGAGTCGGATTACATTGTTTTTAGAGAGATGTCTGTGTACCATGTACGTTCGTACGTTCGACCGTTTGGAAGGTTTTTTCGTTCACGATATCTCGAGAACGCGTAGAGATATCGACTTCGAGTAAATTTTATTTTACAGATAATAAAGCCGTTACGTGCTGAAAGGATTTTCAGAAAAATTCAGTTAACGGTTTTTTTTTATTATAGTAATTTTAAAAAAAGTTGTAAAATGGCTTGTTTCTCGAATATCTCAAGAACAAATAGAGCTATCGACTTCGGCCTGGTTTCATTCAATAAATACTGACGTAGTGAAAACCACAGTTTTTTTTTTTTAAATTAAAAAAATCATTAAAAATTGTTAAAAAATATCGGTTGTCTTGAGAACACGCAAAGATATTAAGCTCGGGTTAATTTTTTTTAATACACAAAGTTATAGCTGAAAATCGGTAAAGTTTCTAAAAAAATTGAATTAACGGTTTTTTTTTTTAGGCCAAGAACACTGCAAAAAAAACTGCTAAAAATTGTTAAAAAATGTTTTTCGGCTCGAATATCTCAAAAACTACCAATGGTATAAACTCCCGAATAGTTTTAGTTTACACACAATACCATACTTAGTAATCGATAAGGTTTTTCAAAAAATTCAATTTTTTTCAAGGCCAACAAAACTGTAGAAAAAACTGCTAAAAATTAAAAAAAATGTTTGTTGGCTCGAATATCTCAAGAACAACCAATGATAAAAACTTCCGAATAATTAAAGTTTACAGACAATACCATAGTTAGTAATTAATAAGGTTTTCAAAAAAATTCAGTTTACGGCTCAGCGCTAATTGGGTCACCGAGCTTAGGCTGCTCGGGGCCGCCATTTCTACCTACCTACCTACGGTTTTTTTTCTAGGACAAAAAAACTGCAAAAAAAAACTTATATTCAGAGCAAACAGCTGAAGTTAGGCCTTCTCTTGATTGCACAACTGATAAGGTTTTTGAAGATTTTGAATTGATAATTTTCTTATAAAAGTAAATATCGGGTATCAAGTTTCAAAGGGCCCCAATAGGAAGTTATCATTGTGGGTCAAACCCAGCCTCTTTTTTTTATAAAATGCGCCAAAACACAATTTTTGCGCTCGATTTCAATTAAGCCGCCATATAATAAAATAAAGTACCCTCTATAAGCTTTAATTTAAGATAATTTTCATCAATGTTGAACAATGTTAAAAGTGGGCCCAAAGTCCACACAAAATTGCCCAATGCCTTTGCAAGTTTAGAAATATCAACAAATTACATTCCAAAAATTTGAGTATTTACTGAGTCAGTAAGTAAATTGATCCATGTCCTAAATTAAATTGTTTTGTCACTTCAATATAAATACCTACATAGTACATATTATGTATGTAGTATAGTGACATCAGGTATTCTATAAAATTACACACAATAAAATTGCGTTTTATTTGCATATTTTATGAAGTGTGGCTAAAACTATTAATTAATTTGTATCAAAGAATTTATTCTCATTCCAATAAGTTTGGTCGTTAAAATAAGCAATAACTGGAAGATATTCATAACGCTGAAAACCGTTTACTTATTGACAAATCGTTTAGTAATTTATTATTCAAGATGCATGTAGGAGTTACACGTGTTTGTATCTTATAAGGCACCAATAAAATATAACCGCAAATTGTTATGATTTGGTGTAATATTGCTTATTTTTAATGGCTATTGATTTTATATTAACTAACTTAACAATATTTATAAAACCAAGCTGCTTTACAGATCTAATTTAAAAAAAAATGGCGTTTTCCTGTGAAAGTTCTCTTGCGTAAATTAAGTGAATGTGTTTTTATGTTGTTGCATGTTGCACAGAGTTCACAAAGTGTAACATATCGTGAATGACACATAAACTCTCAAACTGCTCTTGAAGAATGCAAGTAGGAGGTAGTTGGAATTGAGAAAGTGTAGTCAAACCACAAATTACAAGTCATTGGCATTTACATTTCGTATAAGATATTCATAAGATATTTTATTACAATATCTTCTGTCATTGGATTGAGTCTCGTAACCTTAACAGCTAAGCCCGTTGATCAATAAATAATTTATTGTTGTGTACGTACAACAGTTTCCAACTTGAGCAGGGTTAAAGGCTTCGGTAGATATTTTGACTTCATAAACCTGATAAATGCTTATGAAATAAGGTTCACACCTGGGTCGCACTTGCTTACTCTAAAATATAGTAAAAATTTATAATTTTTAACCGCCATATTATTCACTCGATACATCCAGATTTAAATTTAAATCCAGATGAATTTACATTGAATTTGTATGATTTACATCCGGATTTAAATGTTTAATCTAGGTGTATTGAGTGAATAATATGGCGGTAAGACTGAAAGTTACATATATTAAAACCGATTTGAATACTTGAATACTTTCTATAAAAGATTCAATAAAAGATGCAAATATTTTCGAGGTAGGTACTAAAGTACTACTACCAAGCTTTGCTGACTGAGTGTGAAAAATGATTTCAGGCATAATAGACCATCTATAGGTGTGGTTTTTACAAATCCTTAATGTGCACATTAAGAAATTTTGTACATTAAACAAAATTTTCACATGCAAATTCTACCAACAACAAGTTAAGAGCTTATTTGATCTTCAGTTCAGTAACCCGGGCTTAATGTGGAACATTGCAGAATCGGCACAGTAGCTAGCTCAACAAAACACAACTTATATCGAGCAGCTGGGACCGTATATACCTACATAGTACATATAGGTGAACTGTCAAAATATAAAGAGCACAAAGGATCTGTCAGCTGTCAAATTTATTATCAGTAAAAATAGTGTAGCCAACTCTAAAAGCAAATCACTTTTAAAACAACCTACATAGTTATAAAATTATGTGTATGACGGTCTTCACATTGAAGGAAGTCCTTCGACTCTGTATCTTTATCTCTCCCACTGATGAAGTTGGATTGAGACGAAGTACATGTTCACCTAGCCAGTTCACATTTCTGAGGTGTCAGAAAGTAGAAACCGCTTGGATTCGGCAGAAAATTGTAGGTCTCCTCCATCTCTGCAAACTATAACAAAATGCACTTATACGCGGATAGAAGCCGACAACGATGTATTTTTTTGTTGTTATAGATATATGTCAAATGAATGACTGTACACTGTACTATCTTAAATGCTCACTTGTTGAGCCTTATAAAGTAATTTTTGTTAAGTTTCCCTGAACATTATACGTAGACAATATTTTAATAGGTAGGTACTTACACTAATCGACTCTTAGGTCAATCATCGCATGCATTCCGCTGGGTAATAACTTAAATACTTATGAAACTTCATCAAGGTATATGTAAATACATTACCTATACCTATTACCTGAATTCACATATATATTTTCAAATAATAGATAAATGAAAAGATATTATTATTATTTTTTATAAGTAGACACCTCACCCCGGAATAATGCATTTTTTTTAGTTTCTATCTAATGACGAGTTTTGTGTACATTCGATTGCAGATCGTAGTTATGGAAGTTAATCATATATTATTATTAACATTTTTTTGCTAAATAAGAAATATAATTGGCGGGTGCGTCCAGGTTTCATTATAACAACAGAGCTCATCATGATATATTGTAATTTATTTATTTATTTTCCACTTGTTTGTTATGAAATTGATAATTCCTGTAAATTGCCACAATAGATATTACAATGTTTGCTGGATAAAAATCGTGCAGATTATATTTTTTTTCTTTTAACAGAAGGCATGCTAGGGTTGCCACAAGGGAATATAAAAATGTTATAACGCCAATGTCGCCGAATGCTTTCGTGAGGCAGAATTTGAACTATGGTTAGTCCGCTCTCTGGTAGAGAGGCTGAGATGCGACCAACAGACTTTTTTTCAATTATTTCTTTTTGTTTTTATTTTAACTAAAATATTCCGCTATCTTACCCTTAAACACAATGAAGAGTAGCTGCAGCTAAAAAAATCGCTACAGCACAAGCTGACACTAAAATCCCTCACTCAAGTCTAACTCTTGCGTTAGAAAGAGAAAAGAGTTGAACAATCCCATAATTGTCATCTCAAATGCAGCTTCTATAACGAATATAAAGTTAAAATTAATGGGGTTTTCCATTGGTAATTTTAAATTTTAATGACAAAATTGATTTATTTTGTGGTGAATGGAACACAATTTCAAATTGATTTATTTTTGTCACTGTATTTGTGCATTATAGCTTCTATTTCAATACTTCAAAAAAATCTTCATCCCTCGATTTACTTTTAGAAGAGAAATATGAACTTGATAAAGTTGCGGGTTCATTTCAAACTGCTACAATTTATTTATTAGCAATTATTTTCCACATTTGTTCAACATAATTTTCACAACCGAAAAATCAACAAAAAATACTTGCAAATTGACAGCTGGATTTATGTTGATATTAGTACAAGGAGGGGTAAATCTGCCGAAAAATTTAGATTTGCAAATTTGATTATAAATCAAAAATAAATTGATTTATTTTGCCCAATGGAACGCAAAAAGAGGGGAATTGTCTTTTTGACAGATCCAAATCAAAAATAAATTGATTTATTTTACCAATGGAAAACCCCATAAGTAAACTTTTGTGGCAGCTACATCTGTACATTGTAGCGCTGTACACTATTATCGTACCTTTCAACTTTGACATTACTAAGTCAATAAGAACTAGGCCGTGTGCGAGTTCGTTTAAAATTTCGATTAAATTTTATCCGAGATTAAATTTTGACATTTCTACGTACAGATTCACCTCACTAATGTCAAAAATTAATCTTTGGATAAAATTTAACGCGATTTTAACTCAATTCACACACGGCCTTAGAATTTCAAATTGATATTCAAAAAAGTTAAAAAGTATCAATTTGCAGCTAAGTCTAATAGCGGCAACCATGATTCATATCTTGAAGCTTTTAAAACTAAGCAAAGCGGCCACCTTGTATTGAAATATATGTAATATAAACTTAAACCGGTGGTGCTGATGACCTTCTGACATTGGGGTGTGCTTTATAGGGAAACGGAAACTACATATAGTTTGCATTGTTATGATCTAGAAATTACATGTTAGGTAAAGTATTAAAATTTACTTTGTTTAAGCAACAAGTGGTTATGACCTTATATTTTACAAACCTGTAATTAGTGTACCTACCTACCTATACATATCATCATGATTAAGATACTTCTCATGTCATTTGGCAGAATACCGCAATGAAAATGACAAAAAAGCTGTTATTAAAATTTAATTGTGAAACAAATCGTGCTTTAAACTTATATTATTCCAATTGCACGACACACTAATATATCGTTAAGGACGAGCAACCTAATAGCAAAAAGATTATATTGCATTCTACAAATTATGGGAAGAACATATTCTTATTTATGAGCATTATGGTTGTGCAATAATTGTACATATGTAATTATTTGATAAATATTTTGCTTGTAAAATCTTGCTTTGTCTGATAAAATGACGATAGTAAAATTGAAAATTTTCTGAAATGATTGAGGTGCGAATTCGGATCATTTGCATTTCTTATCTTAATCAAATTTTTCTTGAAGCTCAATGAATAAATTGCTATACTTTTAACAATGTACATACATATCTACATAATAAAGTTACTATTTAATAAGTGTGTTTCTTTATTCATTCCGGTATGTCCAGAATATTCGGTATACCAGTTTTGCGTTTCTTTATTCCACGGAACATTCCGGATAAACTATTTTTTTGTTTCTTTATTCATTCCGGAACGTTTGGAATGCATTGTTTTTACTCCATGTGAAGTGTGGAATAAAAAGAATAGAAAAAAAATACTGGGCGCGTTCAGTATAATTGACGTTCTTAAACTCAATTATGGCAGATTCACATTGGTGTTAATTATTTAAAAACAGCATAATAACGCGAATAAATTTACCAGAGTATAAATTAATGCATTTAATGTAAAATTTACTAATCTTTTGACTTTGAGAATACATAAATATCCAAAATAAAAACATTTATTTCTTCAATTGTTTTGACATTTCATTCCATTCTGGATAAACATTTCGTCTATTCCATCCATTCTGTTCCTTATCCGGAATAAATAAAGAAACACACTCAAAGTGTATAAATGGCAAGTTTTGGAATTGTAAAAAAATCGAATTCGAGATTTTGATTATTTGATACGAAAGACGAACAAATTGAGTCTCGCAATTCTGTCTGTCTGTCTGTTCGACTACAACCCAAACGGATGGGTAGATTTTCTTTAAATTTGGTACCAGCATTTTTGGGACAACCAACGGTACTTTCTATTTTGTTAGTATTGCAAGAAAACTTATTTTTGAAAATTCTGTTTGCGGGAATTTCGACAAGAAAAATCGAAAAATCGTGAAAATCCGAATTTGCATGCATACTTTCGGGAGTGAATAATACCAATAACTATGTATATGAAAATTTTATTTTGTTTGGGAAGGAGTAAATATTGATAATTAATGAAAAATAATACGGAATTGATAATGGGCTAATGGGCGAAAATTAAATAGCCATTAACAGATGGTGTTTAAGCTCTTAGACTCACAAGATTAGACTCACAATAGATAAGCCCATATAGTTCGCAAGCTATTGCTGTTTTTTCGCCGTCTAGTTTTAAACAACTTCTTCGAACCCCATCAGCTATCAGCGTTACATTATTCCTGAGATATAGTTTATAGTCCTATTTCATCTAAAACAACAACAAAACAATGCGGTACACTCAGGCGTATACGCAATTTCTTTTATTGTATTGTATTTAAAAAAAATCTCCCTTTTTGGTTGTGCATTATATTATGTCAATTGGCATTATTATTTTTCAAATTTACATAAATCACGGTTTCTAAGAAGGTCGTTTAAAATAAAACAAACAACGTTGTTTATCACAAAGCGATGCAGTGACGTTAAATGTATGAAATCCATTTTCCGTTTAAATAAAGTGCATTAAATTCAATTTAATTTCAAAAGAGTTTCATTCTTTCACTTGAGAGGCTCGACTTTTATCAGTTAAACAATTTAAGGTGCAATAAAGTTCGCCGGGTCAGTTAGTTTTAAATAACAAAAATAAAACTTTGTAATAAAATACATACTATAAATTTTAATTTTGACTTTTCTCGAAAATGGTTCAAAAGATTTTGATGATTTTATTTATTGAGAAAGGATTTTAAATAGTAGTAGGTAAGTACATACATATGTAGGTACTAGGTACATATACATACCAAAGATTTCGAAAAAATATTTTTTTGAATTTTAAAAAAAAAGTTTAAATTTTTTTTTAAACTGAATATTTTAGACCGGGAATTCCTGTTCTGTGGGCATTTATACTCTCAGTCCAAGGATAGATGGATTTCCTGCAGAGTTTGTGGTAAATGGTTTCATGATTCTTGTGTTTTGCAATCAAATTTAGCTGCGTGTCCATTATGAGTTAGTTGAATGATTTGTTGAAAGCAACAAATATGCTAAATCATTTTTTTTTTCATACTATCTTTTTTCATATTTATTGCTTAAGAAATTTTATTTATAAAGCTACGAGCAGACGATTTGCGAAAATCAAAAATATTTGCGAGCCTAACGTAATTTTTATGTCACAATTTGCGATCCTTGCTCGCAAATCGTGTGAACATCTCTTTGGGACAGTTCGCAAATGCTCGCAAATCATTTACGGGTGATTTACAAAACCCATATCGCAAATAAATTTGCAACTTTTCCGCAAATCGTCTGAACACTCACGCGAACCATTTGTGTCGTTTTGGGAGCATTTGCGATCGTCCCACCCATTTGCGACTACACAAAAATGTAACACTGCAAATGCGTATATTTGCGAGCAAACCTCTGAGCTCAGACTGTTGTATAATTTTTTTTATTAGAGGCATTATTTTCGTGTACGAAAAGTTTAAATGGCGAAGGCTAAAGAGGTGTTTTTTGTGCATCTATTCATCCGTTCGCCTCCAACTAGAGAATTGTCTAATCATCATTTTGTGTTATTTTTTTAACTACATTTTTATAATAATAAACAATTTCTACTTATATTTAGCCATCCAACTTATATTTATGATTTATAAATAGTGAACTAGTGTTCAAGATGAGATGCAATAAAAATAAAATTATGTAGGTACAGAAATTATTAAAAACATAAATGTCATGCTCGCCAACGTGCAAATGATTAAAGATTCATTTTGTTCAAATGCTTTCGCAAACCGTGTGAACAACTCGCAAATTAGCCACACTATTGGCGATACCATTTGCGACCAAACCATTTGCGAGCCCCTTGATAGCAAATGTATTTGCAAGTTTTCGGGACAAAAGTCAAAAATTGTCTGAACATGTTTATTTGCAAGTTTGGGAGTGTTGTGACTTATTTCCTGACGTCAGTACTCGCAAATATTTGCGACTTTCGCAAATCATCTGCTCGTAGCTTAATAAAAATTCTTCACAAATTTTTGCAGTTTTTGTTAAAAATAATCCTTGTAAAGGGACATCTTATATATGCTATGATTATATGTTTTATAACGGTCCACCATTTGACATTTTTATATTAATTTTTTTGAAAATTCATATTTTAAAAATGGGTAGATTTTTTTTTTCGAAAATAGATTTACCAATTTTATTAATAATATTAGATAACAAAGTTGTATAGGTGCTATAAAACATTTTTGGCAGTTGGTTTAAAATTTCATTAAAAATCAGTTTAATTGGCTTACAATATTCAGACTTTAAATCCACACTGTGTTTCAAGTCTTTTAAAGAATGCTGATTTTGCATTTGACAAAAAATATTTTAATACGTGTAACTGACTTAAAACAAGATAAACTCAATTGTTCTTTAAATTCTCCGTAGACTAATTGGTGCCAAACAATAATGCCAACAAGAAATAATTTTAAAATTAAACACAGTAGCTAAAACAACTTTAAATAACTTTTATTTTTTTTTGTTTGACAGAAAAATGCATAAATCATTGATTACAGATGTCACAAAGACTTTCATGGAAGTGCACTTCGAACTTTTAGGTTTGAAGAAAGACATATATCAAAAAGATTTTGCAAATAAATATGCTCCCGCCATAATAAAAACATAATGTCAAAATAGGAAGCAAAGTCTAATAAAACGAACCTGATGATAACATGCTTTTATAATCCGAGCACAAACAAACGGAAATTTTTGTTAGAGATCACTCATTCGCTTGTTTTTGACTTTTGAATCTCCTTATCATATTAAAATATTTGTTTTGACTGTATAATACGAATGTAATCGTTTATGACTGAATAAATATTTGTACACGAAAACATAATAAACATTTTATTAAATAATCCTTATCTTTCCTTATTTCAATTAAAACGGTATTGTGTTGTTCCTTTGAACTCTTTCATTAATTGTGCTTTTGCTTACATAGTTTCATCTCAATTAATCATCATTATAACTCGCAAGCTTCATGTCCGCATTTCTATTAGATATTTTACAGATGCTCACGATCTGCTTCATTATCTTCAAC
Source organism: Epistrophella euchroma (assembly GCA_947049315.1). NCBI lineage: Eukaryota > Metazoa > Arthropoda > Insecta > Diptera > Syrphidae > Epistrophella > Epistrophella euchroma. Next base: position 139,911,003 of record OX346245.1, read on the forward strand.
TATAATATAAATGCTACAACTTTAACGAGCAGTTGACTTGGTGTGTGCTTAGCAAAGTAAGAGCCATTCAAAAATGACAATGAATTGATAAATTGCTACTGCCATACCGACTGCCAACAGCACCCGCCCTCCCAATACCCGTGCCACTAATAAAGTAAGGCACTTGAATTCAATTGAAATTGATTTGAATGCGTTGTCGCTATTGTGCGGTATGGAGCGGCGCCATTATTAATTGTGATGCAGTACTATAAAATAACATTTTCATCTCATCACACAAAATAACCATATAAGAATCACATACCTACATAAATCCATAATATCTATAGTTATAATAATTTGGAATAAAATTTAAAAATTAATAATTGGTTTGTGCTTTTGTGTATCGCATGACTATAATCAAAAGAAGTTTAATATGCATAAACAAATTACTAGGAAAATTCCTTCTCTGATCTTCTCAAATATTTAAGAATAAATTAATATTTATACGATTTACCATTGTTATAAATTAATATAATCTTATAATCTACCTGCATATACTTATAGTGCTTGCTCTAATGCAGAATCTCGGTTTCTATGCAAACACTTATCTGTCAGGCTGTCACCTTTTGACATATTTGCCCATAACAACTAATGTAAATATTAAACGAGATAATAGTATTTACATTTTTACCTGCGATATAAGTTTGTGCTAGAGGGCATGTTTTGCATTCATACAAAAAAATTGAATGAAGAAAAATTAAGTTTTCGGAATTCTGTTTCTCAGGACCTTAGTGTACATGTACAGCCTAAGTAGCTGAAATGTTATTCGTCATAAAGAGGCTTTTAACCCGAAAAACAAGTTTTATTTTCACACTGAACGAATTTTGTATCATCACTAATCCAAAATACAAGGTGAGTTTAACATTTCAATTAAAAATACGGAACCCGAAAATTGGTCGGAAATTGCCTAGTGAGCGATGGTAAGCAACTCCGAGCAACTTTTAGTTGCGCAACTAAAAGTTACCTAGTGGGCGATGGGCCTAAAGGTAAGACCGCACTCGACGGAACTGCACAGCAACAGAACTTCACAAAGCGGCAAAACATTCAGCCCAATTCTAAATATTACCCGGGAAAAAACTCCCCGGGAGACGTATTCTTTTGGGAGTAGAATACTCCTGTTCTGAATTCCCCGGTGAAATATTTTTATCTTCGATAGCGGGTATTAGAGTTCTGAATGTTCGAAACAGCTTTTTTGCAGAATTTGACATATAAATAAATTTATAGTAATAAAACAATTTATTCCCGGGGAAACATTTCCCCGGGAATTTTCATTTAGAATTGGGCTGATTATTTTTATGAAATTGTATTAGCTATATCGCACTAAGCGACAATGAAAGGGAACGGCGCGGCGCGTCACTAAACTACAAAGTTGATTATTAGAGCAACTTTGTCGCGTCAGTGCAGTTTAGGTCCGTTGTTGCCATAGTGCGATATAGCAAACGGCGCGGCGTGATACAGTGCGTCACAAATTACTGAATGTTCCGCTGAAGTGCAGTTCCGCCGGGTGCGGTCTTAACTTAAGACACCCCAATTCACTATCCAAACCTATTCGTAAAGGGGTAATGTTCGGTGTAAAAGGTAAGTCTAGTTTTTAAACAAAAAGTTTTTTTTTTTAAATGAATGAAATGTCCTTTGAACGTATCCAAAAGTTCACTAAAATGTATTATGTACTTCAATCAAAAATGAATTAATCCAGATTATGTATATCACTTTTTATATTGAGCGCGCACTAAAGGGGTTTTGACTACCCTTAAAATGATCAAACACAGTGCGAGCGTTAGGAAATTATGAGGTGGTATTAAGACAACTGCTGGAATACGTTAATTAAAATAAAGAGATTTCCAATATTTTAGACGAAGATTAGCTGGAAAACTATTGTCTAAGGGTGTTCAAACTTCTAAAGAAATCTAATAAAAAGATTTCGAAATTTGTTAAGAATTTTTATTTTCTCTGTAGATAAATGTTTTATTTTTTACCAATTTCCATCATTTAAGAGCTCTCTTCCATCTATTATAAAACAAGTACGTGCGATCCAGATGTCTACCTTATTTTAATTTAAGGGACTTTGAATTGTATTTACGAGTATACTTCTGAGAATTTTCAAGATTGAACATTATTCAAAAAATATACATCTTGATTAGATTGCTAGGTGAACATTTAGGTAAAATTACTGTCAGTAAAATATTAATTATAGAGTAAATTAACATCGACAAAAAAAAAAAAACATTACTCGCAGATTGGTTTTTCGATGATTAAGTGATGCTTAAAGTTATGGCAGTAAAAATCCAAACAATCTTAAATTTAATCATAATAAATTATCTTTAGGGTTTGTTTCACAATGTCTGATTAAAGTTCCCTTTAACTATCCGACACATAAATTATCCACAACTTAAATCCTCTCATTAAAAACCTTTGCGTTTCACAATCATAAATTTATGTGCCACTTAGCTAGTTGTCAGTTATTCCAGTTTTCCAAGGAATTTGACTGATTGAAAATAATCAATCAAATAATTATTAATTTATTCTCAAGTTGTGAATTTTAAAGTGTAATAATTAAACTTTTTGGACCCAGAACTGGTAACAAACAACATTACTATGGTGTTTTAAGGCCCCTTACTGCAATTTGATAAAATCCAGTTAGAAATTTTGTGTTGATATGTGAATGTGAGTGATTTAAAATACTTAAGTGCGTTTTGAAATTGCATTTTTATGGTGTTAAGGGTGTCGTGAAGTAAGTATTTAAGTAATTGGGTTAACGCATACAAATATCCGTCACTAGTCCAAACTATTGATGTATTTGTTGTGTGAGTCGCACTGACAGCAGCTGTAGATATTTTAAATTCCAGTTTAATTTTTTAATCGGAACTTCAACCGGCCTGTAAAATATTCAGAACTTTCAGTGCCACTTAGGGCCATTTTCTGAAACGAAACTTAAATAATTTATGTTCAACTTAAACGCTTATGTTCTACTTTTTCCTCAGCATAAACTGTCACATAAGCTCTTATGTTGAACTTAAATACTTAAGTTTCGTTTCAGCAAATGGGCCTTAGACCTATTCAGATATTGTGAAACGTAAATGCGGTTTTTAAGTGACAAATAAGTTCCATGTAGCTTAATTGGAATTTTAATCAGACATTGTGAAACAAACCCTTAAAATTGAAGAGTGTCTGTTAAATTGATCATGATTAGGTAAGACAGTATTATTATGTACCATATTCTCATTCATTCATTAAGAATGGAATTTTTTAGGTTCCTTACGTCAACTACTGTAGTTTGTGGAATTACATAATTTTTAATAAATTGCGGATTTGAGCGACTCGAGTTTTAAATACAAAAATGGATTACAGTATAAGCTAAACAAGAATAATTCAAAAGTAGTGGCATGAATTACATTTCCTAAGATGGTTGTCTAGTTAGTGAGTGTATATCTATATAATACAAAATAGGATGAATGCTAAACCTAATGACTACATAAAAATAAAAAAAAAAATAATAAATTATAATTTTTTTTCAAGGCGAGAAAACCAATTCTGGTTTTTAATTAAGTCAACTCTTAGCCAACATTAAATAATATTTTATAATAATTTTCTTGCGTTGGGTTTTTATAAAGTAGAATTTTTTTGATATCTCCAAAAAACAGAAACTGATATTTGCCCCATTCACCCCCAAAAATTTAAAGGGCACTTTTTAAGGTTTGTAAGAAAGTTGGTCTATTTTGTCTTTTTTCAGTATTTTTTGACAAGCTGTATCGCTGTGAAAAGTTGACGTATTGAGATGACACAAAACCATTCTAAAGTTTTATGTTTTTTGTGTTAAGAAATTTTAGAAAATGATTTTTAAGGTACCGTTATTGCCTAATTATATAAATATATATATAGAAATAGCAAGAGGAATATCTGGCTTTGAATGAAAAAGAGGTGCTTTTGAATATGGTTACCAATAATATATCACCAACGAATGATGATACAGACAATTTAAAGCCAATTTCGGAATCCCTAATTTATTTCCTACAATATCTTTTCAAAACTTTACAGTTTTACAAATATTGATTGCAGGATTTAATTTAGCAAGAGATTTTGAAGAGATTTTGAAAATTTCAATTATTTTATTATTTGTTTATTGATTCCTTGATTTCGTTATTTATTTATTTTTTTGTTTGCTTTCATTAGCAGTTTTTTTTTTTATTGTGTTATAATCTTTGATTTGTGCATTTATTCATATTTCAAAGTATTATAGATTGTGACTTAATTTCAATTAATAACATGTTAATAACGATGAATGCATAAGTAGGTACGTTTTATGCATATTTCTTAGCTCTATTTTTCATAATTTAAAATAACTGTGATATTAGTTTTAGTGTTAGCGTTAGTAGTAGGTACCTATAGATATATAAATACATTTTTTTTCCATGAAAGGTTTTTCTTAATTATGTATTGTTTTTAAAACATACCATTGTTCAGTAAAAAGTTATTACTATCATAACTCTGTGTAAATTGTGCGGATACAACCAAATTTAAAAACTATGCTGTAAATAAAGATAAAAAAAAAAACAAACTCGAACTTTCAGTTTTTTTTTTAAATTTTGTTCGTTGAATATACATATGCATACTCGTATATATACCATTAAAATACATCCTTGATAGCTACATTACACGTATTTTTTCGGAATTTTATGATTTGTACATACATACATACATACACATATCAATATTTTCAAAAAAAAAAAAAAATATATAAAAAAAAAACAATTTTGGATTTAAAAAAACTTTTTTTTTTTTTTTTTAACATATATTTGCCAGTAAGACCTAGGGTCTTATAAATTAGGCAATGTTAGAAGGAATAGAAGGATAGGATAGATTTTTGTTGGCACAGTGGACTGAGAAATAAGGTTTTGATTATCTCATTAAATCCCAGGGGTGGCGTTCAGTTGAGGGAATATAGAAAAGAATGCTGCCTAGACTGGGGCTCGAACCCACACATCCAGGTTAGCAGTCAAGCACTGCGCCGGGGCCACCCCCAACTTTTAAAATAATTTTTTGAAAATTCAATACCTGTATTTCAAAAATGTGGGGAAATGTTTTTTTTATTTAGAAATTAGAATATTAATCATAAATTATAAAAATTGGCGAACCAACCATATTTTTTTTCTTAAAAATGTTTACAAAATTGTATACACTGGACGTCCAGTATTACGAATGCCGAATCACCATTTAAAGTCCATTGATATCTCTAAATAACGAAATATGAAAAGTTTTACTATTGAATGCTGTTCAATTTCAAGGAAAAGAAACGAAACGTGAAATTTTTTTTCTTTTTTTACAGGTCTCAGTAGTTTTTTTTCTTCGTTTGATGTTGCCTGCACAACAAAACGGTACATAGAATACGTTGGGTTTATTTGCTTCCACGTCTTTAGAATTTTTTCGAAGTTGTTATTTATTTATTGCGTAGATGTTCGAATTTGTTTTTCTATAGATTTTTTTGGTTATGAATTATAATAAACCATATGTTTTAGAAAGTGATTGTTTTATTTAAACGTTACATTGACTAAATGTGCAAAATGGAGGCAGCTTGGAAGCGCATGTCTATAGCAGCTGACAAAATTAAGATCATTGATGATCATTGGTGAATGGTGATTAAGATCATTGCTGAGTGGAGTTCCTTGTTTTCGACATAACGAAATGGCTAAACATTATATCTTTCTTTATACTGGACGTCCAGTGTATTTAAAAATTTGTATTTTGCTGTTTTTTGAAACCTATGATTTTTGTGATTTGTTTTCATATAAATTAATATTGTTAAAGAAATCAGATGCGGAACCTGCATTGCGTTGCTTACAAAACTGTTTCATAAGGTTTTTTAATCAATTTATTTTTAATTATTATACTGTTAATTTTCTGTACTTACATAATACTATCGAACTACTAAATAATTTAAAGAATATAATTCTCCCAAATTTTACAAAATTAATTTTTGTTCATAAAAAAGACTTTAAAGGGCTTCTGAATTATATCACACTCACTCATTGTATTACTTACATTTAGATAAGCATTTTCAAACAAAAAATTTCCATTTTAGCTTTTAACCAAAAGAGCAAGTTCGTGTTATTCGGTCATGCATTTTATTTCAATACATCTTTTAATTTTTTTTCTTTTTTTTTTTGAGATAAGGCTTACACCAAACATTTAAACCAATTTCAAAGAATTCCTACATCCTATTTGTGCAATGTTGCAATCGTGCATACTGCATAAGGGCGTTTATAACTTAAACCACAAATTAATGAGTGTTCTTTCTAATAATTATCTATTGGAGTAATTAATTCAATACAATTTCACTCTACAAAATGATCAATTAAATTTTCCAATATAAATTAATTATCATCATCTGGCTTATTTAAATAATGATGATGATCAGATCATGCGGTCGGTTTATTAATTAACGTTATGCAAGTCACGTAGGAAAATAAACAACTGAGGACGGTGGTAGTTCATTGAAATGAATAATCTGAAGGAGTGTGCCAGATTTAAGCCACTATACTCGTGGTTAGATGATTTTAGTGAAAATAAAAGAAAGATGATTCCAAAATTGCGTTTCGTTTTAGACACACACATACTTACTGTGGTGTGATTCGGAATACCAACATTTAAAATATGAATCATTCATTTGGTAATAATGTAGTAAGTTGTATGTATTTCACGGTTTAATTTATTTTATTTTCTTTTTTAAGGTAAGTAGGTAATTGAAACACAAAGCTAATTATAATAATGCAATAATAATAATTGAATAATTTATTACACAATCTGCATATTGCTAAAGCAACAGAGACATTCGAAAAGAAATCTACCTATTTCAAGTTAACCCATCGGAGGAGGTTTTTGCTTTCTGTGGTTTCGTCGATGTGTTTCCTATATTGATAGGTTTACAAAATCCTATAAATACCTCCATGTATCTGTCGCTGTTCCATAATTTACCCGGAATTCTTCACCAAAATTAGTAAAAGTCCAAAATGTTTTGATTTCATAATTCATTCCGAATTTTTATTACTGGGCATTTGGTAAGCGGACCTCCCGAGGTATATGCTTAGTCTAAAAGAAACCTTTGACAAAAATTCCGGAAATGATTAGGAATTCTAATCTGGTTGGATATATTTTACACTAGGTATTCATCATGAAATCTATGGAAGAGGAATTGAACTTGCGTGTTGACAAGGCCCTCACTAGTCCACTGATGATTACTGACTAAAATTTTGTAGGTTTACTTGTTAAGTTTCTCAAAACTCTGAATAAAAAGAAAACTTGCCAAGTAAACCAACCGACTTTTCATCATTAAATGTGAAATTTCTCTCATAATTTGGCCCCAATGAAAAATGAGCCCAAACAGTAAATGAGGAATAGCCCAAAAATTGGGCTTTTTTTTTCATAATGAAAAATGACCCCAGTTTTAAAATGGAAAACAACATATAAAATTGGAGCGATCATTTTACATTGGGGCCAAATTTCATGTAGCCTTTTTAATATAGTTTTTTTTAACATTTATGTTTTTGGTGAGAACTCCTTTTTTGCAAAAAGTTTTTTTTTTTTTTTTTTTAATATAAAATCTCAATTCTTCAAATCTTCTATGCACCTAATCCCCAACTCCCTACCATATTTCATTATCATCATAACAACACTACATAATTGATAAGAACTAGAAAAACGTATAGGTGGAAGCCACCGCCCCTGATTTTTTCCTTGGTATGCTTTGCAAGCCCTAACCGCTCTACCAGATTTCATCATTCTATAATAATCAGAATTGCTCCATATAATTGATAACAATTCTGAGAAAGTGGGTGGATACCAAGCCCCCTAAATGGAAAACCTCAAATTTTCGATTTTTTTCTCTGTATGCAACCGTAAGGCCTATCTTTGTGCGAAGTTACAAGGTTCTAAGTTTTGATGTTCTGTCAGTTAGTGAGTCAGTGAGTGGGTCAGTCAGTTGCGGTTTTCGCAATTTTTGACGTCCTTCAGTAACCACTAATGCTAAGGAGTTGAAATTTGGTGCGCTTGCCTAGCTTAACAAGTATGACAAGTTTGAAGTTTATTACATTATTATTTCCGAAGTTAGAGGGGTCGAAAATCACTTGAACTTGTTCGTGTAAAAAGAGGAAAACTAGGTTGGGCACTACCGTGCCCTTTGATAAAATTAGACTACGCCCGCCATTAAGTGGAGGTAACGGGAATATAATAGCTCATAGCATGAAGCTGAAGGTCGCTGCATTTTAATTTTTGTTTTCCTTTAAAGTAGGATATATCGATAAGTATATTAAAGATATCGAAAAAATTGAAACACCAAAATGTTGGGGACAAATTTTTCCAGGGACGATGTTCTTTACTTTTTTAAAATTGTACCTCGTGATATTTTTTTTAGTGAGTCTTTAAAATTTGAAATTAATTATTTTTTAAGATGAGGAGATATACCAAACTAACTGTTTTATAATCAAAATAATAATTATCCTAGGTAGAGCACTCCCAACTCTAGGGGTGATGTTCCTTATTTTTTTTTAATTTTTTTTTATGGAGCGTTTTTAACCATCAAACTTAAAAAGAAATACAAAAAAGTTTATACGCTTATAACTTCGGATTAACGAATGGTAGGTAAAAGAAATTACATGTAAAAATCAGATTTTCCAAACTCAAGGGTCGATGTTTTTTATTTTTTTTTTTATTTCATCTTTTTAAGTCATTTATTTTTAAATAGAATCAAATTATAACAAAAAGGACATAAAACAAAGCAGATAAGCAAAAATACGTGTGAGTAATTATGCCAAGTATATGGTTTTTTTTTTTGTAATATTTTGTGATGTGATGTTTAGTATTAAATGACTCACACCGCCCAATATTTAAAAAAGCATTCTTGGCATATATTAACTCTAACGTATTTTTGCTTATCTGCTTTGTTTTATGTCCTTTTTTGGTATAACAACAAAACAAAATCGAAGGAAATAATTTGCTCTCTTCGTGCATTGTGAAGACATAATGAGCTTCTGTCGATTTTTTTATGAAATTTGGACCAATTTTCATTTAATTTTTTCGAAATTAGCTTAATTTTGAGTAAAATAATGGAAATAAAAAAAAGTGACATATTGAACTTTTTTGTGCCACCGTGCCAAAAGGAAATTATCGTTTGAAAAAATCACGATCGTGCCAATTCGGCAACGCTGATTACAACCCGACCCAAATCGATAGGGTAGTTTTTTCTTTGAGGAATAAGTATACCTATCGAATGAGAAGAATGTTGGCAATTACATTATGTGTACATATATAGGTCGCACAACTAGTTTTTAATTAAGTGTTTTTTTAATCACAATTTTCAAGTTAACAGATGTCTTCATTTGCAATATCTTAAATACCATTTATGTATGCCTTGAGCCTTGGTCTTCATATCAATAAAAAATATTTATATTAAATATAATTTTCAACCGATATTTTCTAAAACTGTTGTCAACGTCAACATTTATTATGTCATAAAAAATTTCCATAGATATTCCCACAGTTTAATTCAATACTTACCTATTAAAACTAATTAAAATATTTCTCCTCGAAAATAGAAAAATCCGCTTCAATCTAAAACGTAAACAAAATAAATTATCTTATACGTCAAGTTGGCATACCGCGCACATCAACCTCTGAAGAAGGCACGTCTCATCAAAAAAAAAAAAAAAAAAAAAATACCAAGTAAAGTTCTATCATCAGACTTCAACAAATAAAAAAAACAGAAAAGAAAAGACACTATCTCTTTAAGTACTACATAGTCAAATATTTTAATAAGTCACTTAGCTGATAAAAACAATCAAATTACAATTAAAACAAAGGAAATATAACAATAAATCCCTAAGTACACGCTTTCATTAATATAATACCAGTAAGACGACACGACAAGATTGTTATTAAAATGTTGGTTTATAAATTATAAAATTAAGAACATCATTTAAGAAGATAATATCAGACAAAATAAAGAACTTAGAATTGAGGATCTATGGAACCGAATGACTTCTTGCGCTCGTTCACCTCAAATCGCTGCATTATCTTGGCAACAATACTCGATGGCGGAATGTCCGGGTTGCCAGTTAGACCTCGATACCCCAGAACGCTGTTTTCATGCAAGTGGTTGGCCAGTTGGAGTCGTTTCACAAACGCCTCTGTATCAACGCCCCGCACTTGAGACGGTTTGAGAAACCTCTTTGGTATGCGTGAGAGAATGTCTTCGGAATCTGGCGGCCCAAAGCCCAAACTGACGAGAATCGCCTCAGGATCGGGCTTCCTTGATTCCAGCAGACTGTCGACACTCGAGTAATGACTGGAGTCCGAGTGTACCGAACTGTCCCGGATAAGGAAGCCTTTGCGGCGAGTTCGCGGACTTGGTATATCCCTCACGGTCGGTCCACACTTCACTATCGGACTGATGGGCATAAAGCTTGGCAAGCTGCAGCAGCTGATGTTGTGATCACTTGCACAGTGATGGGTGCTGTCCATTATGTCGATGGTAAGGGGAGTACAACCGGAGTTGTTGGGGCTACTGCCGCCCCTTGAATCACTGATCACGTCGTGGTAGCTTCGCGACCGTTCCATACTCATTTTTTTATTTTTTTTTTTAAATCGAATTGACACTTTTAGGGTCACCTCTTATCACAAATCACGATCGCAAAGGTCTCCGATAAAAGCTCGTCCCCCGGTTTCGTCTAGAGGTCGCCAACTGTTACCGACTTTTCTGAGAGTTTTCTTTGGTTTGTATAATATCTTTCGTGTTTTATTTTTTTTTTCAAGATCAAGTTTTGTTTGTTTTGCTTACTGTTATTCAACACAATATGGTTTTGTGTAGATGTTAAAGCGACGATCGCGGGGCCAACAAGTTGTGAAATATAGGAAGGTATAGGTTAAGTACAAAAAGTATCTATGTGTAGGCTTAAGCAAGAGCTTTTTCGCGCGTTCCTTTTCGTGCGCCTTCGTACCGATATCTATGCCAGAAACAGAAACACAACTGGTGCGTTGTTAATTGTTTACTTGGAAGATCACTATTTGCTGACATTATAATCGAGAAGTAAAGTTTTTTCTACTCTTTCTTGATTATTCAATTCGAGTGTTATCACGCACACGCGCCATTTAATTAACTCGCGGATTTAAAACTTCGTTTAGGTAGGTAGGTATATCGACAAGAAAAAAAAAATGATGAATCTTAAAGGTACAGTCTGTAGTTGTTATTATTGTTGAACTTTTCACTTTTGCTCACTACATTTTATGTCAGGCGGTTTTCATTTTGTGTTGATTTTTGGATATCGGGTCTTGACATTCAATGGAATGCCACAGCTGGCTAAGAGGCTTAATTAAGCTGACTGCCTGTCCAGCTGGATATAGTTTACTGGCTGCCTCAGTCTTAGTTGCGCTCAATTGAACCTTGTCGAAGTTTACAACACACACTTTAATTGTACTATGTATGATGATGGGAGAGAAAAAAAGAAAACATACCTACAAAGCTTAAGCAAATCGTTGAGCCATCCATAAGCTGTCTCGAAGTTTTGAAAATGTGTCGCTATCGGTGTGTGTATTTTATAAGTTTGTATTTGTTGCGATCTCAAGCAAATCGTTTTTATTTAAGTCCGATCGGAGAGAGAAATTAATTTGCACAAAGCAGAGCACAGAAAGCGAACGACAATATTGCAAGTGCTACGGTTAATAAGTGGAAGTGCTTGTGCTTTGTAGCTGGAGCTGAGGCAAGAAACTATAAGGTGCGATTGGGTATATGTACATAATAATAAAATATGTATACGAGTTGGGGCTTCTGTTTTGATATTTAAATTAAAAGAAAGCAGGGGTAGCCAACCTTCTTCTTTTCTAGAAGGTAAAGAAGCATTTGATGAATAACGCGTTTTTATTGGTAAAAATAATAAATGATTATCATTATAATATAGATTTTAAGCTAAAATTATAATGATTAATTTGTATTTAATACCTATAAAAAAAATGTTAGTTGTTAATTATTTGTCTATCCGCATAAGTGCTTAAACTATTATAAGATGTAACGGATTTCCTTCTAGTGAAGTCACCTATATGACCCAAAAAAATTCAATTTAAAACAAAATAAAAAGAAATACCCTATTTCCGTTGGATGGAATTTACGACAAAAACCTGAAAGGGGTCACCCAGCAGCTCCTTTTAGGGTTTCCGCTTTCTCTATTTAATGACTGAAACCGGGTTTCAACGCATGTTTGTGATACATTGAAAGCTCCCTTAGCCGGACAGTGACGGTCGCAACACTTTTGTCCGTTTAAGGGAGTTTTCCGTCCAAGGGAAGAAATAAAAAATAGTTATATAAGGAATTGTATGGTATATAGTGGCATCATGAAAAATTTTTGCACCTACAAGCCATGAAATTCATTAAAACTAAAAATAAACATGCAAGATACAATAAACAAGATACAAAAACAGACTACAGCTGCAGAAATAAAATCCGTTATGAATTTGATCACAGACAGTCGTGATTTGGTGAAATCGCATCTATTGTCGCTGTGAACTAGGGGACCGTTTTTAATGCAAAATAAATATATGTAAAAGTATTTCTAAAAATAATGGTTGAAATTTACATACTAAGAAATAGTTTTTGTCCGCCTAAGGGAATTTAATTTAACAAATCACGGCTAATATTCTTGTCCGCGTCCGGGTAAGGGAGTGTCCGCTTAAGAGATCATAAAATGTATGGAATTTACATCCAAGATCCACGGTCGTGAGAATTTGTCCGCCTAAAGAGATTGTCCGCTTAAGAGAGTTGTCCGTAATAGGAGTTTTCACTGTACAAATTTAGAAAATTCGAAAACGGGGAAATAGTATTAAAACATTTTGCAGTAAATCAGAATATTTTGTATAGTTCTGAATTTAATATATTTGTGAAAGAGTACCTAATAGAAAAATATTTTAAGCATGTTTGATGAATTTTCGATTTACCTGTGCTTTTGAAAAAAAAAAAACAACTAATAAAAATACTGTTTTTAGTGTTAATATTTTGGATTTATATTCTTAAATTTTGTAGAAAGAGAGCTGAGTTACATATGTATCTCAGCTTTATGATCTGAATTTTGGTGTAAAATTTAGATTTGCCACGCATACTTAAGCTCAGAAAGTCGGTGCAAGTATTATTGCGAATGTGAGTTAACACGAATGTGAGCTTAACTTTAATATTGCTCTAAAAAACTGAAGGTAAAAACTTTTCTTTAACTGAGCCTAGGTAATAACTTTTCTTTAAATGTATCTTATACGTTATGTTAGAAGATACTTATTTTGGTGGATATTTTCTGGACTTTTTAGTGGGATCAAATAAGTTTGATACCTATCTGAAAATGGTCTTTTGTTGCAAACCACGATTAAGTATTTCAAACGTTTTTTTTTTTTTAATATTTAAGTTTCCGCTAAAATATAAGCTCATATTTCAAGTTAGCTCTAAAGTTAGCTGCCAAAATCCGAGAAAATGAGAAAATACATTTTTTTTCTTCGCCAGAATTTAAAAATTCCCCTAGATCTAACGCACAAACTCCGATTTTTTAACTCACAATAAGTTTGTATATTCATCAAGTTCCCTCCAAAAAATACGTTGTACCCATACGTATAACTGACAATTTAAAAAAAAAAAAACATTTTTCAACTTCTTTTAGTTTCAGCACAAATAAATTCAGAAAAATTCGCATTTTCGCATTCGAAAATTTTCGAAGCAATCACAGGAGCCTCACTAAAAACTACGTTTTAGTGGTTCCTTAATTGAAGGTAGAAAAATATTTAAAACCGTAACTGACTAACTCACTGATTGACACAATAATTATGAAGCGCAATTCCCAAATCCTGTAAGTAGCACAATAAATAAATGAAAAATCTAAAAACAGAGGTTTTCTATAAAGAGGGCGTGGTATTGGTATTCTATCCACCCATTTTTACCAAACTATAGGACGTAAAGTGCAAAGGAAAGGAAAAGAAGGGCGTTATCCCCCATAAACATAAAACTTGGCGTGCTGTTAAATTTCTTTACTTTCCACTGCTGACTTTATAGTTATATAAAGGTTTTACGTTTTTGGTTTGTTGGTTGTAAAAAATATAATGTTAGTAGATAAATAAAAAAAAGTATAGCACTGATTGCAAAACTAAAATAAAAACTAATTTTTGGCAACCCTTCTGCATAAAACAACATAATTTGTTAGCGAACATGATTAATATGAAAATTTGCAATAAATGAGTGAAAAATCTATTTTGTTTCGTGTTGATAAAAGCTTATAATCAGTTAAAATTTTCCCTTATCAACGTATTTATGTATGTTTGTATGTATGTAGTTTAAAAACATTTAATAAAGCGTTGCTATTAATTTGGACAGGTGATTTCATCTCTTAGAGCTTTAAACAAGAAGACTTAAAATTTTAAAATTATGTGTACCTGCATGCATTTTTTATTGTTGCGACGACTTAAGATTCCAAAGCCCTGCAATATATTTTTATGAAAACGGTTTGCAATCATAAAGAAAGCTTAAAAAATCGACAACATTTACTCAGCTGGTTGGACACAATCAACGTTCAAACAAAAATCTAAGTTTAGATTATTATTTTTTTTTTTTTTAATTCAAAAACGTGACAGCAGAAAAAGACAAAAAATAATGTAGAATGAAAGGAAAAGTTGAAAAGCTATACAAAATATAGAATGTAGATGTCAATTTATTAAGTGCTTTTTCTTTTGAGAGAGGCTTTATGTTTTGAGTTTTTTTTTTTTGAACATTTAAAATAAGAAACTGTTTGGAATAAAAGCTAACAGACTTGTATAGTCCACTCAAAAGAAACTTTATTGATTTAATCGATTTGTGATTGCTTAAATTGGTCAGTGCTGTCGTCGTCGTCTTTGTCACTTCGAGTGACAGTAGTTCTAGATTTCATAAGCGGAAACAATAGTAGAGAACACATTTTGGATATCATTGATTGCATAAGTCTTTTCACGCTAGCAATCAGATATTTTTGTTGTTTTGTTCTGTTCGTTCTTTAAGATACATACGTATGAATATTTTATTGTTTTGAAATAAAATTTAATGACAATGCACAACCAAACATTTAAATACAAACAAAAAAAACTAAGTCATCAACTTTGGAGATGGAATCTTTAATGAGGGGAGAAGTATAGTTTTTGATTTTGGGCGGATAACTGGTAAATCAGTTTCAGATATTCATTATTATAATATTTAATCGAAAACCTTAAAAAAGAAGATGATTTAAATATTTTTCTTCTGAAGAAGTTAAACATTGATTTGTAGTCTCATTAGAGAGTTAAATTTATTCATCCAAAAAAATCCAAAGAGTATAATGTTACCTGACTAAAAAAAATATCTGGTGTTTTTTATTTCTTTTAATTTTAATTATTATTTAAACACTAGAATTTTTGCTTATTTTTATGGACTTCCCATTCTTTGTTCAGATGAAAAATAAGACAATAATGTTACTTTTTGGGGAATTCTATACAATTTGAATCAATAATAATAATTGAAGGTATGTTTGTTATTTTTGTTTTGTTTTGTCTTGAAAATTTTATGTTTAGGAATGTTTATAAACTTTATCTACCTACAGTCCTAAATACCTAACCTGTGTGATATATATTTAAATATGAATTGCAGTTCTTGGAAACAAAACCATCACGAAGTTTAATAATTTAAATATAAAATTTAAGGAGATTCTTACACAAAATTGAATTTAACTGAGCTGCTTTATCGTATTAGTATATATTATTGAGTTATTATTACTTGACATGAATACATTATTATTAATTATCAGAAATAGATTTTATTTTGTTTTGATGATAAAAAAAATAAAATGGTTTGTATGCTTATTTGAAAATATGATACAGTAGATGATGGATATAAGAAAGTCTCATATAAGAAAAACACGCTTATAAGACAGACATTCCAAAACACCATGCACATTCCCATAAAAATACGTGTTAAATAAACTTCATATAAGAAAAAAGTTTATAAGAAAAACACTGATATAAGAAACTTTTTCTGATACAAAATCTTATTCACTATACATAGAAAATCAAACTTTTATAAGAAATTTTCCAGTGTAAGCTTCTAAATGATGCACCGTGTAACTTTCACAAAATTCCTGAACTGAAGTGACAATTTGAAGATCAGCAAAAAGCCCATATATGACATTTCTTATAGTCATTTTTATATATATAAGAATTTTTCTTTCTTATATACATTTTATTTATAAGAAAACACGGATATAAGAAAGGAATTCCTTGGATTTTTTGAGTTTCTTATATCCGTCATTTACTGTATCTTAAATTCATTAATTTCAAAGCCCAAAGCAGTGTTTACGTTCTGTCACTCTCACATCGATTAAATTGGTCGAGAAACGATGAGAACTGAAACAAATTATATGAGTTTTGTTCCTTTTTTCACCGTTTCTCGACTGATTTTTGCTATATGAGAGTTACAGAACGTAGGCACAGGTTTTAAAGGTCTTGTACAACCATCTGCGATAGTTAACTAAAAGAATTTCCCGTACATAAACAAAATATAGACTACTGAATCTAGTGAACTAGAAAATATATATACATAGGACGATTTTCTTCACTCGAAATTGAACATAACTTGATGATTTTAATTTTCAACTTGTGATTGTGTATTTCTTCACTCAAAGTTGACGGTTTCAACTTCCGATTTTCAACTACAAAGTTTATTAACCCTCGATTTTCTCAACTTCCGAAAAAGGATTTTTGTCTTTTTTTTTGTTTTATCAAAATTATTTTCGGTTTTAATATCGAGATCAAGAATAAATAAAAATTCAAAAATTTTTTTTGGAAAATTCCACTATCGAAAATGAAGTAGAGGAATATGTTTTGATTCTTGAAATAAGACAATAAAAGATAAATATGTAAAAAAAACGATTTTCAAATTTTTTTTGTTATTTTTCTCACAGAAATTCAAAAAACACTTCTTCTTTCTACATCTGTTGAAAATAAAGACAGTTGGGTTTTGAAAATAAAATAAATGGTATTACGAAGCATGATGTAGCAAAGACCTGGGTGAAAATTGCTAAGACTTTCAATATCGCACCATCGGATAAAGTTAATTTTATTTTGAATTGTTTTATTTTATGCTTGGAATACATGATAAATACAAAATAAAACAATTCATAAAATAAAAGTTTCTTTAAATCCAGATTCTTTAAATGCAAAAGAAACTCCAAATCCTATAGAGGGGTATAGAGGGGCTTGCTGCCCCCCCCCCCATACATACGTTTTGTTATTTCTTTAGGGACTTATTTCTTTTTTTGATTGGGACTTATTTCATGCGCTTTTGGGGATTTATTTCATCTTTGAATTTGGGGACTTAAAAAAACAACAAAACCCACCAGTCTTTCTTTTCAACAGAATAAACATTTTTGTGTTGTTTGTTTTTTTAATTTTCAATATAAAGATAGTGGATAAATTTATATTTCAAATTCAATAAACGCAATAAATTAAAATCTACAACACAACTGACACATCTGTCATAAATATCCCAGGGATTTTTTGAAAAACTAAAGTTGCCGCCCAACTCTTGATTTGGTATCAACTCTAGAATTGGCCAACTTTGGAGTTTTCGACAAGTTGAACAATAGTGAAGAAAACCGACCTTAGTGTATTATAATATTAGATATGCTATAACGATTCGAGAAGTTAAAAAAGTCACAACTGCAAAAATTGATTAATTTATTTGATTTATATACGGGATTTCGCCTAATTCGTGCATTATATTTTGGGAGATACCTATAATTCCTGGGATCATTCTAAAAGTATAGGGGAAAAATTCTATCTGCAATTCCTGAAAAGTCGAATCAAAATGTAAATAAATAATTAAAAATCAGCAATTCATTCCATTCTTTTATTTGTTTTTTAAATTAAGTTGTTTAAGTGAATAGGTTTTGAGAAATTCAAAGTCAAAGTTTTTGAAAAATATGTATTATGAATTTATTTTATTCGATTAGATTTTTTTTTCAAAATTTTGCGTAATATTCAATGCTGTTATTGAAAATCAGATAGAAATTTCTTTTTTTTAGTTTTTAAGAAATTCAAGACTGAACGAATATATCATATAATAATTTTTTTTTTTTTTTCTTCAATATTCTTGTTTGTTTTCAGCTGTCTGAAGAAAGATGTTAACACAACCGAAAGGTCTCAACAGCAATTTACAAAAAACAAGAACTAATTTATAGCCCTCAAACTGTTTTTCCTTATTTATTGTAGATTATCAAATATTATTGATATTTGTTTGGTATCCATCGTAGAATAAAACATATTTTGTTTAACTAAAAAACAAGCTAATTTAAATACATAGTAGTATAAATTTAAGTGCATATGTATTTGTAAGAAGAAAAGCACACACATAATTTCAAAACAGATGTACACACTTTTAATACCTGCTCAATTATTGATTTAAGAATGCAGAAAAACACTTGGTCAAATTTTGAAAATTACGTAAAATATGCGCAGACAATGTTTTTGTCTTTAAACAACTTTTTCAATGCCGTATTTGAAATTTATTAAATTTTGTTTAGTTAAAGAGTCTACCTTTGATTTAAGATTCAAATTTAAAGTTGTTATAAGTCAATTAAAATAACGCAAATTTTGTAAATCCTATTTTTAAAATTATAGGTAAATGTGAAAGTTTGTTGGTCTGTCTGTTCGTTCCTGGTGTAATGAGAATTTGAAAAGGAGAGCTTGGAACATGAGGATGGACACAGGCTATTTTTTTTTTCAAATCTTAGAACAGTTTAAAAAAAATAATAGGTAATCCATATACATATATATAAAAATGAATCTCTTTATGTGTTTGTACGCACAAAACTCGGCTTAACATCATTTAAATTGAACCAGAATAACACAAAACTTAGCCGAAAATTGAAAAATTCGAACTAAAATTAGAAAATTTGACCAAAAAAGTCAGAAAATCGTGAAAACATCTTGAAATTTCAAACTTTCTTAATTAGTTTTCGGCTGAAAATCATCCAAATTGGATGGAGATTTTTTTTATTTGTATTGAACCAGATAAAGGCACTACGGAGATAAAAATTGGAAAATTTGACAGGAAAAGTCGGAAAGTCGTGATAGCAATTGGAGCTTGCTCGACTTTCGAAAAGAACATTAATAATTTAATCAATTATAGGTGGCATGAAGTTCGGTGGGACGATATCGTCTCGGAAATAATCTTTGGGTCTCGTCTCAGTTTCGCCGTTTTTTTTTGCGATTTTCGTAGACGAAACATATTTACCACATCATAGTTTGAATCTTAAAGCTAAAAAATATTGACATTGCAAAAACCAAATTAATTTAAAAATGCGATATTTATAATTTCATATTTTCCAAACAAATTTAAAATATCGTATCAGATGGTTAATATGTACATATATTGTATTAAGCCATATTTTTAAATGAAAAAAAAAAACAAAATAAAATAATTTTTCCGAACAAATGGGTTATTTACGTTATTTTTAAAGTGCAATATACTACCAAAAAAGTCACTCAATTGAACCTTAAATTTATTTCACTGCTAATCGATTTTTCTCAGAATATAAATACGATATACAATTACTCGCGAAATTTGCATAAAATAAGAAACAGTTAAAATGCAAATGCATATGGCAAGTTATGGAGTCATAAAAAAAATCTAAAGCTGGTTATACACGATAGAGTCAAATGGCTCGGCCGAGCCAAATTGCATCCTATGAATGGGTTCGACCGAGCCATTTGGACTTTCAGCAGGTTATAAATCCACCAGTCCAATCGGCACCGAGCCATTTGGCTCGATCGTAAATGGCCGGCTTAACTTTTGACATTACGATGAAAGGAAAGGCGAAAAAACTTATTTATGTCCGTCTTGTCTGTCTATTTGACTACATCATATGGTTGGGGTTTTTTTTTAGCGTTTTTGGGCATTTTTAAATAATTTTTTTTTTGGATCAAAAATTAACGGCAAAATCTTATTTTGGGTCCGCAGATAAAATGCGTAAAAAATAAAATGCGTATAACCTATGATGTAAAAATCCAAAAAAATGGTTATGTTATGGTCATGTTTTGAAAACTTTAAATAGTGGATATTAGCCGGCTATTGTAGGTATACCAAAATGTTGTTTATTTTTTTATATCTTAAGAAAGTTTCAAAACTTCATATGTATTTCGAAAACGACTTATGAGATTCTTATTAAACAATAATTTTATATTAATTTATAAACATATATTGAATTATTTTAGAAGTTGTTTTAATCAATTTATATTCCTAATTATATGTTAATTTTTTAACCTTTTTACTTGCGATATATTCTTAAAATTGGCATATCTACCGATTTTTTTTATAAAAATTTTCAAGAAATTTTCAAGAAATATTTTTTAAGAAAACTGCTCTAACGATTTTTAACATTTTTTCTGCATAAATTCAAATTTTTTTAGGAATTCAGATGGCGTTCTTCATTCTGATATTAAAACATTTTAAGTACTTGTTTTATCAATTTAAAGAACGTGTTTCATGCTTTGTTTCCATCATATTCAAATTTCCATCCTTCAATTTATTAAATGGATAAATACATATACATATAATTATTAATTAAATGTTTTATATTACACTCAATCTTTAAAATTCGAAGAAACTTTTACTATAAGAGCAAGTTTGTGCGACCCAGTCGTGCATTTTATTTGGTTTAAATATGCAACACGGTTATACATATATTGTTCATTTTTATGCCGATGCTCATAAATATTGTGTCTTCCTTTTTAAATCATATGAAAAGGTTTATAATATAATCCAGCCTTAAAAACCACAGTGTGATCGTAGACACTTAGAGTAAGTTCATGCGACCTCAGTCGTGCATTTTTTTTTTTGTTTGCACAAAATATTAATTTCAAATAATATAGGTAGATATGTAAGCCTGCTACATGTTAATAAATTGCGGCTAACCAAATAGCGTGTAATTTCCTGAAAACAAAACATATAAGAAAACATTTAAGCCTAAACCACAAAAAGTGGCAATATTATTTCAGAAAAATTTAACGTCGTGTGTCGTCGATGAGTGCTGGAAGATTGGAAGTGAATAAACATAACAGAGATGACATTTAAAATAAATTTAAATAAAAAGCACACATTATTTATTCATCTTTTTTTTTTTCATTTTTTATGCAACTGAAATGTTATCTATCTATGAATTAGAAAAAAAAATGAAAAACTTAAAAAATAACTAGAATTGCAAATAAAATATATTAAGTCAAAAATTGGCCTAAAAAATTTACTACATCCAATCATTTGAGGTTATACTAGAAATGATGTACCTGCATATGTAAATACATCGATATTTGTTTTTATTTTGTGTTTATAGTTATTGTTTTATTTTTGGGCTAATTTTTTCCATATTTTGAAAAAAAAAATGATAAATGAGTATTTAAGCCTATACCTGAGTCATTTAAAATATAATTCATACTAACAATTTTATTGCGCTGCAAATTAATTATTTTCTTTAACCTTTACACCTTCTTTAAAACTTAAGCCCCAGTCCAAATTTAGGGTGCTTTTTTGAACATGCCTAAGTAATAAAAATAAAGCTCTCCACCAAAAATCAGCTTTGTGAGATTTTTTTCTATTTTGGTCATTTTTTGGCATGACATTTGGTATGAAAAAATACATTGTTTTGGACTTCACAATCATTGTAGGCTTTATTTGGATTGAAACCTAGAATTTTTTTAATGCAAAAACAGTATAGTTAGCCTCTGTAGAGCCATTTTTGATTTTCGTAAAAAAAAAAAATGGTTGTGCTGTGATGCCCAACTTGTGCTATACCATGTGCCGTATTTTTTAAAAAAATCGTACTAAGCATATGATTTTTTAGAGGCTACTCATTTTTTTAAGCGTGAAGTTAGCACCGCCATTTTCGATTTTCAAAAAAAAAAATTATGTGCTGTATTATGCTGAACTTATGCTGCGATGTGCCGTAAATATTTTTTTTCAAATTCGCAAATTTTACGAATGAAATTTTTTTTAAAAATTAAGTTTTTTCTAAAAAATTAAAGTTGTGCTGATTTGTGCTCAAAAAATGATACTAAGATAAAAAAAATTGCATATATTTGCAACTTTTACAAGCAAACGCAAATGTTGCGAAGCACCGAATTTGAAAAAAAAAAATATTTACGGCACATCGCAGCACAAGTTGAGCACAATACAGCACATCAATTATTTTTTTGAAAATCGAAAATGGAGGTGCTAGCTTCACGCTTCGCAAAATGAATTTTTTGCTCTACAAGCTACAAATATGCGAATATTTTTTTTTATCTCTTCGGCACTTGGCAGCACAAACTGAGTACAAAACAGTACAAATATAATTTTTTTTTTGAAAATCGTTGTTTTGCAAAAAAATTTCATTTGTAAAATTTGCAAACCTGCGAATTTGAAAAAAAATATTTACGGCACAACGTAGCACAAGATATGCAAAATACAGCACATCCATTATTTTTTTGAAAATCGAAAATGGCGGTGCTAACTTCACGCTTCGAAAAATGCATTTTTGGCTCGAAAATTTGCAAATTTGTGAATTTTAAAAAACAAATTCACGGCACAAATAGCACAAGTTGGGCACACTTGTGCGGTGCTAACTTCACGCTTAGGTGCCTCGCAACATTTGCGTTTGCTTGTAAAAGTTGCAAATATGCGATTTTTTTTATCTCTTCGGTTCTTAGTATCATTTTTTGAGCACAAAACAGCACAACTTAAAGTTTTTAGAAAAACTTAATTTAAAAAAAAAATTCATTCGTAAAATTTGCGAATTTGAAAAAATATTTACGGCACATTGCAGCACAAGTTGAGCATAATACAGCATAATATTTTTTTTTTGAAAATCAAAAATGGCGGAACTAGCTTCACGCACATCAAGAAACGTGAATTTGAGATAAAACAAACAGAAAAACAAACAATTTCACACATACCCGGTGATCGATGAAAGAGGTTATCAATCATCTGATTTTTTTCAAAAACTAATTAAGTATACTTTGACATACAGATATAGCCGGCAACGCGATCAATTACGTAAATTTATTTAGTTCGTCTATTTAAAGTTATCAATATCTTTTATTACTATGTTCACATCAAATAAAAATTTAAATCCGGCTTACAAACTATCGCGGAAGTTTTAAGGCGCAATGCAAATATCTGTATCACTAAACCACTACTAATTTTTAAACGGGTTAGATAGTTTCCACAGGAATCTATTTCAGTGATTAAAGCCGGCTTCAGCAGTTGCCGGCTTACCAGACCCTGTTTCACATGTTTCGATAGCTTCTATAACATTTAAGATCTCATCGACCGGGTTGCCAGCTATGTTTATAGGCGACGAAAGAAAATCTGATTTTTTTAAGTCTATATCCAATACAGAATTTTCATAAATTCAACAAATAAATCCTTTAAAAATCAAACAAATAATTTTGTTGAAATTGTATGATTATTAAATTTAAAATGTTATAGCTTGTATAAAATCTTTACTACTGGAATAAATTATCCAAGTATTTAGACGACTAAGCTCTATGTAATTGGATTTGTTGAATTTTTGAAAAGGTTACAGAATGATTTCTTTTATATGACAAAAACGTGATATAATTCGTCATTTATGACTTTGTAATTATAAGCTAACCATATAACCATTTACACTTATGGAATTGGAATCTTTATCAAAAGGGAAAATATTGCCTTGCTGTTGATATTGTATATACTTATCATTTATCAACAACAATCAAGTTATTTCTAAGAAATTAGTCTCGTGAAAATTCCATAAAATAAATTTTAAAAATTCAAAGCTCAAATATTTGTGAATTTACCACAATAATTATTTTAAATAAATTCAAGGAAATTCACCACTTATCATTAAAAGGTTTATTTAATCAAATAAATTATATTTATATGCAGAATGTAAATGATACTACAGTACCTACGAATAAATTAATAATTTCTCACAAAAATTTAACATTTTTTTTAATGGAAATCAGTCAATGGTAGATTCTATTGTGTGAAAGTATCATTCATCAATTTAACACTCCAGTTAACATCTCTTATGTATGTATAAATAACAAATAATTATCTAAATTAAGGTGATAATTTCCTACAAAGCAAAAAAAAAAATACGATAGTCAAAATTATGGTCATTATCATTATATTTTTTCTTTTTAATTAATATTATTCTGAGTGTGATAATAATACAAATTTATTACTTTTTGTACAAAATTTTTTTATACATACAATTATTTCAACTATAAATCAATAGAAATGGAAAATATAATTTTAGAAAAACTAAGCAGTGGTTATAGATATTCTACTTTAATGGAGTTTGAATACTGATGGGATAATAAAAAAGAATAAAACAAGTGATAGTAGCCGTGGCGTGATGGTTAGTGCGATGGACTGTCATGCCGGAGGTCTAAGGTTCGATCCCCAGCCTCGCCACCTATTTATTTAAAAGAAAAAACGGCTACTGCCTCTTGCGAGGAATTGACAAATCCTCCAAAAGTATCTCCTGTCACAGAAAAGTGCCGCTCGTTAGCCGTTCGGATTCGGCAATAAACTGTAGGTCCCCTCCATTCCTGCAGACACGCACACAGGAATGGTTGAGAGTTTTAAGTCACTAGGCCCTAGTTCTTCATGAGCTGTTGTGCCATCAAATTTATTTTATTTTTTTTAAAACAAGTGATAAACTAAGTAATTATTATCTTGGACTTGGTAAATTTTATTTTTATAGGGTTTTTTCTTAACATAAGGCTATTATTGCTGAAAATAAATAATGGTACACTCGGGCGTATACGTAACAAAAATCAATAATTGCGTTTTTAGTGAATTCATTTAAGTTGATTACAGAAATTATTTATTTTTGTTACGTATACGCCTGAGTGTATTTTTTTAAATTGATTTCTAAGGTAACTCACAGTTTATATGAAATCACCCCCATTTTGAGTCATCATTATTGTATTACGCTGCTCAAGTTATTGATGTATCAAGTTCAAAGTATTTTTTTTAAGAAAAATGATCATTCTTCGGTGGTTTATCGTTCTGTTTTTTTTTTTTCAGGATGACTAAAAATGGGGATGAATTCAGAGACCCACTGTGCATAAGCCATAAGATGCATGCTGTGATTTAAAAAAAAAAAAAAATATCCACCTTAGTGCACATGCAGTGATCTTACTGAAACTCAAAAACAGAATAAGTAAGTTTTCTCTAATATATCTTAATTTTATGATAAAATCATTGCAGCGTTGAAAATCATTTTTTTAATTTAAAAAGTGAAAATTTCCTTTTAGGTTTGATTTTTAAATTGGCAAAATTTATTTTTATAGAAACTTTATAGAAAACTGGTCAGACTTCATACTGCCTCAATCGACCTAAACTTTTGTATAAAATAAACTTAAAACAAAACAAAAGGAATCCATAATTAATAAAAAAAAGTTTTATTATTATTTTCGATTAAATTTGTCCTTGTATCTGTAATTTTTAAAGATTTGTCCAATAATTATTTCCGATATAAATTTTAATACAAACTTGAATATTATAAAAAAAAAATTATGGTATAATACCTTGAAAGTGGGCATAAAATTGTCCTGTATAATTATTATGTGTAGCGCCAAATGATGTCATCTGGAAACAACTGCTATATTTCTGAATGTTGGCCAAGAAGTGCTTAGAATCATTTCCAATCCCAGAAACTAAAGAGCGTAAAGGATCTGGTGGTGGGACCAATTGTGTGCAAATTTTACTTTGCCTCCAGCACAACATAATCCAGTAGATTCACCATTGTATTTTAACGCCTTACAATATTTACAAATTATTGTCATTTCCCCAATTGGTACCGATTTGTCAGCACAATAATCTATTACCGGATCATAGTGGAAAGCAGCTCGTTCCAAAATCACAGGAGCCGAGCACTGCCTCTGCGGAATCGCTCAATTTCATTCTGTCATGCTCGCTGTTGTTGTGTTTAATTTGCACGAACTCGTTGCATTCTCTAAGCCTATCTACTTCATTGTCACTCACTAAAGAACGCAATTCTGACATAGCAATACGACTATTTTCTTGATCTGCCTCTCTCTGGTCATCAGTGCGGTTAGCACGTGAGGTAGCTCTTCGCACATTTGATTGACTGCGACGACCTAAGTCAGGTCGTCTTCTCCTCGGCATCCGCATCCTAAATTGTAATTAATCAAAGTGAGAAAAGTTCTCGCGCACTTAGCAGTAAAGTGTCACTATCACAAAAGATCAACAAAAAAAAGAGCACATAACTTAAAATGACACTATATCACAAAGGATCACCGAAGTAAAGAAAGTTCTCGCGCACGTAGCGGTAATCGTCACTCACAAAGATAGAAGGATGCACTCTTTGTCTGAGGTATCGATTGACATAGAGGATGGATCGACATATTAGTTGGCTGTCAAATGTCAAATATTATGGTTGCGTTCAGAAATTTAATTTGTGACAAAACTTAAGATTTATCAATCTACATAAAAATAATCTGAACGGTAGTTTAAAACTTTCATATTTATTTACCTTTTAAACCTTCTCTGGACTTCCACAAATAATTCAAGACTAAAATTAACCAAATCGGTCCAGCCGTTCTCGAGTTTTAGCGAGACTAACTAACAGCAATTCATTTTTATATATATAGATTGTATCTTATTTTGTGAATTAATTTTTTGTCTAAGCCGATACAAATTAGAAGCTCGCCTTGTTTCAATTATTATTTTCTATTTAAGTTTTTACATTTCAATAAACTGAGCAAAGTTATTTTAAAAAAGGTGCTTCAGTTCATGAAAACCATAGCATCTCTTCATCCTCATTTTAACCACAAAATCTTATTAAGCTATAACGTTCATTTTTGGTTAAACGGCGAGGCGGTTATGCCAACTAATAGATTTGGAGTGAAGGATATCCACGTGCCAACCACGGTGCTTTGTTCCCTTATTAAATGGCCGTAGTGTTTAAGAGCTTTGGTTTCAAAAAAATGTTGCAGCATGCCGTAGAGAACTTTGTCTTATGAATTAACCCCTACGATCGTGTGATATCACCCGTCTGGATGTATTGCTATATGAGACATTGAAGAACTTTAAACAACCGGAGAATTATATACGACTTCTGATGCTTGAAAAATTTGTCCTAAATTGTACTTCCAGATTGGCATATTAATTTCACTTTATAGGGCAAGTAATTAAAATTGACACTACGATGATGGAGAAGTCTGATAAAGTCGGTTTCACCGTATCGTCCGGCGGCGGTCTGTGCGTCCGTGCATTTATGTGTCCGTGGGTCTGTGCATCTGTGCGTCAAATTTAATTTGAGCTAGAGCCTAAAAGAGTGGGCTGACTTATTTCTAACTTAGTACACAGCATTTTTATGTGAACTGCAGGATTCGAATTTTCGATTTATTTCGTCCATAATAGATAGCTGCCATAAAGTAGTTTCGGTTTTTTCAAATTTTCTCAAAAATGGCTCTTACGTCATTTAATTATAGAACAATTAGCATAAAATTTTGGTATAATTCCGCATTGTAGTTTTGTAACTACAAGAAAACACGAACAAGTTAGTGAAATTCAGTCTTGCATATTTTTTAAAAGAGCAATTAAGTTGAAAATAATTATACTATACTCTAAAAAAAACGGAAGGTCGATTAGTCGACAAGTTAAAATAACTGATATGAAAACATATTTTTTTTTTTTAAATTTAAAAAGTCGTATTTTGCAAATATTGAAAGACATTCACAATAGGTATACCAAAACAGAGTTTTTTGTTATTGAATTTTTTGAATGATACCAGACCAGTGACCATCAAATTTATAGGTTTTAAGCTTAGGTACTTTACAACTTCACGAATCATAATACTATTTTTAAGTGACGCTTATAGTCAACCCGTGCTTGCCTTGCTGCGCATTCGTTAATAGGGCTGGCAACGAGACGAGACCCAGGCGAGACTTTTGTTAGTCTTGTCCAAGTCTCGTCAAAATCGAAAAATTTCAGTCTCGTCTCGGTCTCGGTCTTGGTCTCGCCTAACCAAGTCTCGTCTCGATCTCAGTCTCGCCTTTTTCTAGTGAAAATTTTAATGTGCCAGTCTCGTCTCGGTCTCGGTCTTGGTCTCGGTCTCGGTCTCGGTCGCGGTCTCAGTCTCGGTCTAAATCTCGGTCTTGGTCTCATCCTTAGCCTTGGTTTCTTTCGTAGTTTTTGGTGGTAAAAACATGTAAGATAATACGCCTGTTTAGATTGAAAAGATAGAGTACGATATCTCGGCAGATTGTTGTTAAGAAAAATGCGGGGTGTGGAGTATTGTGTGAAGCACGAAGAAAATGTATAAAACAGACGGAGACCAACATGGAGAAAATATTATTAAACTTTCTTCAATATCTTCGATTTTTACAAAAAATAAAATCGGAAAACCTTTTTCCGGCGGGGAAAATAAAGTCTGAAAAATGAGCGATTTCTATTCCAACGACATGCATACGTATATTTTTCTCTGGGTTTTCGTAATGCACCTGAGTATAACACTATGTACATTATGTGGTTCAATATTTTAACGCGCATAGAATATTTTATATTTCGCAAAAAAAAACTTGTGAATATTATAAAAATTGAACATGAGTACCTACTAAAAAATAATTAAATACAAAAATATTTCTTCTAGCAAAAACCGAAACCAAACCACTGAGACCGGTGAGACCACCGAGACCGAGACCAGCGAGACTCTCGGCGAATTTCGGTACCAAAAATACGGTCTCGTCTCGGTCTCGTCTCGAGTGCTTTTAAAGTAGTCTCGGTCTCGTTGCCAGCCCTATTCGTTAAAAACTTTTTCATTTAAATCACTTGTCTTGCATTAATAGTTTATGTATTTTTTTTTTGTAAATTGGTCTAAGCCTCTATGCATCCTCATGCTCCAAGCTCTTCTCAGTATACAATCACTTAGGTATTTTTTGAGATAAAGGAACAAAAAGACAGACGAACAAACTCACATTTATAATATTAATAGAATTATTTTCATTTTAATTTGAAAAACTTTTTGCTTCGACTGCGAATTCAACCATAGACAAAGCGTCTTCAGAGCCATACATAAAATAATAATACATCCAGATTGATCAGAGAATCAGAGTTGCTGAAACTAATTTTTTCATGCTCTATATTATCGAATAAAATCTCATGCTCTATTTTTTTTTGTTGAATGAATGCATAACCTGCCACATTAGTTGCTGGAAATAAATAATAATAAACACAATAGAAATAGCTTTGAATACAGCCTATACAAACTTGGAAGTAGCTCACTCAAATATTTTTTTTTTTATTCAAGACCTTCAATATTCTTACGATGATGCAAAAAGCTTCGCAGTCTTTATACTGTGACGATTATGTTATCATACAAAATCAATTTAAAATGGAAGTTCATTAACATCGCTTAATGCTTTATTTTCGATAAAATGTAATATTAGCATAAAGGAAAAAAAAATTAACAACGGGAGTTGGGAGTTTTTTTCTTTTAAAATTATTGGCGTCATTTTAAGGTACTTTTTTCTATGACTCAAATCAAGCAGTACAGGTGAATTTATTTCAATATAAACAGAGAATTATTATTCAAAGTACACATAGTAGGTATATACAATATGCACTTTATTTGTTTTATTGGTGGTTTTTCCAAATGAATCAAAATA
Source organism: Epistrophella euchroma (assembly GCA_947049315.1). NCBI lineage: Eukaryota > Metazoa > Arthropoda > Insecta > Diptera > Syrphidae > Epistrophella > Epistrophella euchroma. The sequence goes on from OX346245.1 coordinate 139,940,769, forward strand.
ATATTCAAAAATCATTGAATGTACATTTTCTGTTTTAATCTTGTATATTTGATTAAAGTTTTAATTAACTTAATTCTCGTGAGAGTGAGTAAGAATGATCTATATGACATTTTGAAAATATATGCTTTATAGTTTATCCTCTAAGTATTCTTAATACACCAGTTAGTCTCTCGATTTTCTTTATTCGCCCCATTTAACGCTACTGGATCCAAAGTTGCGTCTTTAGAGAAATATTGGCTAATGATATTTTAAAATGAGATACCTACCATATTAAAAGTCAAACCGGTGGTGTTCGAATACATATTTTTAAAGGAATATAATTTATCTATAAACCTATGTATGTTTCTATTTTTATACATACATACTTACATATATAAAATAGGGTTCCCATGTACTGAACTAGTTCCATAGCTCAATTTAAAAAAATTTGTAGTCCAAAATCGGAGCCGAAAACTTAGCCCAAATAGTAACCAATAAAAAAAAAGAGGCTAGGTTTGACCCACACTGATAACTTCCTATTGGTGCCCTTTGAAACTCGATACCCGATATTTACTTTTATAACGGCTATATTATTGACTTTCTTCAAAGCTAGTTTTACTGAGAAACTAGTTTTATAGGGGTTTCAAAATTTAAGTTTGTCAAAGAAAATTATTAATTTGATTTAGATGTCAAACTATGTATGAATATTTTGATTTAGACGTCAAAGTAATAAAAATTTGTGACAAAATTGAAACTCGAAACCGCTATAAATCTAGTTTTTCGGTAAAACTAGTTTTGAAGAACGTCAAGAATATGGCCGTAAGAAAATTATCAATTCAAAATCTTCAAAAACCTTATCAGTTGTGCAATCAAGAGAAGGCCTAAGTTCGGCTGTTTGCTCTGAATATAAGTTTTTTTTTTGCAGTTTTTTTGTCCTAGACAAAAAAAAACCGTAAATTGAATTTTTTTGAAAACCTTTTACTAACTATGGTAATGTGCATAGATTAAAACTATTTCTGAGTTAATATCATTGGTTGTTTCTGAGATATTATTTTTTAACAATTTTTAGCAATTTTTTTTTTGCAGTGTTTTTGGCCTAGAAAAAAAAAAATTTTTCAGCAGTTTTTTTTGCAGTGTTTTGCCTAAAAAAAAAAACCGTTAATTCAATTTTTTTAACAAACATTACCGATGTAGGCATTCTGTATTACAACACTGGATTCACGATCTCTCTATTTTTATATAAATGTATATGAAGGTATATATCTATATTCATAAGAGTTATACATACATGATTTAATATACAAATACCTATCGAGAAAACAGTAAAGCAAAACCATGTACTATACACATTATATATATTACAATTACTGCTAAAAATATCGCATGATCTATTTACCTATGTATATATTTTAAACTTCTTTTATATGTTAAGATGAGTACTTATGTCATATTAGTTTTACATTAGTAACTTTTGCCGCATAGCAACTCGGCTCAGCCATTCGTTTACCAGAGTTTGTCACGTTAGTTTCTAAATAAATTTCTTGTATAGGTCAATTTGCGTTTTATTTTAAACTTCTTGCCTGTTGCTAATTTGTGAATCTGGCCGTCCTTATACCGATTATCAGCTATAACTTTGTGTATTAAAAAAAATTAACTTGAACTTAATATCTTTGCGTGTTCTCAAGATAATCGATATTTTTTAACAATTTTTAATGGTTTTTTTAATTTAAAAAAAAAAAAACTGTGGGTTGATTTTTGTTTTAAGTACTACCTATTTTTCACTCCGTCAATATTAAGAATAAAAACCAGGCCGAAGTCGATAGCTCTATTTGTTCTAGAGATATTCGAGAAACAAGCCATTTTACAACTTTTTTTAAAATTACTATAATAAAAAAACCGTAAATTGAATTTTTTTGAAAACCTTTTACTAACTATGGTAATGTGCGTAGATTAAAACTATTTCCGAGTTAATACCATTGCTTGTTTCTGAGATATTCGAGCCGAAAAACATTTTTTAATAATTTTTAGCAGTTTTTTTTGCAGTGTTTTTGGCCTAGAAAAAAAACCGTTAATTCAATTTTTTTACAAACTTTACCGATTATCAGCTATAACTTTGTGTATTAAAAAAAATTAACTTGAACTTAATATCTTTGCGTGTTCTCAAGATAATCGATATTTTTTAACAATTTTTAATGGTTTTTTTAATTAACAAAAAAACTGTGGGTTGATTTTTGTTTTAAGTACTACCTATTTTTCACTCCGTCAATATTAAGAATAAAAACCAGGCCAAAGTCGATAGATCTATTTGTTTTAGAGATATTCGAGAAACAACCCATTTTACAATTTTTTTAAAATTACTATAATAAAAAAACCGTTAATTGCATTTTTTGAAAATACTTTTACTCGAAGTCGATATCTCTACGCGTTCTCGAGATATCGTGAACGAAAAAAAGCTTCCGAACGTACGAACGTATATATGGTACACAGACATCTCTCTAAAAACAATGTAATCCGACTCCAGAGACCTCGAAACGTCGATAAATGTCAAAATTTTCAATTTCACAAATCGGACCGATTACAATAACTTCCAATAGGAAGTTAAAAATATATTTCTGATAAATTTCCCATTTTCGACTCGCAGCTATCCACGAAAGGAAATTTTAAAACAGAAAGTAATAAAAAATATACATTTTTGTAAGAAGGTTTAATATTTACTCTTTTTTATATAGTTTTCTATATTTTTCCCATTTTGAGGAAGCACAATATGATAAAATTAGGTCTTTTCGGAGAGATCTTTTATTCTGTTATGAATTTCCATACAAAAGTTTAAGCTGTCAAAAAATCTTTTATGAATTATAATTTTGGTATTCGGCATGCTAAAATCTGTTATAAAATCTCCTAAAAAATCTTTTATTTTTTATTTATAACAGAACAGAACAGCTGTTTATTTACAAAAGATTTTAGTTCTGTTTGCCTACATTTTTCGTTTTCGAAGTTCCGTAACAGAATTTTATAAAAGTTCGAACATCTGAATACCAATTATAAAAGATCTTTCATGGTGAAGGTCTTTTATGATTCATAACACAAAATTCATAAAAAGTATTAGCCGTGGCGTGATGGTTAGTGCGATGGACTGTCATGCCGGAGGTCTAAGGTTCGATCCCAAGCCTCGCCACCTATTTATTTAAAAGAAAAAAACGGCTACTGCCTCTTGCGAGGAATTGACAAATCCTCCAAGAGTATCTCCTGTCAAAGAAAAGTGCCGCTCGTTAGCCGTTCGGATTCGGCAATAAACTGTAGGTCCCCTCTATTCCTGCAGACACGCACACAGGAATGGTTGAGAGTTGTAAGTCACTAGGCCCTAGTTCTTCATGAGCTGTTGTGCTATCAAATTTATTTTATTTTTTATTTTATTTATTTATATAACACAAAATTCATAGCAGAATAAAAGATTCGGCAGAATAGGCTCAAATTTTCGAATTTGGTTGCTTTCTTCTTTTTACAGTTTTTTGTTTTATGAAAATGGAAATTCTGGGAAAAACAGAGAAACTGAATGAAATTAACGTGAAGTTTGTTGCGATTGATTTGAAGTGTCAAAACCAATGAGCATGTTCAGTGAATAAAAAGTGGTGGCAAATTATGAACTTATATAATTGTTCACAAATTCAATATATTAAGGGTATGTTTAGGGAAAGAAAAGTGTTGTATTTACATGATTTATTTATACGAAAAAATATCGCTAAAGATTATATTTAGGCTATATAGCCCAATTATGATTGGGATGTCATACTGAAATTGCTGTTGGCAATTTTGAAAAAAGATAGCCCAATTTTCGATAAATAGCCCAATCTGCCAAGCCTGATATAAAAGTATCGTTTTTCAAAATGTCACAATAGAGAGATGTACTGATAGAGTTTTTAATAGACAAAATTCTAAATTACACAAAAACCATACCTTTGCTCAATTCACTTGAATTTGCAGCTCAATATTAAAAGTTAAGAAAATAAATACAAAATAATACAAATATATCTAGCTTTATATGCACATTTATGACATCTGCAATGAGAATACTTTCAATCATTATATTCTATAATTACTTACATATGTAAGTACATTAAATTATAACCATGACACTTTATGAATAATTTCCGCAATTCAAGGTAATTTAACAAAATAAACAAATTAACTATTTTATCTGTCTATGAGATAAACAAATTTACAAGTCCTAATGAAGGGCTTTATGAGCACTAACTTGACAGGTATTATTATTTTTTTTTATATTTGAATTAACGTTAACAATATAACCTAAGTAGAATTTCTCATTCATGATAAAATATAATATTCGGGGAGACAAAAAAAAGATGATAGATTCATTCTGTTTTCACAACAACAACAACATCAAAATAGAAATATTTGATTTCAATCTTAAAAAGAAACATGAATGAAAAGAAAAAGGTTTTCCTGAAAGTCTGACGTCTTAATTTAGGTTGAATATCTTTTATCACGCAACAATACACGCAAAATATCATCCCCACTATTTGAATAGGGTATAAGAATAAAGGGTCTGTCTTCCATAGTAGGTAGGTACACAAAACATCTTGACGTGAGCTTGTGTATCTTTTTTTCTTGTTGTAAGGTAAACAAAAAAAAAACAAAACAAAAAACATCTTGCTAATGAAAAATACTAAATAGAAAAAAAAAGACAATTAATACATGACTATCATTCTTGGCATAGAAAAAACTTTAATTAGTTAAAGATATACTAAAATAAAGATGAACATGTTTTTGTTATACTCGTAGTAAATAATATTTACTTGCGTTGTAGCATTCGTCCTTCATTCAAACTATGGAGCACTATTTTCTGTATAATTGCGATAGCTCTTAAAGAACAAGCTTTGGATTCGTCAAAAAATCAAACTTGAGATTTAAATTAAACTTGACATTGCCATTAGAGAACACGAGAAAATTAGGTATCTGTAACTCGACTTACAGGTTAAACAACGGAAACAATTTTTTTTTAACTCGGAATTTAAGATTTCCCCATGAGTGCCTGAGTTTTTTTTAGTTCGCTTTTAAAATAACGATATCTGCCATACAACCATCAGAAAAGATATTTTTAATCTCGGAAATAGCTTTTTATAGCCCAGGAAAAATTTACAAAAAGAATGGCAATCTGCGGAATGAATGCAAGTGAAGATTTTTAATCGCCATAACCTTCATTTTGAAAAAATAAACACTGCTTAAAAAGTCCATTGTCGAAACTGGTTTGCATTAAAATTTATTCTGGGTTATATGTCAAAAATGTTGTTTCTTCGCATACAAATTTTTAACGGTAAACTCTAGAAAAAAAACCAAAAATATTGGTTTTTCGCATACCTACAACTTTTAAACGGTAAATTATATCTTTTCTTTGTTTTACAAAATTTTTGGACTGTAGTATCCTCTTTACAAAAATATCAACAATTTTTTTTCTTTTGACTATCGTCTATAAGATATAATTATAAAAAAATTGAAGTAAAGTCAAAAATACATTAGGTCTCAAAAAGTTAATTTTTTGAAAAAGAAAATATTATTAAACTTTTTTTCCATTTGCAAGATACAAATTTTCATATTTTAAAAGTGTAAAATTTCGGAAATGTATGTAGGTTTTTAACACAGAAAATTGTACCTAAAAATGCGGACAAGAATCAAAGTGAAGATTCTTAAACGTAATTTTCTTTGTTTTGATATACGAAATACTGGCTAAAAGTCCTTTGCCAAACATTGCTTTAATAATATTTTCGACTTTTGAAGAAAAAGTTCTGAAAAGCGATCAAAAGTTTTATATCATAGGTGTTTTTTTTATAATACATTTGTGTTGCCTATTACGTATATAAAAAATGAATCCCTTTTTGTGTTCGTATGCGCATAACTCGGCTTAACGTTATCCGATTTGGTTTGGTATTTTTTTGTTAAATTTTTATTGAACCATATTAACACAACGTAGCCGAAAATTGGAAAATTTGACCAAAACTAAGAAAATTCGACCGAAAAAGTAGGAAAGTCGTGAAAACGCCTTGAAATTTCAGAATTTCTGGAATGAAATTGTGTTCGTATGCGCAAACTTCAGCTGATTTGGATGGAGATTTTTCTGTTGGATTTGTATTGAACCATGATAAACACTCTATAAACTTAAAAACTGGAAAATTAGGCCGCAAAATTCGGAAAGTTGTGATAACAATAAATTGCGTACTTTCTGAATTGTTTTTTTTTTTTCTTCGAACAGTGGCGATTGATACGAATTGATAGTGTATCAATACATAGAAAAGAATATTCAAATAGACTTTATTTATACTATTGTTATTTTGCCAAATGGTATCGTAACTATTTTTCTACTTGATTATTTCAAAATTGTACTGATTGTTTTATTCCGAATAGACCCTCGAAATAAGGCCAATAGTGCGCAAATTATTGTTATTTGTTTTTTTAAATTAAACGTGACGAACTGTAAAGTGCTTATGTACAGATTTTTTAAGTCCAACTAATATAAGATATATAAGATTTTTTATGTCTAACTAATATATGCTGATAAAAAAGTAAGTAATACGCCACAGTGACTCCTTATTTTGTATTATTTATTTTAGGGTTTTGTTAAGTTATACATAGGTTATAAAAAGAGGCAAAGATTTATAGAGAGGATTTCTCACCTTCCTCTCTTTTTATATCCGCTGTAATAGGTTACAAAGGCTGTTATCTGAAGTAGTTTTTCGAAAGCTGTGCTTACTAATTAATCCAACTTTAGCATTGAGGAGCCCGATTTAAACTTTAACAATGTACTTTGGACAGGTCCGTAGATTCCGTTCAGGGTCATAAAACTCGTCTTTGATAAAGTTCAGCTTCTTCGGTAGAGGCGTGTGATTAGGTTGTGCAAATTTGTTAAGCCGATTGCCCACTATATGAATCAGCATCCTTACATGTGCAATCTCTTAACACAGCTGTAATAAATGTAGCAATCTTTTTTCTTCATCATAACGGATCATATCCATCGTATCTGTTGGGTTACGGTAATTATTGCTTATATAGAGGACATACTTAAGCTTTTGAAAAACCTGGGACTTAAAGTTTTCTCGTTTGTTTAAATACTCTCAATTCGATAGCCATTGACTTCGGGTTTTGGAGGGTAATTCTGATGCAAAATTCTGTATAGGTTCTAATCTAGCTAAGGTCTATCTATCTCTTGTTAAAAAAATCTAGTTTTTCAAAAATCTTTATTACGGGATACCATTGTACCTACCTTTAAAAGAACTTTTCAATTTATTTATGATTTATCAGATTATCGCTACCGGCACAATCGATTTAGAAATAAATCTTTAAATGGATTTGCTCAAAGAAATTAGGTAACGTCTATAGTATTTTAATTTAATTTCAAAATTATTATTAAATCAATTAGTGCATATAGTGCACATTTGATTGTTTCTCTACTATTGTTTACCTTGAATACATAGTTGACATTAAAAACAACATAATAGTAAGTATAATATTAATAAACATATTTATTCTTGCTGAATTGACTATAAACAATAATCTTAGCTTTACTAAGCAAAATATTCTCTGTCCAAGAAAAAAGTATCTACACAGAGGCAAACAAAACAAAAAAAAAAAAAAAAAAACAAAACTAAAAGAAAGAAAGATACTTTAAGTCTTTCAACAACTTCCATTCACTATTATGTGAAATATAATTTAGTCTATACATACATATGTACAACATAGCTATGAACACTACTTGAACCATCAGCTGATGATTGAATTAAAAATGCAATTAAATAGTCGCACTTGCAATCAAGTTTAAATTAAGTATTAATTAGTAACTTACCCAGGAGGAATTAAATCGATATATGCACAGCACAGACACGGAGAATGCAATCCAATCAATGAGTAGGGTTATTTGTTTGTTTTTTTTTTTTTTATTTATTTTATTTTCAAATTAATTTCGATTAACCAGTTGTTGTTGATGATGATGGTGTTCTAGAGATATATTTTTTCACTCTTTGCTCTTTTTGAATTAAGTTTACTGCATACGTACACTTCCGACTTCCTTTTTATGTTCGCCCACTTAATTAAAAAAAATCGTGAAAATAAATAAATTGACCAACATTTAATACATAAATAACGCGGGGAAAACGAATTAATATTTTCAGCAGAAACTTAAAAAGAAAATTTGAAAAAAAGACACAAAAAAAAAAAACTCTCCTAACAAGGTCGGTATATGTATCTCTAGAATGCGCGCGACGACGCGCCAAAATGCATTTCTCCTTTGAAACTAGCAAAAGAGGAAATTGAAGTTGAAGCAACCGGCCAGGTTGGTGTAGCTAGTTGGTTGGTTGGTTGGTCACATAGAAAATTCAAACTCCAAAGAACAACAGAATAAAGTTTGGCCGAAAAAGTCGTTGCACTCACGAGAGTATATCTATCTATCTACAACAATGAAGTTCAACTCAATGCGCTTATGAATTCCAAGCACAAAATGTATCTGCATTTGGTTTATTTTTATCAAAAACGATAATGAGACTGGTTACTTAATGATTCGACTCACTTCTGCACAGTATTTGAGATTAGAATTAAGTTAATCTTATCTTTTACAAAAGACACTACGAAATTTTATAGATAGATACTTTACAGCCGGCACTATACATATTTATTTATAAACAAAATATTTTCTGTCTATCTTTTATCTTTTTTGTCTTTTTTGGCGCAAGATCGGTGGATCTTGACGGAATTTATTTATATTTTTATTATTGTTTGTTATCTATTTACACTCGGTAGACACTGCAGCTAACACGAGAACAATGATGTTTTCACCCATTAAGGGTGCTTGGTTGAATGTACCGATCGATCGCACGTTGAGAAACAAGACAACACAACACAGCACAGCAGAAAACCCACCAAAACCAAAGCATAAAGAAAAACAAACCTATGAGCTAGCTATGATACGAAAGAGAGAGAGAGGGAGAGATCGGTTGAGAGCTCCAGCTCTGTTTGTTTAGATTGAGTTAAAGGTATGTACTTTTTGTTTTATAGATCCCCACCAAAATGCACGTAAGTATCCAATTTAACGGTGTACTCGTAGGTTGGTTAGATTAACTCGAGTAAATACCTACAGATTTATTTTTGAAGAGTGTTAAAGAAAGAGAGCTTTCGAGAGAAATGAGGGAGATATAGCTTTTTGAATTTAATTTAAAGTTTGTTTTGGGTGAGCTTGTTAAACAACTGAATCTTTAATGCTTTTGACGTTTTTTTTTTTTTTTAATTTGAATTTTCTTTATTATTTGTGAGGGGAAAGACTTTAAAATTGTAAGTTGCAATTATTCTAAAAACACAATTTTAAGAGGTTGACAGAATTCGTTACCTATATTCTTTGAACTAAATTAGGAAGCCAACAGTAAATATGCATATTTAAAATCAAATTTTCGTAGGTATAGACCAAATTTAACCACAGAAAATCATTCAATTACATATTTCAATTATTGTTCTACAGAAAATTGTGTCGACACAAATTAGGGGACCTAGATATACAGGGTGCCCCCTAATTTTCAATTGATATTTTTTACAAACTCTACTAATTATATCAACTATGGCATTGGGTGTATAATAAAATTTGCCCGAGGTATGTTCTCAAGATATTCGAGCTGTGTTCTCAAGATATTCGAGCTGAAAATCATTTTTTAACATTGTTTATCTTTTTTTTTTTTTTAATTTAACAAAAAACTGATGGATAATTTTTTTTAAATCTTACTAATTTTTTACTACGTCATTACTTATGTATAGAATGAAAATAAGCCAAAGTCGATAGCATTATTTGTTCTCGAAATATTGGAGAAATAAGCCATTTTATATTTTTTTTTAATTACTGTAAAGAAAACCGCTAATTGAATTTGTCTGAAAACCATTTCTGGACGTTATGGCCTAATTATCTGTAAAATGAAATTTATTCCAAGTCGATATCTCTATTCGTTCTTGAGATATTTTCGACGAAAGAAAGCTCAAGAAAGTACGGATTCGGATTCCAGAACCCTCGAAACGTGGAGAAATGTAAAAAATTTCGATTCGACAAGTCGGGCCAATTATACAATAACTTCAATATGGGAAATGAGAATGGACAAAAAATATTATTCGAATTCAAAATCATTGAAAAAATTCATTCTCTTATTTACTTATTTTTAAATCAATTTTTTTAGTTTTTGAGAAATAAAATTTCAAATTTAAAATTTTTGAAAAAAAAATTTGATTTTTTTCCAAAGATTTTTTCCAAAATTTTGCGTAATTAAGTGCCATTGGTTTTCAGTATTTGACTAAAAATTGAAAAGAGTATTGAATATTAAAAAAAAAAAAAAATGGTGGCACTTCTGTAATCACGCAAAATTTTGAAAAAAAATCTTGAAAATTTTTTTACATTAAAATTTTTTTTTTCGAATTTGAACTTAGACGAACTGATATAAAAATAAATAAATAAGAGAATAGAATTATTATTATTATTATTTATTGTATTATTCATACTTTAGAATGTCAATTTATTAGACTTGACCATTCTTTATCCAGTCAATTTCATTGAATTTTTTAACAACCACAACAACTTATAAATAGAATATTAGCTTTCAAGCTTAGAGTAGGTACCTCAGAGAAAGCTTAAATCCATGTTTTTCAATACCAATAATTAGCACAGCTACCACCATCTTAATTTGAAGAGTAAACTTGGTTTTCTCCTTTTTCTAAACTGGGTTGGTCGAGAAATTCGTTATCGATAATTTTTGAAATACATATAGCTATTATATCTACTCTATTACGTAAAATTCAAAAAAATCTGAAGCTGATCACACTAGCCGGTGTTACCAAATTTTGGTCGGTGAATTTCCGACTTATTTGAGAATCCAAATGGCTCGCCCGAGCCCAATTACACGGTGCAATTTGTCTCTTATGTCAGCTTGAGAATTGAAATAATATGGTAATTTGAAATGTCGAAAATAAGAAAGTAGAGGTTTAAGAAAAAAATTTCAATAAATCAGGCAGATGTTTGATTGTCATGCATTTTATATTTTCCGAAAACCAAAAGAAAATATTTTATGTGATTTCTTGGAAGAATTTTTTTTTTGAAAAAACACACATTTTTCGCAAAAATGTTAAATTTCGGCAAAAATGTTAAATTTCGCAAAAAGTCAGTTTACACTCAACTGCGTTGCAAATAGGTCATGGTGGGATGTACGTTTCTAACGAGACTAACCGCCATATTATTCACTCAATCCAGATTTAAACTTAAATCCAGATGAATTTACATTGAATTTGTATGATTTACACCCAGATTTAAGTTTTAATCAAGATGTATTGAGTGAATAATATGGTCGTAAAACAAACAATTTTTTTTAAAGAAACTCATTGGATTTCTTAGTATTTCAGTTGAAATTTGGCTCGTTGAATGCCGTTGGACCAGCAACAGGCTTCATTAAAAAAGCTATCCTCATAAGTTTTATTCTGATTTTTTACTTGCGATAAAGGTACTATATGGCAAGTTTTGGATGCGTAAAAAGAATTGAACTCGAGATTTCGATAAAACTTGACATTACGATGATAGGGAAGACGAAAAAAGTGGATCTTCCATCCGTCTGTCTGTCTGTGGACTCGCCTACAGCATAAACCCATTGGCCGATTTTAATTAAACTTGGTACTTATTTTTGGGACATTCCTCCAAAACGTTTTTTTCATTTTCTTTTCAGGATCAAAAATAATGGTACCTGTTATATAACCTTTTTTAGCATTTTTGGAAAATCTTATTTTTTTCAAAAATGGCTCGACAGATTTTTTTTTTAAATCAATAAATTTTATTATATATATGCTACCTTTTTGTGAATATTAAATTTTCAAAAAATGGTTTTAAATGGTACCTCCCATAGAACCATTTTTTTATTTTCGTTTTTCTCGAAAAGGAGTAGACTGATTTTGATCATTTTTTGTATAGAAAATTTTATAAAAAATAGTATTGTTTACCAAAATTTTCAATTTTTTTTTTTTTGATTTTTAAAAAAAGTTTTAAATATTTTTTTTGAAAACCACACATGTATTTAAAAAAAAACTACTTTTTGATTGAATTTTTTTTTTAAAAATTCGATATTTCAAAAATGGGTAGATAATTTTTTTTCGAAATTAAATTTTAATTCAACATAAATAAATACTAAAAAATAAATACTAAAAAAAATCATAAAAATTATAAACATTGTATCAAAATAACGAAACAATAAATGAATTTTCTTACTTACTTACTTACTTAATAAAAAATTGTCGTAACAATTTTTTTTTAAACATTTTTACAAAATTTTATATACAAAAAATTAATTAAAAAAAAAAAAACCGCTCCTACGATTTTAATTTTTTTTTCCCCAAAACTAAGATTAGTTAAAGAAATCAGATGGTGTACTTTTTTTTAAGCTCTCAAAACAATTTAAGAAGTTTTTTTAATAAATCTAATTCGAATTATGTTGATTTTTAATAATTTTTCAATTTAAGCTCAAAGTTATGTACATGTATTATACTAGTTTAAATTTAAGGCTCCCATATAAAATTATTAACTTATGATACACTGTTGCGTCCTGCCGCATGCCCCTCAGTGTGAACGATGTGGACAATGAAAGTTCACCCTCTTTGAAAACCACAATATTTGATTATCTTTGGTCTGTCTATAAAATGTCAACTGTTATCTTTTGGCTTCTTCATAATCTACCGCCAACCGAAATAAAGTGTGTTTATAAAAGAAAATGTTGTGTTTCATTTTTATTTATTTTATTAAATTAAATAAGTTTTTTCAACAAATACTTAAAGAGCTATCCAGCCAAACATACACTCAATCTTTCGAAGAAATTTTTACTTCAAGAGCAATTTTGTGCGATCCAGTCGTGCGTTTTATTTTACTAGACCGATTAAAGTAATTTTTTTTAGTTAATTAGGATTTCCACTTAAACTGATTTTATTATTTGATCCAGCTTATTTATATGTTCGTTTAGTAAGAAGGGGGGGAGGTTTGATTTCAAATATTTATTGGCTCATTAATAAAACCTTAATAATTTCGATCACAATCATTTAATTGAATCAAATCAGTTAACTTTTTATTTTCAACTTATCTCATTTTATTAAACAAAAAAAAAAACAAAATTAAAACAAATAAATCAAATATCCGCTTCCGCTACATCCTTTGAGAACAAAAATTTAAATAAATAAAACTCAAATGCAATTGAAAATAAATTTCAAATTTACATATGTATTATGGTTGGATATACTCATGTCAAGGGCCAATGGTACAAACGTCAAATTATTATAATCACAAGCACATCATCAGACAAAAAAGGAAACTTTGTGAGCGCACGGTAAACACTTCCGTCACAAAAATTATGTTCTCATCATAAAATGGTAAAAACGTTTTACCCAATACAAAAAAAAAAACAAAAAAAAGAGTCTGGAAAGTAAAAAAAAAAAAAAAAAAATTAAAATAAAATACATACATAAATAAAAAAAGGGAAATCCCCGCAGACGCGACAAGGACAACGTCAATGGCGTCAAATGCAAATGAAAAACAATTTTCCAATTTATATGCAAACAATTTCATTCCTGGCTGAAACTTAAATTGCCGTCACACTGTGTGGCATAGCCTTTCACTACACAAAATACACCATCATCAAAACCACGACATACCACCCACATAGACACATCCTTTACAGAGGCGATTATCAGGATGATGATGGCGATGATGGTTAAGTAAATAGCTTACTAGATGCCTCGAACAGTTTTACGAGAAGGAAATTTCAAAGGCAACCCAGGATAACATGATGGCATCATGGACCCATATGTAAGACATATTTTTTTTTAACTTTATTTTTCGGGGGAGATGAACTCGCATATGGATTCACCTCCCCAAGCTGAGCTCAGTTCAAAGAATGAACCTTATTGAAATATGATATTTATTCAGGACCTCTGCTGACTTCAGTACACATGGGCTTCATCCCGTAGGGCTTTTGGCAAATAAACCACCTACCTCTCCAGCTCCGTCTCTCATTCACATGTCACCTTTTTGAGAAGTTGGTTTATCTCAACGCCAGGAGGATGATAAGGCGTCTCTATCTGTTCGGGCAGACTACATCACACGATTCACTACCCGACGATGATGCTGATGCTGATGCTGAAGATAACGATGATGACAACAACTATACATAGTGCCGAAGGCGGCAATGGTTTTATGCGTCCTTTTCTGTGTATACCTTCAAATTCTCTTTTCAGTTTAAACTTTTTTTCTTAGTCCTAGGTCCTGGTTGGAATGGTGGCACACTATAAGCAGATAACTATAAGAAGTGTAGATTCGTTCATCTCCTGAAGCCACTAGACGGCTTTTTCCTGTTAAATGAGATCTTCTTTTTGGGATCATCAGCTTTTTTTTTTATCAAGGACTTAGCTATTGATGGTGTCTGTCTTTAAATTTTTTTTTGTATTTTTCAACATCTCTTTTAGGAAGGAAATTGAAATGGAAAAGTGCTATGCAGAGTCTGGATTCAAAGTAAGTATACCTGTGAAATTTTAAGTGATTTTGAAGAAATTTAAAAAAAAATGCTGCAGAGAGTGAAACTGCAATAAACTTTTTAGACAATTCACAGGAAATTGCTATATGACTCGTAGATTGTACAAAGTGCATTACTCTATTTCATTTTATATTTTTAAGAAAATAAAGGATCAGCTGACATGGATGATGCTCATTTCATTTAACAAAAATGTAAATTAAATAAAGACAAAAAAAAACGTATAGATGGAGGGGATCAATTTCCTTCATCATGATGGGAAAGGATATTCTTTAAAAAAATTAACTTAAAATTGAAAAGGAAAAAAAATGTTAAAAAAACCAAAATATTGGTTTTAATAATTATGCTGAATCCTTTTTATAGCCAGGATTCCATTTATTTATTTTTATTTTAAATAATGTTTTTTACGAGTTGGTGAATATTTTCAAACTCAAAACATCAAAAAAAAAGTAATAGATGAACGTATTTTACATTATTTTAATCCAACCATAAAAAAGTGTTTGGATGGCGATATTTTCGAAGCCAAATCTCGTACCAAATTTACAGACTTTTTTGCCAATATTATAAATTTTTTTGAATTTCTACAAAAAAGATGTAATTTTTTTTTTAAATAATGAATTAAATAAGGTTTTCTTTGGCCCTAGGCTACTTAAAATCTGCCGTCCCTCCACTTCCTCACCAGAATTTCTTGACATATTCATACAAAAATACTTGAGATATCATACAAAACAATAACACATCAGTGATGGTGAACACTTTTCGGATGCTTATCCTTGTACTGGGTTGCAGCTACTCAGATTGGGCTTTCCCCCGACTATTAACTATCTTTTAAATAAAGAAAAACAATTCATCATATTTGTTTTTTTCAACGAACAACATAACGTTCAAAAACAATAACTGTTTCAATTTTTTTTTCTAAGATTTAATAAAATAAAATAGTGCGTATACGCCCCAGTGAACAACTATTTAATTTGAATGAAATTCATCTCTTTTTATGAACCATCTGTTATTACAAGAACACATCAACTAAAATAGATATGAAAATCAGATTTGTTAGGGTAGGTTTGAAATTTTTGACAGCAGAATCTGCATGTTGCACTGCTCACTAAGCCAAGGATTCTGAGATGTGTCCTTAGCTTGCAGTGACCAGTGAGGATGCCCATCATTATTATTCCTACTTGAGCTTATACAGGACTTGAAACGTTCTTGGTTGTAATTCCCAAGCATTAGTTTAGCCTGTCTTAGCTTAGCTTAGGGAGTTAATTCCAATTTTTTGGCCTGCTCTTCTGTTTTTATTTTTTTTTTAAATCATGTTTTCTCCTATTCCACAATATGTCTCTGGACCCGTTAAGGGTGTTGTTGCACCTGTTTTTACTGACATCAACTTAGCAGGTCACTTTTTCCGTTGCAAATTAAAAACTATATAGTAATTAGTTGCTACTTAATTGCTAATTAGTTAAGCAAAAAAAAAATTAATTGCTCTGTTGGTTTGTGTAAAACTGGGTGTCCTGCTAAGTTGACGTCAACTTAGCAGGTCAACTCTTTCAAAAACATAGATAAACGGCCCGAGAGTGGATTTATATTGAAAACTACTTAATTGCTAATTAGTTACGCAAAAAAAAATTAATTGCTGTTTCGGTTTGTGAGAAAATGGGTGTCCTGCTAAGTTGACGTCAACTTAGCAAGTCAATTCTTTCAAAAACATAGATAAACGGTCCAAGAGTGGATATATATTGAAAACTACTTAATTGCTAGTTAGTTACGCAAAAAAAAATTAAGTACTGTTTTGGTTTGCGAGAAAATGGGTGTCCTGCTAAGTTGACGTCAACTTAGCAGGTCAACTCTTTCAAAAACATAGATAAACGGTCCAAGAGTGGATATATATTGAAAAATACTTAATTACGCGAAATAAAATTGATTCACTTTTTTCATTTTCGAATAAACAGGGATGACGTCATCATATTATAAGGACACCCATTTTCTCGCAAACCAAAACAGCAATTAATTTTTTTTGGAGTAACTAATTAGCAATTAAGTAGTTTTCAATATATATCCACTACCGGACCATTTATCTATGTTTTTGAAAGAGTTGACTTGCTAAGCTGACGTCAACTTAGCAGGTGGGATAAGAACTTTTTATAAATAGGGCTGATAGTGTTTCAGTGCTGAATTAGCTCTGAGTGTTAAATTAGAGTGAAAATTAATTAATTATTTTTTTTATTGCTGTGGTTAGTAAAAAAAAAACCAAATGAAATTGATATTTAAATTCGCTAAAATACATGTTAAATGTTTAAAACGAGTTTTAACCCTGAAATACAAATGGGAAACTAGGCCTTAAATTATAGAAAACGTAAAACAAGCAATATACGAATTCAATAACGCATACAAACAAGTATTTGGGTTGTCTTCATTCGGTCTAACATGTCCACTTTGTCAATTTATTAATTAACTCATAATTTACAATATAATATTCAAAATTTACTGCGAATATGCATAGAATATTTTTATTCTTTTTAATCGACAATGAAATTTAGTTTTTTATCAATGCAAAATGCACATTCACTGTCAAAGTACCTCTTAATTAAAATTCTACCTAAAAATCTAATGTCCGTTTATTTTTGTGTTCTATTGCAAAATGGGGTATCGTATTTTTCAAATATTATTCCATTTTCGTTTTCCTTGGATATTATGTGCCAGATGTCAGTTAAAATATGAATAATGCCATTGCCTAGTTTCATATGACATTTCGTGACATTAAACCGTACAAAAATCCTAAATAAATGGATACCATTTAATAGCAGTGAATTTAAAAATGTATGTAATTAGTTGTTTGAATGAACTTTTACATTGCAATTACATAAAAATTAGCTGCAAATTAACTTCAAGTATAGGTATATACAACAGTATTAACAGAAATTTTATTACTGTTCATATTTTCTAAGCTTATCCCTCATAATATGATTACAATGTCCAAAAGTACCTGCTGCATGTACATATATATATATATAATATATTGTGTGCCTAAGCTATTACTATCTACTCTGGGATAACTAATCTATACTCAAAAACGTAGCAATCTAAGTACACAATTATAGAACTTTTGATGGCTTAGCCATTCACCATAGTCGCTCATTCTTGATGTATAATATGTGTTGGCGAATTTCATCATCATCTGTATAATATTTTCGATGTTAACATGGCAGGTTATTAGGCATCAGACAAAGCTTTTAACTTTAACTCAAAATTGTTCCTATTATATGTAGTTTACTTTCAATTCCTAGAACTTCAGGGATGGATGTAGTCGCGGAGTTAATGTTGCATTTAGGGTTTCTTAACAAAGGGGGAAGAACTAAAGGTTTTTGGACTTTGAATTTATTCCCCACTTTTGAATTTATTCCCCACCATTGTATATTCCCCCCCCTCCCCATCTATTTTTTCCCTTTTCCCATTCCAGCTTGAAGTTTCTAACATTTTTGTCCCAGATCAAAATATAAGTATCTGTAGTTAGAGTCCAAACAGAGGTCATCTCAATTTTAAGAACTTTCACACAAACATACAAAATAAAACTAATAAACATTGCAGAATTAATAAATTAATCTCCAACACTACCTCCTAGACTAATCCAAATCACAAATTCTCATAAAACCAAACTCCAATAACTAAATCCATCTGGATGTGAGTTTAAGCGGCAAAATGCAATTACCAACAGAAGCCACTCTAGTAATAGCTTTCCGCGGAATGAAAGCAATTTAATTAGTCTTGCAAAGTTAAAGTTAGTTAACATTGACAGTGACTTTTTAACGAAGGTTTCATAAACTAATATACAGCAGAGTACCAGAGGTACTGGCTGGCTTTATGATGATGGAAAAGCATTATAATTTTTTTTTTATTTTAAAGAAATTAACTCAATTTGTTGAGTCTTTTTCACACCCCAGCAAACCAACATTATGATGAATAATAATGTAGACAAAGTTATGCACAAAGTGCATATTAAGCATATTTACTTGCATCGTCAACAGGTGTTGTGATGGGACGATGATTCAAAGCTATAAGCTTAAAAGAGTAATTATAAAAAAATTCAGTGATTCATTAAGATTGAAAAAGAAAATGTTTATCTTGTTAGTTGAGAATTTGTTTTTTACGTGAGTATTATGCATTGTAAAATGTAAACAGAATAATATTCACGCTTTAAGATGTTTTATGCTCTGAAACAAAGGTTTTATAATGTTCTCAAAAGTTTAAGCCAAAGTTTAATGAAAACAATAAATCTACTGAGAAAATGCCGCCGCCACCGCCGCCAGTTCTTTTTTTTTCCTCCTTGTTCTTCAAGATGAAATCTAGCTAAGTATTAATTTGTTCTCCGAGATATAGGCACAGTTGGGAAATATCAATCTGCTTTACTGCTTATGATCAGCTTCAAAATGCATGCCAAATATCAAGAAAATGAGAGATGAGTTTCATTTATTACAGGAAGATGTGGAAAGGTTTTCTGATAAGAGTATGGAAAGAAGATTGATCGCGTAAGATCAAGATTCCCTTGGATAAAATGTCCCAAAACAAAAGACTTGATGATCCTCACCAGTGTTTCCGTGTAACTAATTTCTAAACATTCTTTAAATTTTATAGGTAGAAATTCGTTTAACAACTAATTAGGAAGTAGAATTGACAAATAGGGCCCCATACTTGGTTTTGCCTCGGGGCTCCAACAGGCCAAGCTATGACCCTGATACAGAACCTTGATTAAATGAACTGTCAATAGCCCCATCAATCCGATATGAGTAAAAAAAAGTCGAAAATATCGGTTTTGCGCATATTACTCCTAAACAGTGAATGCTATAGATAAAAGGGTTTGTTCACAAATTGTAGATTCCATGTGCTCATCTGAAAAATAGTATTCATTTTGTTAAATTTTAGATCTCCCATTAAAAAAAAAACTTAATTAAATTTAGTCAAAATTAAAAAATTACGGGTTTTCGTATTTAAATCCCAAAAAATGGGGTTTTTGAATAATATTTGAAATCTATTTCGTACACCATTATGTTTTCTACAACGAGTATTGAAAGTTTTGGTATCGAAAATTTTGGATTTTCACTTATCTAAACCGAAGAACGCAAGACAACAGATGGACGAAAGTAGTAACCAAATGGACCCCACCAAACGAATCTAGACCGAGAGGAAGACCAAATAAAAGATGGATGGACGATCTTAGACAATTCAACTACAACTGGTATAACGACGCAAAAAACAGAGATATATGGGCAGCAATGGGGGAGGCTTATGCCAGATGGACTTAATGCGAACTAACGGAATACCTACACTAACGACACACAGACTTAGATTTTCAAAACAAGTTTTTTAAATTCAAACCAGATTAAAAGATAAATTTTTGAATTAAATATGTATATAAAACTAATTTCAAATTGAAATAATGATGTATCTATTAAAGCATTTAAAAATATGTAAACTTTTTTTTGGTTAATAAAGCTTCTAATAATAATAATAATAATAAACCGAAAATTAGTTTGCAAAAAAATACCTGCAGAAAATTGCAAAAAAATATAATTTTGAACAAACAGTATTTCGACCCTAAATCTATTTTTTCACATATCACATATCATTATTATTAAAGGAAAATATTATTTTGTGGCAAATAGCCCCTCTCCTAAATCTATTGTTTTTCACAAAAACCTGACTGTCTAATGGCCGTTGAGCCGCCAAGCGCGCGCTGCCGTGGCCTCTTTAAACCAAACCAACTTAGTAGTGGTTATTCAAAAATTCAATATATTTTGAATTCATGCCTTCTTCAGAGCTCTACCCATAGTTTGCATATTAAATCGAAGATTTCTCAGAGGAACTAGACCCGGTGGAAAGATTTTTTACAAATATCACTGAAAAATCCTCAATGATTTGTTTTCAATTCGGAATGTGATAACTAGATGTGATAGGTTCTAATACAAAAAAAAAACAGAAATCATTTGCTTTATTCGTGCATAGTCAAGAAATGAGTTTCTGTCAATTTTTTTTACGAAATTTGGACTAATTTTCGTAAAATTTTGTCGAAAACGTCATTTTAAGTAAAATAAGGACATACAAAAATGGCCATATTGAAATTTTCCGTGCCATCGTACCACGAGGAAATTATCGTGTCAAAAAAGCACGATCGTGCTTATTTGGCAACCCTGTTCCAAAGTTAAATACCCAGAAAACAATCTTGCTTGGGATGGGAATGGGACAATGAGAAAAATCCTTAGGAATCGATTTCTGTATTGAAAATTGACTTACAAAATAAACGAACAAAATCGTTGGTTAATTTTTGGCATCAAAAAATTTTACACGAGTTTGAAGCAACCAGGGAACCAAAGTTGCTCTTTAAAAGTCAGGTAGAACCAATTCTTCTGTGTTTCAGATCATAAATTAACTTTTAATTTCTTTTTAACAACAAGTTAACATATTTTCTGCATACAGACAATGTGAATTCAAAGGTTAGCGAATGAAGTGGATTTATTTAGTTGAGTTATGGTATTGGCATAAGGTTCTTAGGCGTGGTGGGCGCCGTTTGATGTGCAGTGACTTTTTTTTTTTTTTTTTTTTTTTTGTTATTTCATGAGGGAAAGTAGTAGGCCCACATTTTCAGGGAGACATCATCGATGTAGGCCGTGGCATGATGGTTAGTGCGATGAACAACTGTCGTCTTGGAGGCCTAGGTTCGATCCCCAGACTCGTTCACTTACGAGGAATTGACAAAACCTTCAATAGTATATCTCTTATCATAGAAATGTGCCGCTCACCTTAGCCGTTCGGATTCGGCAATAAAATGTACGTCAACTTCATTAATGCAGACAAGCACACAGGAATGAGAGTTGAGAGTTGTAAGTCACTAGTTCTTCATGAGCTGTTGTGCCACCAAATTTATTTATTTATAAACATGAGTTAACGCTTAAAATAATTTTTCAGTTAATTTAGATCTTATCCGAAAAATTTGGCGAGTTAAATCTGGAATAGGAATTTCTTTTAAAAACTTATTAAAATCGAATTACAGTACTATGGAAAAGGCAATTTCCTTAGCACCGCCATTTTAGTTTCGGTAAAAAAAAATGATTTCAATCGATTTCGATAGATATTTGATAACTAAAATTTAAAGTTGATCCTACACTGAAAACCTGCTTCCGAGTTAACTCGCGCTCAATTTATTCGCAGGATTAACTAAATCTTGTTTAACTATTAAGAGTTAACTTAAACACTGAAAAACTGGCCCTTAAAGATTTTTTTTTATATATCATAAAATTCTATAAAATTTTAAATCATTCCAGATATTGATAGGAAACTTCCACATTAAACATGCATGTTAATATTTATTCCTGGCGAACCTCCCCTCCCCATTCTTATTTTCTCAACAGAAACTCATACATAGATTTATGCCTGTTCCAAAAGTTCACTTAAGCCTTATTTTTATAAAATTCTTTCATTCAAGAAACTCAAGTGAAGAGGGAAAATATCGATTATAACGTCATTATATCCCTGAAAAACTTCCATTTCCTGAGATGACAAATCCCACAAAAAAAAAAATAGAAAAAAAGAATAAAGAACTTTCAATGACAAGGTGTTTTTTAAGTACTTTCCGTCACCACTTGAACTTGAATAAAAGAAAGTGACTTTTGGCCTCACATATTATTTACCAAGCACTAAACCTAAAATCCATATCCCTGTTATGTAGGGATTGGGGGCTTCGGTTTTTGCGGGGTTGATATTTAAAGTGAATAATGTGAAAACATTTTCTTCAAACACTCGTCCCTCCCCCTCCTACTCACTATAAACACATATATAGAGAGAATTGCCCATAGAATTCGTGACAAATGGATTTAATGTAGTGTGCATAGAAATTGAAAGAAAAAAGAAAATTATACAAAAAACGAGAAAGAAATCCAAGGAAATAAAAAGGGTTTATGAAAGAACACGAAGGGAATATACACCTGTTATCCCATTTCCCTGGGAAAATAATAAATATACTGTCATGTGCCAGGAGCATTTTTTTTTCTTAAAGGTACCTATAGCTAGAGCTAAAGAGCTCGAGCTATATGCCTCCTCAATTTTTTTCCGCTTTTCTGTTTCTGTACGTCGTCGGTCGTCTATTGAGTGAGATTTCCATGGTGGGTTTGGTTGGTGGGATATTTCTTTATATTTATTTGTCTCACTTTGAAGTGCTACTTCAGAAATGGAACAAACATTAACCTTTTCACCAAAATAACTAAACAGAAAAAATCCCAACTCAGATCTATGCTGTGCCTTGGGATGTTAGATGTAATACAGCTACATATGAACCTATACTATAAGGTTATTTTACAGACGATACAATATTAATGGTCTTTCAATGGAAAAAAAGGGCTTCATGATGACAAATATTTCACATTAAGTTTTTAAAGGGATTCCTCTTTGTGAAAGCTTGTTATAAGGATCAGAATCTCTGAACAGGTTGTTTTTGTTGAAATTTACTTTAAGCCATTCACTGGAAATAAAAGACGAAGAGAACCGGATGGAAAAAGCTTAGTTAAATAAAAAGAATATAAAAAATGATATGTAATATCGAATTTTGTATTTTATTTGGAAGTGAAAGAAATTGATTTATTTTCAAGCTAAAAATATTTGCGAAGCTTCAAACAGCAATTTATTATTAATTTTTAAAATTAACTAGGTATACGATCAACAAATCATAATTTTTATGAGACGAATGCTATGCTTAACTCATTTAAAATATTTAATAAAATATTGTTTTGAATTTTATGTGTAATTGTAATTTTTATCGAAAATAATGAAGGTATTCTTTGAAAAAAAAAAAACCTGAAAAGTATGGCTGAGTTCCAAAATGAAGAATACGTTTTGATGCGGAAGTAATGCCTTCATTTTTCATACGCATTAGCAACGAAAACTTGATGCTTTGTAGAAATATTACATTAAATAAATCTGACGTTTACTTATCGACTGATTTTATGATGGCCTGCCAGCCGAGCTATTCAAAGCAGGGGGAGATGACTTGGTAGGGAGTATACACCAGCTTATCTCCAAAATTTGGTCGGAGGAAAGTATGCCCGATGAATGGAACCTCGGTATAGTGTGCCCTATCCACAAGAAAGGAGATGCTCTGACCTGTTCCAACTACAGAGGTATAAGTCTCCTCAACGTCGCATACAAAATCTTGTCATCTGTACTGTGTGATCACTTAAAACCGTTTGTCAACGATCTGATCGGCCCCTATCAGTGTGGTTTTAGGCCCGGCAAATCAACCGTCGATCAAATGTTCACACTCCGACAGATTTTGGAAAAAACCCAGGAGTTTCAAATCGATACACACCACCTCTTTATCGATTTTAAAGTCGCATATGATAGCGTAGACAGAGACGAGCTATTCAGAGCCATGGCGCATCTCGGCATCCCTGCCAAACTCGTCCGCTTGTGCAGGATGACGATGGAGAAATCTCGCTGCTCCGTCAAAGTCGGCAAGAACACCACCGAACCCTTTGATGTCGAGAAAGGTTTGAGGCAAGGCGACGCGTTATCATGCAACCTCTTTAACATCGTACTTGAAGCAATTGTACGCAACTCGCAAGTCAACAACAGTGGTACAATTTTTCCAAAGTCCGTTCAACTACTTGCTTATGCAGATGATATTGACATCATTGGAAGAACGAAGCGAGCTGTCACTGGTGCGTTTGCAAGTATTGAATCGGAGGCGGCGAAAATGGGTTTGGCTGTTAATGAGGACAAGACGAAGTATATGCTATCATCGAGAAAGGAATCTCAACATCGTCGACTCGGGCAAAACGTCACGATGGATAGGTACAACTTCGAAGTTGTCAAAGACTTTGTCTACCTGGGCTCCACTATAACATCGCAAAATGACATCAGTGCAGAGATCAAACGAAGAATTACTCTTGCCAATCGCTGTTTCTTCGGGCTAAGAAGGCATTTGAGTAATAAAGCCCTCTCTCAAAGAACCAAGGAGACCTTATATAAGACCCTTATCATCCCGGTCCTGCTGTATGGGGCAGAAGCATGGACCCTGACAAAAACGGATGAGAATCTACTTGGGTGCTTTGAAAGGAAGATTCTTCGGGTTATCTTCGGTCCAGTATGTATCGATGGAGTATGGAGGAGAAGATTCAACAACGAGCTTTACGGGCTTTACAGCGACGTCGATCTGGTCAAAAAGCTTAAAATACAGCGGCTAAGATGGCTGGGACACGTGGAGCGTATGGACACCAACGCACCAGCCCGACGAGTCTTCGAATCTACCCCTGACGGTCTGCGCAGCAGAGGAAGACCCCACCTTAGGTGGCGCACACAAGTGGAGAACGACCTCAACCAACTTGGAGTGCGTAACTGGAGGCAGCTAGCTAGGGACCGAGCTGGCTGGAGGGGCTTGTTGGTTGAGGCCGTAGTCCATCCTGGGCTGTGAGCGCCATCTAAAGTAAAGTAAAGTAAGTAAATCTGACGTTTCGGAATGCAAAAAAAAAAAAATTAAATCGAAGCAGCTAGAAAGTTTTTGGATGCGCAAATTGCGCAGTTATTGCGCATCTGATGAATTTTGGAACTCAGCCTATAATTTCCTAAATTTTTCAGCAAATATATCAATTTCTGTAAAGCTTAAAATCAATAAGTACAAATTTGATTTTACTAAAATTTTTAAAAGGCTTTTACTGAATTTTAAATTAATATACAAATTATTAGTTCGGCAACTGCTTCGTTGGAAAAAGAAATATTGGGGGAAAGCCAAATGTCAAACAACATAGGTAAAGAGGTTATAGAGATTTTAATTCCAGCCAGTCAATCGAAAAAAATAAAATTCGCATACGGTGCGGGTGCCTAGCAAAATCTGGTCACATGGGTTTTAAAACGGGTAATTTCTGATGTATTTTTTTACCATAACTTAGCTCATGAGGTTCAAGATTAAAACCAGTTTCAAACTATAGAACTCCATGAGATTTATCGTAATATACAGGGATCATTTAAAAAAAAAAATTAAGGGAAAAATCTATCTCCTACCCCCCCCCCCTTCCCCCACCGGGGCTAAGAGGCGATTTCTGAAAAGTTTAAATAAATTAGAAAACAAAATTATTAAAAACCAACGAAAGCACATTATGTATGTAATGATGTGATTTATTTTTAAAACTTAAAAATTATGAATTCATTTTAAGCTTATTTTTTTATCAAAATTTTGCGTAATTAAGTAACCTTGTTTTTTTTGTTTTTTTTTTTTTAAATAAAGTGGTCAAGTTAGGGGACACGCTGTTACTATTGGATTGCCTGATCTTGGCAATACATAGTTTTTCGGTCATGATTTAGATCATGGGTTTTATGGTTAAAATTGATGGCAAATGAAATACAAAATTTTAATAAAAACATAAATTATTATGGCTTCCGCTTTTAAATAGGTAGCATGCACTTAGCAACCCTAGTTGAAAAAAAAGACAAAAATACAATTTTCAATCTAAATCATTATATGGTTGAGTTTGAGGGTTTTTTTCTTAAGTCAAAAGCAAGCTGATGATTTAAAAAAAAAAAATAATAAAATACGCCTCTACTCTTAACAGGGTGTGAACGTGGCAACCCAAATTTAATGCAAGCATACATATATCAAAAATTTTTTTTTTGACTTAAAGAATTCATCAGGTTCAAGATGAAAACCTATAAATACTTAATTATTGCCAAGAATGAAGAATCCATTTTCTATTCTTAACCGTGTGCATATACATGGTGTTCGGTATATGGTGCACCAAAGAGCTAGACCAAGAAGGTTGGGTTAATACAAAGAAAAAAAAAAAATCGTAGTGGAGAGGAGGTCTATTTTTCCCCGTATAGGCGGGAGGGGCAATTTTCTAAAAAAATTTACAGATTTCACTCATAGAGTAACCATGGGGACATTGAAAATGACACCTGACTAATCTTTTCAATTTAAATTAATTTAAACGTAATAAGCTGTTTCAGACACCATTATAGGTTCTGAAGTTTCTAGGTACCTCTATGCAAATTATGTATTTAATGTCACTTTCCATTTGGCAAAAAATAAATCTTGTTAATTTTCTTAAACAACCCATCAGCTTTCCTGTTCAACCAAAAAAATCGTGTTTTTAAGATCTGATATCAAAACTCATATATATGTAAATATTAGGGCAAACACAAATATGCCCTAAAAAAACAGTTTTAAGCGCTTATAATTATGCCCTTAAAAATAGATTACATACATATATGCCCTTAATAAATTATTATACATATTATGCTAAAAAAAAATGATTATATGCCCTAAAAATATTGCTTAAATAAATTTTGTGGTATCATTTTTTCAAAAAGTATTTGATAAAACTTTATAAAACTTTAAACTATTCTTTTCGCGGACATTAATCATTTTAACTTTAAAGATTTTTTCGGAACTTACCACGGTAAATATAAGAAATATTATATTTAACGCGGTAAGTTCCGAAAAAATCTTTAAAGTTAAAATTTTATATGGTTGGAAAGCCACAATTGCGGAGATGTGCAGAATCTACATGAGACACGCATTTACACGCTGTGGGTCATTTTTGTTTTTTAACTGTCGAACACTGCATATTAAAAAAAAATATTTCTCCTTCCTAGAGTGTTTCAGTTTTTGCTGGCCAATTTTGCTTGTAAAAATATATTCTAAGTAGGTTTGTATATCTTTGTATGTTTAAAAACAAAAAAAAATAGGTAGTTTACAAGCAAGATTGTCGAACAAAGTTTGCTTTGGCTAAAAGCCATTGCTGAAACCTATTTGAAATAGGTACAAGTACATGCATGTTTTTTTAAAATGGTGAATATCGTTTAAATTCATTCACATGGATTAAATAAATCCACATTAATTGCATCAAAAATAATAAAACAAGATTTACACGAGTGAGCCCCACAAGTTTGCTCTCGTGGCTAACAAAAATTTTGGTACCTTTCAACGAAAGAAATGTTAAAAAGTCAGAATTACTGGGAGCATGATTTTTTTTATTTTGGGTCAATATTTTCTAAATTTTCAAAAGCTATCTATACATATTGTTTAGGCCGTGTGCGAATTGGGTTAAAATCGCGTTAAATTTTATCCGAAGATTAATTTTTGACGATAGTAGGGTGAATCTATACGTATAATCTTCAAAATTTTATTTGCAATTAAATTTAATCGAAATTTTAATTCAATTCACACACGGCCTTAAATATTTAGAAGTACTAGATTACAAAATTGAAATAAAATCGTTCGAGTCAATTTAACCAACTCAAAAAAAAGTTAATTTTTTCAAAAAAAAAAAAAAAGAAAAAAAATTCCAACCCAAATTTCCGTAATGCGAATTTTTTCGACATAACCTGAAGTTAGGTTGTAATTTTTTGGTTATGCTATAATGCTGGTTATGCTTCCCTATAGACCTTTATTATTTATTGAATAAACATTAGAAGATACTGAACAAATTATAAAAATGCTGATGCTCCAAATGCATTTGATAAACAAACAGCACATCTCAGTGGTCATAAGTAGTGGAATGCGTAGTGCATACGACTTCGAAGACTGGGCAATGGGTTCAAACCTCATGGTATGCATGTAGAAAGTTTTTCCCAATAAAATTGGATTAAAGCTCAGCATCACTAAAAGTAGACTGATGATAGGGCTTGGCACCCCCTGAAATAGCTATATCTCCAGCCAAACAAAAATAAAACAAATTAAAATACATAAAATTAATTCCTAAACAATTAGTGGTAGCGCCTTTAAGTTGTTGTTGTTTGTTTTTTCATAAATTCAATGAAATTGACGCAATAAAGAATGGTCAAGTCTAATAAACTGACATTCTAGTATGAACAATACAATAAATAATAATAATAACTGAACAAACTATGTTTTTTTTATGAAAAATATACCTACAAAAATAGGCATGCCAAAATATGCACGTAAATCGTAAATATACAAAAATATGCATTTACTTATAAAACGGATTTCTAATCTAGTCTCGTCTTAATAGTATTACTAAAAAAAAATATGCTGTAGAATATTGTCCTAAATAAATCGATTTCAAGCAAGCTTAACTCCGTCTCTAACACTCCACTGCATCACTGGCCTTTCTTATAGGACCGAATAGTATTCTTTATCGAATAAAAATAAATACATATCATTTTCAATTTCAAAAAATCACAACCTACCTCCATAATTATGTTGATGCATAGCATTTACATATGTATATACCTACACAACATACAAAAATCTGGCAAAGTACCTATAGATACACTTTTGTTGGTTGCGTTTTACTTATTGTTTTTTTCTCTTTTTGAATATTCTTCATTGAATATTCTTCCACTGAAGCTTGTCTGTTGACGACGATTTTTCTTCGTTTTTTCCCCGTATACCTTTTGCCTACGCCTGCTGTAATTCATCGCTCGTGTTCGTTTGTTTATTTTCATCATTCTAGTAATGTTTTAGTAACACCAACCAAAAATTTAATAGTTGTCCCCCTATACGCTGGAGTTCATTTTTCATATTCTAAGTTCATGTGTTTATTTCAATCATTTCGGTCATTTCTTAAGTAACACCAACCAATTTCGTTGTGATGCCCTATACGCTGGAGTTCATTTCTGATTTATTGAATTCATTTCATTTAATCATTTTAGTAACACCACAACTCTGTCAAAACGATCCTATAAACATTTTCAATGTTAAAAAATGACTTAAAACAGAAAAAAAATATTTAAAAACAACGGTACAATGCCATGCTATAATTTTTTTAGAAAGCCAGAAATCTCTTCTTTAATATTCATTTTTAATTGAGTTGTGTTATTGAACAGTTTTTGTAAAATCAATTTTCAAACTCGAAATTTTGAAAAATAAAATTTAAAAAAAAATTTCAAACTTTTTTTTTTTTTTTAATTTTATGGAATTAAGTACTAATCTTGTTTTCAAAATTAATTTAAAAAGAAAATTTGATATTAAAATGTCTTAGTTTTTGAGAAAATTAAAAATAACGGGAGAGGCAATTTTCTGAATGAATTGACTTAATACAGAAAAAAAACTATTAAAAAACAACGGTAATGACAATAGCATGCTATAATTTTCTGTAAAGCCAGAAATCTTTGCTTTTATTTGGAAATTAAGTTTTTTAAGTGAACAATTTTAAAAAAAAACTAATTTTCAAACTAAAAATAAAAAAAAATTAAAAATTGTGTTCAAATTAATTTTGTTCAATATGTTACGTTATCAATTAGTATTTTTGTTTTCAAAATTTAATGCTCCCATCTATTTTTAGTCAAAAACTAGTATACATTTTGACATCTGGTTTTTGATTGTTTGATTAAAAATACATGAGAGCATTAAATATTGAAAACAAAAATACTACTTAATAACGTTAAATTTTGAACAAAATTAGTATGAACACAATTTTTAAATTTTAGTTTGAAAATTAGTTTTTTAAAAATTGTTCCCTTAAACAACATAATTTAGAAACAAAATAAAAGCAAAGATTTCTGGCTTTACAAAAAATTATAGCATGCCATAACAACCATTACCGTTGTTTTTTAATAATTTTTTGTTCTGTGATAAGTCAATTCATTTAAAAAATTATTATTATTATTATATATTTAATTTTCTCAAAAACTCAAAGACATTTTAGCATCAAAATTTCTGTTTTTGACTTAAAACTATTAAGTGCTAGTTGTACAATCGTGGTTTAATTTTTGATCCGTGGTTCAGGAATTTTAACTCGCCGATTTCGGCGGGTTAATAGAGGTTCAACGATGGTTCAAGGTTCGAATACGTACTAAAAGCCAATTACATGCCTGAACCATCGTTGAACCACAGTTAATCCACCGAAATTTGTGAGTTAAAATTCCTGAACCACGGATTAAATATTTGTACAACTGGCCCTAAGAACATTGAATTCTGAAAACAAAATTTGTACTTAACTACGTAAAATTTTGAAAAAAATCAGTTTGAAATTTAAAAATTTTGTTTTTTTCAAAATTTCGACTTTGAAAATTAATTTTACAAAAACTATTTAATAACACAACTTAATTTAAAATGAATATTAAAGAAGAGATTTCTGGTGATTTTGATAAAATTTTGCGTGGGTACTTAAGTTGTTGTGATGTGGGGAAATTATTGAAGCATATTCACAGTCATTTTTAAACTAAGGGCCAGTTTAAAAATCCCCTAAACCGCGGATCAACTAAACTCAAGTTATATCTTAAACCATGCTCAACTTGAAGCACGTTGCACAGTCGTGATTTAGATGAGAGTTAACTGACTCGAGTTAAAGTCTATTTACTAGAAATTTGAATATATACATATATGGCTTATGTCAAATGTAAGTCCATTATGAATTTATATCACACACATTTCTTCTCAAGGTCACACATATTATTTCTCAAGGTTTGCGATTTTTTTTTTGAATAAAAATTATAATTAACCATATTCGAATAATTTTCTTTTTATAAAAAAAAACTAAAACATAGAAGTTAAAGTCAATATTGTCTATAAAAAAACCACCTACTTTTTAATTCCCCTTTAACTTTATCTAATTTTATTTTTTTTTTTACTCAGAAGACCCATCAGCCATCACCATGCAGACTTCTTGATTTTTATATATTTTCGAAATAAATCTACTGTTCACATATCGTTAAGCATCAAACCACTGAAAACATTATCAATTCATCTTCATATGACTGACTCATCTTTATAAAGCTTCCCCCAACCAGTTTTATTTTCCATGAATCACTTGGAGAAAATAATATCGAAGGATGTTTGTTGGCATCCTACATAGTCGAATTGAGAATGTCTTCATGTTTATAAAAGGCTTCTTTATTCAAAAAAATTCAAAGCTTTGAAAAATGGATTCCTTATATGAAATGATAATAACAATGCTCCCCTTAAAATTAAAATTAATTTAATTTTGCACTTACCTACACATTTTTGTTTGTAAAATGAGCGATGGGAGAAATATGTAGATATTAATTTTCAAAATATATATTCCAGTTCAAAATAAAATATATGCTAGAAAAAAAAAATGTTTTTTAAATACCCAGAAGTTGTAACATGGAAATCCCATTAACCATTGTGGGTTATGAATAAATCCTCCCCTCTATACTTTGCACATATTTTGACGGCAAAAGTATTTATTATGCCCTTTTGTGCCAAAGAGCAGGTAGTTAACCATGAAATAATGTATTTTTGTCTAATAACATTTTTCATGATAATTTTAAGAAGAGGATGTTCATGGCAGATAATAGTGCTGTGCAAAAAAAATCTCGGTAAAAGACGTAGTTTTACAAAATTTTCTACATTTAAGTTGTTTTGTTTTTTAATTTATTATTTAAAAATTAACCTTATTTAAATAATATATAATTTTATAAAATTAAGTCAACCTAAATTTCTTCCTCTCGTCGGATTCTGATTCATTTTTATCAAAAACTAGAATATATTTTTTGACATCTACTTTTTAGTGTTGGACTAAAAATTGATGAGAGCGTTGAATATAAAACACAAAAAATACTACTTAAGAACGTAAAATTTTTAACAAAATTAATTTGAACACAATTTCTTACGATATTTTTCTAAAAATTTAAGTTTGAAAATTAATTTTTAAGAAAAACTGTTCACTAACTTTATTTAAAAATGATATAAAAGAAAAAGATTTCTAGCTTTAAAAAAAGTAAAGCACGTTGTTGTTACAGCTACCATTTTATTTTAATATTTTTTTTTTCCTGTTTTAAGTTAATTTTTTTAGTTAATTGCCCATCCCGTTGTTTTTAATTTTCTCAAAAACTAAAAGATACTTGAGCATTTATTTTTCTGTATTTAACTAGAAATTGATAGGAGCATCGAATGTTAATAACAAAAATTATACTTAATCACGTAACATTTTGGAAAAACAATTTTAAACAATTGTTTTTATTATTTTTTCAAAAAATCGAGTTTAAAATGTAATTTTTCAAAAAATATTCTCTAAAATAATTTTAATTAAAAACAAAATAAAATAACGGGCTTCCGGCTTTAAAAAAAAGTATAACATGGCATTGTAAATGTTGCCATTGTTTTTAATTATTTTTTTTCTATTTCAAGTTGATTTTTTAAAAAATTACCCCTCCCGCCTAAATGGGGGAAATAGACTCACCCTCCAGTACGGTTTTTTCTTGGCTCGACTCGACTTGTAAGTTTGCTTTGACAACTTTTGTAAGAAAGATGTACACCTACTAATGAATATTTGTATTTTATTTATTTTGTGAAATAAAGACTTCAAATCTAAAATTTTTCTTTTGGCCTACTACATCCCACTTAAAAAGTTCAAATTATTGAGAATTATAAGGGTCACATAAACAATTATTTATTTATTAATATTTTTTCACACCTCACTGTTAATAATATTTTCATAAGGATACGCACCTAAAAGTCTCACGTAAGTCATGAAAATACAATTTTGTTAAATGAGATACGCTACGCAGTCGACTAGATGAGTTACCGTCAATGTCATGCTTATATTCAGTGCTGGATTTCTAAAGTGGCTAAATTAGGCCCTGGTATATATCGTATAATGTAGTGTATATGTATTTTATTTTTTGCTTAAAAAAGATGCAAACATTTGAAATTTGAAAATATACATAATTAAGACTTTTCGGTAAACCTTTGAAGCAGAAATTACAAATACAATTTTACCTTCGTACATTTTTTTTCTTAGAATGATCCCAGGAATAATCCCCCTAAATCAAGTGCACAGATTGAGTGAAACCCTGTATAGTCGTTCCTACATAATTTATTTATCAGAAAATATTTTACAAAAACAAATTTATAAAATTACTAGCTGACGCAACAGACGTGGTCTTATCGTAGCTATGAATATTCAATTGGAACTGGAATAGATAGATGATAAGAAAAAATGTGTACCTTCTTATTAAGGATTTGCCATCAGGTGAAAAAGGAAATAACGAAATGATGTGACATTTATGACAAAAAAAAAATCTGGCCAAACGTGTTACACACTGATAAATTTTTATTTGCGTATTTCCATTTTTTTGGAACCTTGTTACCTATTACATGTGGATTACGTACGTTTATAGTACGTATAATATTACACACCTTTTAAAATACTCTTTAATACAAAATAAGAATTAGCGGGAGTCTCTGTGGCGTATACGTACTTTTTTATTAGAATAATTAGTAATATTTAAAAATCTGTACATCACAGCTTAATTTGAATAACAAAACTCTCTCAAGCAAAAATAAGGCCTGATATGTGAATTAAGTCACAGTTGGTTGTTTTTAAAAAAAATGAAACCCATTTTTTTGTCTTTAAATCATTGACGAAGAGGTTAAATTCGTCGCAGAACTTTTATATATTAAATTTTTCTTAGTACCATAAATAGTAAATACCTACATTTAGAAACTATATGAAGAACTACCCGAAATTCTACATAAAAAGAAAAAAATAAGTTATACATACTTTTCCTTCTTATGCAAATCGGTTGATGTTCAGCCGAATTATGGACGTACAAACAAAAAATTTATTCAGAAAAAATATGGTTTTCCGATTTACCGGCTTTTCCGGGAAAATTTTCCAATACGAATTCAACGAAAAGATGCCCATGTAAATCGGATAAAAAAATAAATATTCCATTCAAAATACTTTCGTCGTGTTAAAATTGGAAAAAAAACAGCAATAATTTTCGAGTCTATTCAATACATTCAGTAAAAAATAAAAATAAACAATCAATACAAATTTTAAATAATCAAACAGAAAAATATAAACGATAAGATTTTTAAAATAACAACGCAGTATAAATTAAGTCCATTTGACTATTCTATTTTGAATAAACTCTCGCAATAAGCTTCTGTATCAATAAATTACCAATTCGCATCAATCGCCAATGTAAAAAGACCGTTCGAAAAAAAAACAAAAACAATTCAGAAATAATGCAATTTATTGTAATTTTCCAATTTGTATCTACGTAGTATATTTATCTGGTTCAATACAAATCCAACAAAAAAACACTCATCCAATTTGTATGATGTTCAGCCGAGTTATGCGCGTACGAACAAAAAACTAATTCAGATTTCAGAACGTTTGAGATTTCAAGACGATTTTCCTACTTTTTCGGTCGAATTTTCCAATTTTCGGCTCCGTTTTGTGTTAATTTAGTTCAATACAAATCCAACGAAACCGATTGATGTTTATCCGAGTTATGCGCGTAAGAACACAAATTGGATTGGATTCATTCTTATAAATATGCTACTGTAAAAAGCCAAAATAATGAAATTTTAGAATTTGCCGGTAAAACCTAGAATTTCTCAGCACCATTGGTAAAATTTTTTTGTTTTGTTTTTAAATTTATTTCGGTCTTTTACCACCATGCATTTTAGTAAACTTTAGTTTATCTTTCGGTGTTTTAGCAGACCGCCAAGCATTTAGTAAATCTTAGGCTGATTTCCAATGTTCCAATGAATTATGAAAACAAAACAATTTTTACCAATGGTGCTGAGGAATTATAAGCACCCATCATTACGGCGGCGGCGTAAAAACAGTGAGGTTTGATGGGAGGGGGGGGGGGAGGTATGCTGCCCCGTGCAACGGCAACATATAGATTTACATTTAAGACATCAAGGCAGCAATATGCTTTTAGTATAAATGGATCGAGTTTAGAATTTAAAAATAATAATTTGTAAGATTTTTAATAAATTTAAAAGTTATAACACAAAATTCATTTTTATTATTATTTTGAATATTTTTATTCTTTTTATATTATATAGTGCTTACCATACTTAAACTTATAGAGATACATTTGTTTTGTCTTGCGCCTTAGGAAATCCAAATACCTCGGTTCGACCATGTATTCTTGTAGGATGTACAAATAATGGATTGTTCGCTTGTTTTATAGCTCGTCCCGATGGGGTATGGGCATTTTGAATTCATGGATAACCTTGGGGTTCGGCGTTAAAAAGGCGTTTACGTATATACTCTTCTCTGTTTTAAGTAGGTATAGGCTATAATATTAAGTCCACTCGTTAAAAAGGAAAAAGGTACTTCCGTTGGGAAATTTGATGTTAAGGTATATCTAAGCATAGGTAGATATATCTTTGGTCATTTTTTTTTTTTAGAAAATTACAATGTCTGGACTTGAGTATTTCATAGGTACCTATACATATATATATACCTATTTTGGGACTTGGAAGAGGTTTTTTTTATGTATGGAAGGATCTTAATTTTTCAATGAACTAAAAAGATTTTTTTTATTTATCAAAAGAGGCTTTTCTCTTACCAAACAAGAGTAGGTATCTCATTATGAGGTTTATTATGTTTCATTACATCGAAATTTCTTCATTTCAAGAAATGGAATTTTTATTTCTTTGATGCCTATATTTATCAGAGCCTAATATTTATTTTTCAATAAAAAAGAATAAAAACACTTTTTATAGCAATGTATAATGAACAATAGCCGTATTTTTATTGAGATTTGTTATACAAATATAATGTAATAGGTACCTATGTATAGTAAGCATTTAGTGGACGTTGTATTTTTAATTCGTGTAAAATCCTAATGTACTGTGACAGGCATTCCCAAAAAAAAAAACATATCTAATGACGGAAATTTTAAGTTTGCCATAGTTTATTTATGGCCTCCGTGGCGCAATCGGTTAGCGCGTTCGGCTGTTAACCGAAAGGTTGGTGGTTCGAGTCCACCCGGGGGCGCTTAATTTTTTTTTTTTAACTCAATGTTCTTTTAATTTCTTAAGGGAACAAAATAAATATTTAAAACAATGTACACCTTCGAAAATTATGTTTCACCTACAAAAGTGTTATAATTATTTTAAAAGCATTTTTTTGATTTTTCGAGACAACTTACCTACTTTGACTTAAGTTCATGTTTATAAAAAAAAAAAAACAAACAAACTTTTCTTTCTTGGCGACTTATTTCGATACCTAAACCTCACGATAAACAGAAACAAGGTATGCTTATTAGTTGTATGACGTCACAATCATCTGGTTTTCCTTCGCAGAGAAAAAAGATAGTCCCCTTTCACAAAGGCAACTGAGTTTCCAGCAACAATCAGTTCATAGGCGAGAAGGGCAGAAAGAAACAGGCGTAAACAAAATCTCCCCGGTCAACAAATTCAGGAGATTTGTTTGACGTTTCTCTCCACACTACGTTTGTATGTGTTCAACCAAGGTAGTTTTAAAGGAAAATAAGCAAATCTCTTCGGGTTTTGTTCCTTGCGTGTGAAGGGTACAAGAGATTTTTAAGGAGATTTAAAGAAAACGTTAAAAAAAATCTGCAACTAGTTTCTTCGTGTGAAAGGGGACATAATTCCATTTCATTGGATTGTTTTTATTTGTTGTTTTATTTTCACAGTCCCTGTCAATAAAAAATAATTTGTTTAAATGCTAAATTCTAAATTATAGTTTTTATTTAAAAAAGAAAATAATACCTTAAGATGATTGTGACGTCATAAAAATATCAAGGTGGCGACTTGTGTGTATGTATCTGTATATCTTGCCTATACCTTTATGGAACTAAGCAAATATTTACATAAAGTGAGTGATGGAATATTTTTTTATATTTTAAAATTATATTTAACAATGTTATTTTTCGGAGCTATTGCAATTTGTATTGTATAAATGACGAGGGCTGGGGGCCGGAGTTTGAGACAAGCAGCTAAAATGACTGAAAACTTTTGTTCACTTTGATTCCTTTATTTTAAATATTAATAATGCTTTAATCACTATATTTTGAAAAACTAATGACTTCCAAACCAAAACGATTTTGATAAAAAACATTAACACCTTTCTTCGTTTTATTCAAAAATTATTAACCGCATACTCACAATCGAAAGCCTTTTAACCATCACTGTAGCGCACGTTTTTGTTTTTCACTTTTGCCCTTTTTGTCAATTTTTTTGCACAATATTTTATCTTGAATGCAGTTAAGCTTTTAATGTTTGGTTAAGGTTTTGTTTTTTTGGAACTTATATTGTTTCGCTTGCTATGAATTACCAATAAACCGACGCGCCGCACCTGTTGGATGACATAGGGGCCGATTTAGTAATATGGATCAGTAAAATGCTTCAGTAAAAATGGAAACAAGATACGTCCCTTAATTTGGCGGACACTTTTGACACTTTTTGGCGGAATCAAAAAATTTTGATATCTGAATTTGTAGATAATTAAATGCTAATTTCTTGCTCAAACCAAAAATTTGTAGCTTTCATAATGTCCGAGTTATTAAAGTTTCCGCTAAAATAAGTCCGAAGTTAGCGAACGAAAGTACGAAAATAATAATTTTCTTGGTGTCAAAAATTGTAGCTTTTTAAATGCTAATTTGTAGGGCAAAAATTAATTTGATAGCTTTTTCGGTTCATTTTTTATTCGAATTTAAAGTTTTAAAAGTGCATTTCCGGTCCGTTAAAATAAAACGGAAAAAAGCTTTACCGGTCACAGGAAAAGCTTTTTTTAAATTTGAAATTGAAGTACAAAATGATCCGTGAAAACTACAAAATTCTTGCGCAACAACTTGGCATTTAAAAAGCATCAATTTTTGACAACAATTGAATTATTATTTTCGTACTAACTTCAGACTTATTTTAGCGGAAACTTAAATAACTTGGAAGTTATGCGAGCCACAAATTTTTGGTTTGCGCAACAAATTAGCATTTAATTAGCTACAAATTCAGATATCAAAATTTTTTGATTTCTCCAAAAAGTGTCCGCCAAAGAAAGGGACGTAACTTATTCTGTGTGTGCGTTGTAAAGCGCTCCAATAGGCATGTTCAGGAAAATGCGATCTCTGATTGTGAGTCTTCGCTCCGTCAAATAGTGATGAGCAAGCAAAATTTGTTTCCTCAGTATTTTCACAAAAAATAAACTTTTTGCTGAACAGATGTGTTCTGTTCATTTGACTCAGATTGCTTTGGCCTAAAAAAAACTCCGATTTTATTTTTTCGGTCGAATTTCAGACCTAGTTTTTCTTTCGTTCAATAGCCCCAAAGCCTCCGCCTGATGGATCAGCCACTGGTACATGGATTACAATGGTTGAAAAAAATGGAGAAAAGTATCGAATTTGCCTATCTTTTCACTATAGCAATATTTTAGCCATGTTTTTTTGCAAGCCCGGAGGAAATTGGTGGAAAAAACGACATCGGGGATTACCAACGCCATTACGGAAAAAGCATGGAATACAAACTATCGATAACAGGTATGAAATTCATGGCAATAAAACAGTTTTTCTCCATGCTTAAGTTAAGCATCGAGAATTCTCCAAACGAGAGTAGCTGTTGTTGCATTTAACAGGTAAACTGTTGAGCCCTGACATCGTTTTTTTTTTTTCATCCATTTACCTTCAGGCTTGCAAAAATAAACATGGCAATTTTTTATTTCAATTTTTAAACTTTTGCTATAAAAGTTTAACAGAACTGTTCAGGAAACTCAATTTTTTTGCAACGAACGCCCAAAAAATGTTTGACTCAAGTTGAAATTTAACAACTACTGACAATTCAATGTTTTGAAGAATCCTTGAACTATTTTCTCTTTTTTATTTTTTTCTAAAATATCTGTCATAATGTCAAAATGTAATTGTATTTTTTTTTTAGTTATGAAGACAAAAAAAAAAAACAACATAGCCTCACAGGGGGGACACTATCAAAAACTGCACATATCACATATCTAAAAACACAGCATTCACTTAAACTCAAAAGCTAGTTATAGGTATATGTAGGTATGTCAAATCCGAATGGATAACACAACGAATGCCTCTCCAAGGACATTTCATGATCATTCTAGCTCTTACACTTACAGTTGCAGCGTGCGTATCATCGGTCGGTGTCAACTTTCAACTCACTGTCATGAGGCCCCATCTGTGTGTTTTGTCCTATTTTATTGTCAAATACCTACATACATACACACATTATATGTGTACAATATAATTCCCATGTTCGTGTTGATGCGAGAAAACAATATGTTGCAAGTGTTTCAGTGTTATACAATTTCAGTTCAGGTCAGTTCCCCACTTAAGTGAAGGAGGACATCCTGCTATTGTTGTTGTTATATTATTGTGTCGCTTCTCTGCATCTGTAATTCGAATGAAAAATGCACAACAAAGTGGCAACATCTGTGAAATTCACTTGTATACAAGATGCATTCTTAAAACATTTATTGTATTTATCCATTTCATCATCATCATCGTAGAATGATGTTCATCGTCTTGTTGTCCTTAGCATCGTCCTTTGCTGTCATCGCATCATTATGATTGCACAATGTCCTTCTGTTATACACTCTGTTCTTGGAATAGTTTAGTTTTGAGAACGTGTTTAGCTCATAGGATGACCTACATTCCATTTCTAATGGGAAAACACATATAAAAATACGTCAAAAAGGATCAAATGCTGCAACTCCTTATTTCATCGTTTCTATATATCCTTTAAAATACAAAAGTTTTGTGCAGTTGAAATTTTTCATGGTGTTCAGCTGCTGCAATCTTTAGGAAAGTTTACATAGTTTTGTTGAGGAATTTTCCTTATTTTCTTTTTTATCATTTTTGTTTTTTACCATTTTTTGTTTTTTTTTTCTTCTTTTTCAAACAATTTGTTTGAGTGATTTCCTTGTGTGTACGGGAAAGCTGGAATGTATTACAACTGATTAAGCATTTTCTATAAAGAGGAAATAAATTGTTTTTAAGTGTTTTTCGTTTGAATTTAATTGAAAAGGATTTAAGTTCATGATTGGCGTGAACGGATAGGCAAAGGCTGCAGATTATAAAAAAGGTATTTTATTTTGATGAAAAGCTTCTTACTGAAACTCTTGAAAAGATTCGAAGCATTGAGAAAAACATTGAAAAAAAAAAAAAAACAAATCTTTTGGGATATCTTAAAAGGATTATTGAAATCACAAAAGGATGTCTTTGAAAAAAGTTAGTGACTTGCTGCGTGCAGCGCATAAGCTGTTAAACTAAGAAAAGTTGAAGTATAATATTTAAATGTTTATAGTGTAGGTACCTCCCTCTTTTCTTCACTTTTCACCAACTTGTGACAAATCGGGCTGAAGAAGAAATAAATGAAGTCAACAAATTTTTCGACTCTCACTTTGAAACATAATGGAAAATACTTATATAAAGCTGTCTATACACTACACAATATTTTTGCTCCAAATGGACGAACTTCCATTTGTAAGCGCGTCTTAATGTCACACGAACTTCTTTTTGTACGCGCGGACGGAATATTTTACTAAGTTCCTTTTCTTTGGTTGATAAATCAAATTAATATAGAATTAGTGGGTGAAAATTAAAAAAAAAACGGTCCCTCTACCGCCTTCCTTGTTATAAAGACATAATTTTTTAAAAA
Source organism: Epistrophella euchroma (assembly GCA_947049315.1). Classification (NCBI taxonomy): domain Eukaryota; kingdom Metazoa; phylum Arthropoda; class Insecta; order Diptera; family Syrphidae; genus Epistrophella; species Epistrophella euchroma. The sequence goes on from OX346245.1 coordinate 139,981,683, forward strand.
AGCTTAACTTAAAAATTGTCACAATTTTGTAATTAACGGGCCTTTCTCCACTGGTTATCAAGAGCAATGAACCAAACGAACAATTTCTAAGCAATTTTTCCGATTTCTCGATTAAATTCAAATTAAGATTGTGAGGCTTGTGTAGTGCGTAAAAAAGAGGTATCAAAAAAATCGTTGTTTTACTGACATTCAGAATAAGAAAAAAAAAAAAACAAATTATAAAATGCATGCATAAGATATAAGCTCATAGAATAAGGTTTCTAATATTTCCGTTATCTCAGCTCAACGGTTTTTTGGAACTCAATTTTTTTGATTTTATTTTGGATACAATATTTTCTACTATCTTTGAAAATTTCAGCAATATAAATTAACCCACTAAAAAGATAAAAATAAAAAACACAAAAAAATTCATCTGAAAATTATCTGGAAGCGCGTCCATTTAGATAGACGCTCGTGTGACCATACTAACTTGGACAATACCCCACATGTGCATGCCGTTTTCTAATCTGCGCGGCAAGAGAGGCAAACAATCTACAAAGTTGGAGGCGCGGACGAAACCAATAAGTGGACGCTCGTGTGTCCATTCCTATAAGTTTTCTTGGCTCTCGGGATGGACTTCCAAATGAACGCGCAGAAAAATACGCTCGTGTGACATTAGCCTTAAAGTATACTAAAAATGTTCATGGTACCTGCTGTCCGTGCCGCGAACAAGCAAATATCAAAGAGCCACAGATATTGTTCACGATTATCAAAACCGCAATTCTTGTGTCATGCCAATTTAGTATTCAAATTAGGTCTCGAGACTGAGATAAGCTCCTTGTATTCGAGTAAGAAAGTAAGTAAAACTCGGGTTAAAAAAGTAGAACTCCAATCATTTACCAGTCTTATTAATAAATATTTATTTCCTTAAAAAGAGGGGGTTATTTAGATAAATAAAACGGTATTTCATTTATTGCAAAGCTTTTATAGAGAGCTACAGGAGTAGTCTTGCACTCGACCATCAATGATATATGTACACTTAGAAGAAGTGTATCAGGGACTAAGCGATAGGAATCTGATACTGATTCCGGCCAAAAGGCAAACCCAAAGGAAAATAATTACTTTAGCCCAAGATCTCACTGAGAAAGTAAGAAGGAGCAAGCAGGGAGAACAACGCACAAAAAGAATCTGACTCCACCCTAGGGCTTATCCTAGGGAAAAACTACTACAGAATTTTTAATACCAAAAAGGTCCGAACCGAATCTACAAAATTAATAAACCTAACTGCCTAAACAGAATAGAATGCTGCAACTGGAGCCGCAGCTGCAACGGGAAGAGCTGTCAAAAAGTGTCAAAGGTTATTTTTTTACGTGCCCACAGTGCAGCTGTACAGCTTCCTGTATACAAGCTCAGAATTCACGTTTTGTATTTCCAATATTTTTCCTTTTAATTAAAAATTTTTTTCGCGACACAAATAACCACATTTTTTTTTCCGACGCAAACAGTTGTTTTTTTTCTTACATTTGAAACGTCAAAAATGCTGCAAGTGAAAAGTTGGCAAACTCGTCCAGCTGCGGCTGTAGTTCCGTGTGTGGCTACGTTGTGTTGTGTTCGCAACATTCAATATTTTGAGTTTTGACAGCTATTTTAGCTATTCCAGCTGCTGCTCCAGTTGCAGCTCCGTCTCCATTCTGCTCAGGCAATAAAGCAACCAAAAATTGCTACAAACCCAGATCAGTTGCAACCTTATTCTATAGTATTCGAAATTATAAATTAGGATTAAAGTTCGTCCAATTATTCTTGTAAGTACAGGGAAGATAGGACGTTTGCATCTCAGTTTGGTTGCAGCGTATTGCATAAGTCCATCGCATGTAAAAGCTCTAATCGCGATGCCGTAGTATGCATAATATATCATTTCAAGTTTAATTGAAATTGATCAGCGTTGCCATCTAGTAGGTAAAATTGCACAAATACAATTATGAAAACTAAAAAAAAAATTAAATTAAAATAGGTGCGTTTTTGTAAGGGTATCCCCAGTAGGCCTAATCTATTAAAAAAAAAAAAGAAGAAACAAATAACAAAAAATACCACTTCATTTATTTATTTAAAATAAATAGTTCATTGAGCAATTAAAAAAGAGAATCATTTTAATTTGAATCATAAAATTTGACCATTATATTTTTGCAAAAAAAACTTCTGCCGGCCGACTGGCCTAAACAGCTTAAAACAACGACGAACGACCACACTTAGTGCTTTTTTGATCCTAAGAGCTTTAAAAAAAGCTTTAATTCTGTAAGCTCTTGCACATAAGCAAGAGGAAAAGGAGTCTTTTATGTGAGTTAGCTTACCAATGGTCACACTATATTGTGTGAATACTTTTGATAAACACAAACAGCAGCAGATCATGTTTGGTTATTCATTGTGCCTTGCCTACGGATGTGGGCGAGATAGGTCGTGAGGGATGTATGTCGCTTGAAAAAGAAATTACAAAAACAATGCCGTGGGAAGTCATTGGCTATTGTGTATATTTAAGTGGCATTTTGTTTCGTGGAGTGCCTTGGGATATCAGTAGGTCCCACTGATTTGATAAAAGCTTTCCCGTAAGGCCTGTACTGACAAGAATAGATGGACGAACTATAGGAACTACAACGAGTCGATAAGCTTCCAATCACATTTTCTGTTATTCATTATCATTCGGGTTTTCTTATGTCCTCTTCTTATATTTCTTGCCGAGAGAAAGAGTGAACTCTAAAACTCAGAAACGAAATCTATTTATTTTAAATGACGACGTTGTATTGCACAACTCTTTATTCGTGAACATTGGTGTGCACGATGCTATGCTGTTGATGATGGTTCAGTGGGTTGGACTGGTGGTTGGCTGGTGTATGTTGATCTGATGACGATGAGTGCTGATTTGTATTGTCATGTCGGTTGGTTGGATGGTGGTGGCGTGATGATGTACGCTGTTTTTATTGATGTTTATAGATTTCGGTAGGTGAGGGTGAAAGTATTTCGTTACAAAGGCTTTAGGTATTACATTTAAGACTTTTTGCAGAAATTGCTAAATTGAAAAACAAAAACATGCTCCAGAGATGACCCAAAAGTTTTGTTTGAGCTGTGAAATCTGTCAAAAACGACAGATCAAATACAGTTCTCTAACTCTTAATCGCATACAAGTATCTTTGGCGTATGTTATTTTGTCACTTTTTCTCCTTTTGCAAAAAGTCTTGAATGTAGTTAAAGTTAAGCTATATCCTACTGACCACGATTCAAATGAATTGTTTCCATGAATAAAAGACCAACATTCCGCATGTGATGTAGGTATCAAAATTCTCTTTTCACTATTTGGTACCTATCTATATCAAACTACTTTCAAAAGCTTTTGTGCACTTTGAAACGTTTCACAAGTTAGCATTAGGAAGAATTAAAAAAAAAATTCACATAGTTCATTGATCCCGTCCCTCAAACTTTTAAAAACACGAAAAATAAAAATAAACGTGGAAGGTGCATAGGTATAGGTTAGGTAAGGTACATAGGTAGGCAAAGTACGTATAATCACATTCTGAAAATGTAATTATTGTGTATCAACAAATGGCCTCTGGCTTCAACATCAACGATGGCAAAAGAAGCACTCAATCCCGCTTTATGTGTGCAAAGTTGTTCCAACCTGAAACTAGGTACAAAACAGCTCTTCATTATACTTCAACCAGAATCCTTGCACCTGTTTTTTAATGTGCTTCGAACTTATTTTTAGTTTTGTACCAACTTGTTTTTGTTTTTTTATTTTTCGCTTGCTCTCTCTCTATTTTTTTGTGCAGCACACTTCACAGACTGCTTTGGGCATTTTTCTGACACTCTGCAGAAAACTTCAGTGGAAAAACATGTTCAAGGGGGCGATACCATAGGACACCCAGAACACACCACTTTATGGGTTTACCATCAGCATCAGTATCAGGACCAGCATTCAGCACCATCAGGAGCAAACAGCACTAGCATAATTTATTTGTTATGTTGTCCTGGTTGAAATGTGCACACTCAACTCACAGGCATACCACAACCACACTCACAAAAAACGCACACTCTCACTCAAATATTTCTGTTATACCTATGCTATGCACTCAAATTTAACAAAATGAACGCCCCCGGATGCACAGCTCGCTCATGTTTACCAGATGTCGGTAATACTCAGTGTCTCTATCTGGATTCGGGAATATACCTCTGGTTCTGGTCGACTATATAACCAAGAGGTATGATGTTAATTCATTAACATTAACACCTTGTTAAGGAATAAAAAATAGGTGAGGTATAGCTATAGGTACCTGCTGTTTTCCTTATTTTTTTTTTGTGTTTTCGTTCACAGCCCAGTGAACGATATTAATCATCCTAAAAGCGAAAAGTTTCGCATTGCAGATGTGCTCTTTCACGCTGCTGTTCCAAACTGCCTTCGAACTCGCCTCTTTACCCGACGAGCTTACCCATTTTGAAATTATTCTATTGTTATGTTCTGGGGTTGCTGAATGACATTCCTTCCCCTTATAACCTGTTCTTTGTACAGTAACTGACAGCGACCATCTTATATAGTGTTTAAAGTTTGTTCATTTAAAAATAAGCCACGAAAATATTATAGGTATGCACGTTCCAATTAAATGGCACAGAATATCCAAACTTATAAAAATAATGTACATAACGGGGTCGCTAAAACCAATTTGCTCGATACTGGATATGGTGACCAGCTGCCCTTAGTTTGAAGGGACAGTTTTAGGCCCCGTTTCACAGTCGAAGGAAGTAAGTGTACAGTGCACACTAGCCCAAATGAGTAGCACTTAAGCCACTTACTCAAGCTATGAAACTGAGCCAAAAGTTAACACTTAATCCGGTAGACATCCACTATGAAACTAGCCCTTATTGTTTAAGCTTAACGATATTTAGTTTACCCCAATCCAGTTGGTGATTTTGATGCCCAGGATGGACTACGGCTTCAACCAACAAGCCCCTCCAGCCAGCTCGGTCCCTAGCTAGCTGCCTCCAGTTACACACTCCAGGTTGGTTGAGGTCATTCTCCATTTGTGTGTGCCACCTAACGTGGGGTCTTCCTCTGCTGCGCAGACCGTCAGGGATAGAATCGAAGACTCGTCGGGCTGGTGCGTTGGTCTCCATACGCTCCACGTGTCCCAGACATCTCAGTCGCTGTATTTTCAGCTTTTTGACCAGGTCGACGTCGCTGTAAAGCCCGTAAAGCTCGTTGTTAAATCTTCTCCTCCATACTCCATCCATACAGACTGGGCCGAAAATCACCCGAAGAATCTTCCTTTCAAAGCACCCAAGTAGATTCTTATCCGTTTTTGTCAGGGTCCATGCTTCTGCCCCATACAGCAGGACCGGGATGATAAGGGTCTTATATAAGGTCTCCTTGCGACATGGTATACAGAGCTCGTCTCTGTCTACGCTATCATATGCGACTTTGAAATCGATCAATAGGTGGTGTGTATCGATTTGAAACTTCAGTGTTTTTTCCAAAATTTGTCGGAGTGTGAACATTTGGTCGACGGTTGGTTTGCCGGGCCTAAGATCACACTGATAGGGGCCGATCAGATCGTTGACAAAAGGTTTTAGGCGATCCCACAGTACAGATGACAGGATTTTGTATGCGACATTGAGGAGATTTATACCTATGTAGTTGGTCAGATCAGAGCATCTCCTTTCTTGTGGATGAGGCACACTATACATAGGTTCCATTTGCATTCATCGGGCATACTTTCCTCCGACCAAATTTTGGAGATAAGTTGGTGTACACTCCCTACCAAGTCATCCCCCCTGCTTTGAATAGGTTTGCTGGCAGGCCATCCGCACCAGCAGCCTTGTACGATTTAAGATTAGATATTGCTAACCACACTTCATTTAGGTCGGGTGGACGGAAATTTTGACCATCATCGTCTAGGTTGAATGGAGTGTTCTGTTTAACAGCGGAATTTTGGCCATCTTCGCCGCCGTGGGAAAAATTGTATGTAATTCCGTGCATTTGTAGTTTTAATATTAAGTAGGGTAAACAGGGGTAAGTTTGTGTGCTGGTCGAACAACTATTTTCTAAACCAAAGTCCGTAGGGGTTTGATTTACTTTATAATCAATATAGATTTATATAAAAATGTCAGAAATTGCAAAATAGACGCTTGAAAAATAATTCACCATAAATCATGAAAACGGTTTTATAAAATAAATTAAATTAAGGGTAGGAAAGAAAATACAAAATAAAAGTATACTTACTTGGATTACAAAAAAACAGAAATTGTTTTTGGGTCAATTTTGGTGGTTTTTGATTTCGATCCGTTTACTTGATGGTTTTCAAAAAAATTTAAATTTTATAGGCACTACTAATTTCTATCATTTCGAATTTTCACTTTTTAAATACTAAAAGTTTGATGTAAAATTTAATAATAAAAAAAATTTTCAGAGCTCCAACTCAGATTTCAGACCAAACAAAGAGAACTTGCAAAACTTACCTAAATTTTTAGTTTCTTTATGAATCATCATATAATTTGCAATCATCAAATAATCCCTATCTTGGCATCAAACATAATAATATGTCCTATTTTTGAAACACAAAGAGTAAGTTTCCCTTCGCTTCTGATTTTTTTGTCTTCTACGAAAATAGATAGGAAAATTGAAACTTTCGCCTTGAGTGTTGGAATTTTGATCATTCGAACTAATGTCCCTCGTTTAATGAAACAATTAATATTGATATGATTTTTGGTAAATCGTTATATGGAGAAGTTATAAAATAATTGCCTCCTACCCGACACATCAAAAGTTGTTGCTGTATGTCTGCCTCCTACGTCCCGCTCCGCTGTGCTGTGAAATTGATTACCACGCAATGAGTTCGAGCTGAGTCCCTTTTATTTTGACAAAAGACCCGGCATACTTATACGACTACGACCTGCTCTGTTACGTCTACGTATATTCTATAATATAAAACATACAACCAACAACACTGGTTGAGTAGAAAGTTTTAAATTGAGCTATAAATTAAAAGAGAGATAAAATGACAGTTTCATTGAAGGAAGCCGGTCGGTGTTTTGAAAAAGGACTTCTGATAAAACTTTCAATCAATCAAATCGTTAAGACTTATGGGCGAATCATTAATTTTGATTCTCTCTGGGTGCTCGAAGTAAAAATAAATTGTATCAAATGAATATGTTTGAGTGAAGCAACACCCTGTGACGGAATGCCTAAGGAGAGCATACGGAGTGTTAATTTAAAGTATACGGTTTTTGAGGAAGTCAAGATGGCTTAATGAAAGAAGTTTTTGAGAAATTTCTTTCTAACTGGTAGATTAATAAATCTTAGAAAAATCTTAATTTAACTTTAAGCACTTGTGTTCAAAAAGTTGTAGTGTACCCTCTGTGAGACAACTAGAATCTCCAGGTATCTTGTGTCTCGTTCACATGTTGTAATTTCCCTTTTGTGCTAATAAAACTGGAAAGAAGGTGAAACAGAAACAAAATAAGCTGGAAAAATCGCATGAGTTTTGAAGAACAACCGATTTGTTCCATCCCCCTCACTTCTTACCCCGCTTACCGAGGAACAAGAGATCGGAACTGGAAAATTTGAACAATGTAAATGCAGACTATGTATGAATGTAAAATGAAAAAATGTAAATGTTCTACATCTTTAATCTGCGAAAATTTTACCGCGGCTAGGATTTCTTTTTTTTATATTTCCGAACAACTTTGTATTCAAATTTCGAATACACAAGTGTTTTTAATATTATACTTCCGAAAAACAATGCCATCTGTTGGGCATAAAAGTAACACAAGCTATACCAAGATCTCAGCAATTTCATATGGATGCATGAACAATGTTCTTAAGTTTTAAGGTCGAAACACTTAGGGAAAATTGCTGTTAGGAATTTTTTTGAAAATGGCCGTTCTGATCGCCACGCAGAGAGCCTTCCGACAGGACTTCAATATCCCTTTTGGGGGAAACGTCCCTGGCGGTAATGCAATTAGACGTTGGGTTAGGACATTGGAAGACACTGGTTCAACAGCAACTCCTTCGGCAATTTGAAGACCCAATTTGGGATTATTGGTCCTTACTTTTTCGAGGACAATGGGCGAACCGTCACTGTCACCGCTGAGCGCTATGTGACAATGTTGGAAGAGTTTTTTGAACCCGAGCTGTAAGATTTGAGTGAAGCAACTAATCTAGGAGACATCTGGCTACCGCAGGACGGGGCTATATCCTACACTGCTAGGATTTCAATTGCGAGATTGAGGCAAGTATTCCGCCAGCGCCTCGTTTCTTTGAGGGGTGATGTGGAGTGGTCTGCGTGCTCACCAGATTTGAGCATTTGTAATTTTTTTCTTTGGGGGTACATAAAGGAAAAAGGTTTAAAACTTCGTCCACATAGCCTGGAAGAACTTAAGGAAGAATCAGAGAAGAAGTTGCGGCAATACCCATCGAAATGTGCAGAAGAGCGGTTGTCGGTTGAAAACTTCAAAATTCGCCTTTAAGAGTGCATCGCGGCTGACGGCCGCCACCTAAACGTGATATTATCTTTAAAACTTAATGTAAAAAAACTAGATTCTGTACTAAATTAAACAATATAAACATAATTTCTGTAAGTTGAATTGTTTTTTGTTTTACATCTCTTTAAAAACGGTTCATACCTTTTGCCCCAGCCTGTATTTATAGAATATAGACTTTGAGGGTCACCTTAAGAATGTATATTTTTTTAATCTAGCTACCTATACAATTAAAAATTTAATTTGGTGGCACAATAGCTCGTGAAGAACCAGGGCCTTGTGACTTACCATTTCAACTATTTCTGTGTGCGTGTAGTTAGGCACGGATGGAGGGGACCTAAAATTTTTTGACAAATCTAAAGAGCACTTTTAAGATAAGGGACACTCTTGGAGGAATAGTCACTTTCATGCAAGATACAGTATAGCCCTGAAGAGCATACTTAGTACCTATTGGGTAAATTGGGGGAAAACGAAAATCGTTTTGTAGGTAATATCTATAGAGTATGATTCCGATCCGATATTTTTCAAAATTTTGCTGTCTTTAGGCTAAAATGATGTTAAGACAATAATTGTTTTTGAGCAAATACATAATCCGATGTCTGGCTTTTAGGCGGAGCAAGAATAACTGTTCGAATCACCAAGCCCTTAAAATAAATAAATTCATTGTGGAAAATGAGTTAGTTTGATTTTTTTCCTTCAATCACATTTGAAAGACTGGACAAATTATGTCATAGAATACTTTAAGGGAGGCTACGGATTGTATGGAGGCTCAGCTCAGAGAAAAGAAGGCATTGTTATTGCTTGCATGTTAAAATTTGGTAGAGATGTCTTTTCACTTTTTCAAAAAAAAAAAAACACCGGTTTTTGTATATTTCACAACCATCAAGTTTTTGCTATTCAAGAATTTAGAACAGAGTTGAATGACTCCAGGAACTTAACACCCCTACGTGGGATATTCGAAAATAAAAATTTTGAATCTAAAAGGACGGTAGTGAGACAGAATCCTGAAATCAAAAAAATCCAGAAATCCAAAAATCCCAGCAGTAAAAGATTTACAAAATGTCTTTAAAAAGTCGTTTTTTGACCTTTTCTGAATGTAAAGGTGATGAGCCAAAAAAAAATAACCGTTACAAAGTTTTGAAAAAATCTTGAAGAAAATTAATTCTTATTTTAAAAACTACCCTTAAATTTTCCGTGTCGTCATTCCTTGCGAAGATATTGGTAGTGAAAGTCAAATGTCTGTTTTTTCATTCAAAGCCAGATATTCTTCAGATAAAAATTTTTAGAATGACGGAAGAAGACCACCTTAAAGCTGAACAAACCAATTATTGAAACAAAACATTAAATTGGCTCGAAAAAAAAATTCAAAGAAAATGACAAAGTTAAAAAAAAAAATTAAAATTTTTTGGTCGTGCTGCTTCTTATGATTGCGCAATAACGGTACCTTCAAACAATCATTTGCTAAAATTTCTCAATACAAAAAAAAAATAAAGCTTCAGAATGCTTTTTGTTTCATCTCAATACGATCACTTTTCCCAGAGATACTAAATAAAAAATAAATTTGATGGCACAACAGCTCAACCTTACTCAACTTACAACTCTCAACCATTCCTGTGTGCGTGCCTGCAGGAATGGAGGGGACCTACAGTTTATTGCCGAATCCAAACGGCTAACGAGCGGCACTTTTCTGTGACAGGAGATACTCTTGGAGGATTTGTCAATTCCTCGCAAGAGGCAGTAGCCGGTTTTTCTTTTAAATAAATAGGTGGCGAGGCTGGGGATCGAACCTTAGACCTCCGGCATGACAGTCCATCGCACTAACCATCACGCCACGGCTACTACCAGAACCAGAGATACAGCTCTTCAAAAAACACTAAAAAAAAGTGATTTGTTCCCTTAATTGTTTTGAAAAGTGTATTTTCCTAAAAAAGCAACCTTTTGTGACCAATCAATGACATTTCAGATAGCATACTCATTTTTGAGTAAATTGCGATGAGTATAACCTGGTTAAAAAAATTAAAGAAATACCCAATGACTGACCAATTACTGTTTATAACTAATTGACCTTTTGTGGCCAATTATTGATGGCCTGTTGCAAATATTTTGTAATTTTTAAGTTTTAGTTCTGTCTGTTTATCAAATAACTGCACATTTCTACGAATTGTAAATTTATTTTATGTACCGAATACTTCGAAGTAAAGTTCGTTGAAAATCGAATTTTTGGGAAATACAAAGTCTTTTAATTTTACAGCTAAAGGCAGTATTACGTTGTCATATATATATGACAAGTTTGCCAAATAAATATGGCTCAAAAATGTCATATAAGTGTGATAGTCATATTTATGTATGATAAAATATATACATATGACTCCATAAAAAAATATTTTATTTAATGAAACATGATTGATCATATTTTTTCAAACATTTTATTTTTCGTAGCTAGTGTGTCATATTTGTAAACAAAAATTGACATAAAAAGCTTGTGATCACGTATATGGCATACTTATATGGCATAGTCTAATACTACTTGTCATATATACAAATTTTGTGCCATATTTTATATGACTAGCATTGGTCATATATAGACAATGTAATATCACCTTAAGAAATACGAATGAAATCCAGGATTAAGAATTGAGTTTTTTTTTTATTTTCCAAAAAAACTGCTTTCGAAAATGCTACCTGCAGCTATCCAGAATTTAATCGTATTTAGTTTTGTTTAATATACCTGTGTGCCAGATGTAGGTTCACAAAAAAAGTAGTAATAATATGGGACCTTTGACACTTTATACAATTTTACTGCATTGTAACATTTTTTTGATCTAATAAAAGGGTAATTTTTCATTTCAAGAGTGTCAAAGTGTGTATAAGCTATAAAACTTTTAATTGATTTACATTTTCTTTCTTTTATTAAAAAAAAAAAAAATTGAAATCCTTATGCACCGTGCATAACTTTCGAGTTCAGCATTTTTGCTTCAATTCACGCTCCAAGCATCACGCTAACTTTTTTATCCAAACTATCGGAATTGCTATATGTTAATATTAGGGATATCAAATTTTGAATACATTTACAAAAAAAAAAACTGCAACAAACCAACCCATAACGTGCCATGCAGTATAGGTACTTCGAATCCCTGGGGTAATATTTTCATTCATGTATAGGTATCCCTCGCATATCTCCTTCAAAGGGATATCTTATTATCATAACGACAAAATGATAAAATAAAAAGATGCCATAAAAGTTTCTGAAAACTTTTAGAATATTTGCGGGTTTAGAATATGAGGAAAAAAAAATGAAAATAAAAACTTCAAATAAAATTATTCGAGGGGTTGATTTGGTTTTATTTTTTAACTTATTTTTTTTTCTTGTCAGCTGCTGCATTAGTATGCCAGGAATGTTGTGAATATCTTGGGTGGCAGTGCTGCCGGTGCCACTTTTTATTCAAAAAAAAAAAAAAAGAAAAAGAAAATATATGCAAACTTCTGAATTCTTTTTGTTTAATTTTTTTTGTTTCTTTTGATTCTCGAAAATATCCTCGAGGACGAAGGGCACAAAGTTTAAGTATTTCTTTTCTCGAAAACGCTATTTTCTTTTTGGAAATAGATCGTTGAGGATGAATGGCAACTGATGGGGTGGAAGAGAGAGGGTACGGTTGTCATGCAAATATGTTGTGGCATAGCTTATGGAATTATGTAGCGTTTTTCGATCTGATAGATATTTTGAATTTTTTTTTTGTTTTGCCGAAGGACTTTTCGTGTTTTAAAAAAAGAAAATCAATAAAGTTGTTGAATAACCAAGTGGTCTGATGGTTGGTTTTGTGCATCGTTGAAGAAGTTAACTTATTTTTTGTTGTTTTTTTTTTTTGTTTGTTTGTTTAGTTCTTAGGGATATTACACACAGATGGGACCAATTTTCGATCCTTTTTGGGATGGATGTTTTTTAGGTATTTGTGGTGTTTTGTGTTTATTTTAAGTTGTTGAACAACTCTTATACCGACATCGACAGGCAGGAAAAAAAAAAGTTACCCATTGAAGTTTTGGGCTGCTTTTTAATTTACCCACGAACCAAACATAGGCCAAGTCGTGGGCTCCCTAAAGAGAAAATTTATTAAGAATTTAAATTTCCTCCAAAAAGTAAATTTTCTTTTGGACATAGACTATTCAAATAATGACATAACAAGTTTTTCTTGCGACCAGAATAACAATGTTTACAATTCCATAAGGATGAAGAAGTTATGCGAAAGAAAAAACTTCATTAAGGACGAGAAGTTATTTAATAAGGCGAATTGCTTTAGGAAGGTCAAAGTTTTTTTTGTTTATATAGTCGCGAGATGGTTTTGTGCCGCGTAAAGGTGAGACGAGTTTTGTTTTTTTTTTTTTTCTTAAAATTGAGAACTCCCAGTAAATGTCTTCCTACATATCTTAAATAAGAAAATATTATTGAATAAATTCAAAGGCTAATTTTTGGAAAAAAGATAGATTTTCTTTTTAAATTATCAACTTGTTCAAAAATATTTTGTTTTTCATTCGAAATGTTAAAAAAGCTAAAGCTCCTTGTTGTGTCTGCAAATTTTCTGGTGCTAATAATGAAGTAGTAGCCCGTGGCGTAATGGTTAGTGCGATGGACTGTCATGCCAGAGGTCTGGGTTCAATACCAGCCGCTTCCACCTTAAAATTTTTCCGGGCTACTGCCTCTTGTGAGCAAGTGACAAATCCTCCAAGAGTAGGTATCTCTTGTCATATAAAAGTGCCGCTCACCAGCCGTTCTGATTCGCCAATAAAATATAGGTCCCCTCCATTCATGCAGACACGCACACAGGAATGGTTGAGACCTAAAATTAATCCAAAAAATGCAGCTTCCTACCTACCTGAAATGAACCAAAAATTTGAAAACTGGTGTTTTTGAAAGTGGAAAAGGGAAAAATGTTTGATTTAAAAATTGAAAAAAAAAAGTATTTCGAAACAACCTTGGTGCATTTTGGTATGCTAACACGCGTAACGCACTAGTCAGAACAAATGGCCCTCAAGCCTCTTTCGTTGGCCACTTTAGAAGCCACTTAATCAGTCTGTTAATTTGGGGCTTCTATGTCTATTTTATATAAGATGTTGAAAAATGCCAATAAACATACTATATTTCCTATTTTTACTTGCTCTATGTAGGGCAAGTAGGTATTAGTTTCGGGTAAAAAAAAAGTTTCGGGGTTCTAATCAAAATTGACACTTTGAAGGAGAAAACCGAAAAAAGTGGGTTTCGTTATACCATCCGTACATGCGTCGCGTCGTCGGTCTGTACTTCTGTACGTCTGTGCGGCCGCGGTATGATGATTTCATGCCTTTGATCCGTTTCTTGAACTATTACACTTTAGGCCGGGAAAGTTGTGTTAAAATAAAAAAATTTGTGGCACAGCCCAACAGCTTACGAAGAACCAGGGCCTAGTAGCTTACAACTCTCAACCATTCCTGTGTGCGTGTCTGTTGGAGGGGAAGGTGCCCTACAGTTTATTGACGAATCTGAAAAGCTAAGATGAGCGGCACTTTTCTATGACAGGAGATACTCTTGAAGGATTTTTCACTTCCTCGCAAGAGGCATCAGTATAGCACTGAAAAAAACACTTTTTGTGTTTAGGTGGCAGAGGCTGGGAATCGAACCCAGACCTTCTCTGACGTGCCAGTCCAAAGCACTAACCACTACGACACGGGCTACGGGAAAGTTGTGTTCTTTGCATAAAATCCCCAGTGAGAAGACCTTTACTTTATTTAATGTACGTGAAATATTCATGGAATTTCAAAAAATGTTGGTTACTTACGACCTTGAAATTAGTCTCCTCTGAAACCCATACATTTACCTGTATAAATATCCTCCTTGTGTTTGATGGTGAATTTTGTGGCCATAGCGATGAATAAGTTGTGCTTACTTCGCAGGCTAATCGGAAAAGTTTCATCTTTGGAGGAACCTTTTCTTGGTAAATGCCGTCGCCTTGGTAATATTTAATTCCAATGAAAATATAATATCGCATTTTATATACCTTCCGCCCACTGCAACCTCACATCGCGGTTATACTAATCATCCTTTGTTTCAACACAAATTGTTATTTAATAACCAACCCACTATGCAACGTTCCACCGGCGAAAGTCTAATTGAATTTCATTCCCTGCAATCATGCATTCACCCAAAATTTTTCATGTGAAAAATGCAATAGAATTTGAACGTTATTTTTGTTTGAAGAATTTCTGAAAGTATGCAACGAAATTAAAATAGTACATACACATAGCTAAAGCAGTGATTCTATACATAGTTAGCAAACAAAAACAACATGTTTAGGTGGATTCTGTAGCTGTGAGTAACTGAGAACACTGTGTTTTTGATGAAGTGTAGACATGTATGCTGACGCACGGTAGGGTACCTAACCTATATGAAAAACGTGGGTCTTACGTGTAGCGCGTAATTAAAATGATCCTGATGGTTAGGATATAATGTACAGGTACTTAAATGCCCATCAATTTTTTTAAAAAATAAGAAATTTTAAAGCTATACAATTTTTGAATTCACGGTTTGTGGACTTCGCGGAATTCTGCCCCAGTTGCCTCGCCATAAATTTTTGAATTTTTTTTTTATAAAAATTATAAAAAATAATCTATGCCCGACCAATTTCTGAAACTAGTTGACCTTTTATGGAGATTCAGTAAACTTTCAGATGGCATAATTATTTTTGTTTAATTCCACAAATGAGGTGCTAAAAATCCTTACGACCTTGAAAAAAAATATAAATTTTAAAAAATCATAAAAAAAATCTCTATGGTTGACCAATTTCTGAAACCATCTGACCTTTTATGGGGATTAAATAACCTTTCAGATGGTATATATTATTTTCCAAATATCCTATAAATGAGGTGCTAAAAGTTCATATGACCTTGTAATGACCTTGAAAAAAACTTTGAAAATTAATTCAAAAAAACCTATGCCTAACCAATTACTGAAATTACCTGACTACCTTTTATCACTATCCAGTGGCCCTTCAATTGGTACACTTTTTTTGCGAATATCCTATAAATTAGGTGTTAAAAATCGCGCCTGACCTTGAAAAACTTCAACCCATGATTAAAAATTTTCTAAGCCTGATCAATTTCTTAAACTACCTGACGTTTTATGACCAATTACTGACCTTTTAGACTGCATACTTTTTTTCCGAATATCCTATATATGGGGTGCTGTGGGATCTTAGCACTCCCCCAGTTTCGTCCAAATTGTAGATCTGGTCATTTGCTCGACTTACATGTCTTTGAATTCTACCCAAAAAAATCTGGAAAAAAACTTATTTTCTCAACAAAAAAAAACGAACTTCACAGCCTACTGAAATATGTTCCCCTAAAATTTCTTGGAAAATGCGTTTAACTTTTCAACCAGCGTTGCCACTTTTGCGCGATAGGAAAAAACCACAAATTATTCTATTTTGTTGAAAAAAACTGGAATCAATTTTTTTACAAACATAAAAAAATCAAAAGAAAACATTCCGCTCTATTCGTGTATTGTCTAAAATTATGAGTTTCTGTCAATTTTTTACGGATTTTTTACCAATTCTATCCCAAAGACGTAGAACCCATTTGGGAGATTTCTACTATAATAATCCAAGTGATCTGGCAAATACTCATATTAGCAGTCTTGCACGCTTCATAAGGAGCTCTAAATGGTTCAACGAGTAGGGGAAGTATCTCCTAGATCCATGTGGTATCACAACGGGCCACTGATTGGCCTACGTGAGTCGGTTCCCGACAGCCACTTCTACCTACCTACCTACCAATTTTCATTAAACTTTGTCGAAATTTGCTTCATTTAAAGTAAAATTATGAAAGATAGGAAAACGTGTCTACCATATTGAACTTTTTCGTGCCACGAGGAAATTATCGTGTCAAAAAAGCACGATCGTGCCACTTCGGCAACGCTGTTTTCAAATAAAGGTCGTCCTACTACCTACTGTACCAATATTTAAAAAAAAATTATTTATTTTTTAAAGTTCCTTTTTTTGAAAACTTAAAATTTCGAAAACGACTTGATCGATTTTAATTAAACTTGGTACAATTTTGTTTTTTTACCATAACCAAAATTAACAGTACCTTCCGTAAAAAAGCTTAAAAAACGGTTAAGGAAAATCTTAAACTCAAGGCCCGAAGCCCGGATGATCTTCTACTGAAAAAATACGCCTAAATACTTAAAGAGCTGAATATTTTTCATTTTCAACTGTTTTCTGACATTTCAGAAGCCAGTAGGGAGTATAGTGAAAAAACTGGATATTTTTCTTTAAATCCAACTCGCTCAACGCATTTATGCTTTAAACTTAAAGTACGAGTATTTCTCTTTGTGTTCGTTTTAATGTTCAGTTACAGTATTTGACAGGCTTACAGTTCGATGGGAGTTCTCTACTTTCCCTCTATGTTTCGACATGAACTATCAAATATCAAATATTATAACACCATACATACGTTACGTATACACAACACAATATCAATTGTATTACCTATACTAGCAATCGAAATGTCCCAGTTGAATTTCATCTGCAACTGACACCTTACGAGTAGCTTTATAGAAGTAGCTTCCTCCATTAAATTACAAATCTGACATAATTCTTATTTTCTAAGCACATCTAATCTTTTTTCCATTTTTGTACGTCGTCAAGTCGAACTTCAACACAATATTCCGCAGAACATTTCTAACTGCTTCTCTTTTTTTTTTCAATCAAAATGCAATTTTCCCATGAATATTAGGTGTCTCAAGAAAAACAGAACAGCGAAGCATCTGTGTGAATTGGATATTGGATTTGGATTCGAGATGAAGTTTCTGATCAGAAGGTAATGCGGGTGAAAATCATCGGATTACATATTGAAATTTATTACAAGATGTTTTCTTCATTTTTTTTTATGTTGTTGTTGTGGGTGAGGAAGGATAACAACCCTTCAGTCGATTGACTTGCACGGTGTACCGGTATTTTTGAATATTTATTTTTGTATTATTTATTATCCGTATATAACCTCTGTGTTGTGCAAATCTCTTTGCAGATTGAATGTGGAAGAGGATAATTTAAAATATGAAAAAAAAAATAATAAAAGTTCAATTGGAAATTCAATTTTTATATCGATGCTATTTTACGTTGCGGTTTTCGCTTTCCAATTTTGTCTACTGTACGTCCTCTACCGCATCGTAAAAGTTGCTTTCTGACTTTTTTTTTTTTTTTGAAATTATTATATTTTTTTTGTTCTGTTTAACAACAAATTCAATTTCGAGATTTAAGTGGAAATTTAACCGTCAAAGCGTTTTTCCGAAATTATGTATTGGTATGATATCGAAATCCTATGGCAAAGTCGACGAAATGTATGTATGGAGTAGATATATAATGCATAGACAAGAATGATATCGGAAGGGCAAAGTTTCAATTATAGAAATGCAAATTCTATTTCAATTGAATTTTTATGCGAATATACGATGAAATGGATTTGTGCGGTTTTTCCCTATAAAATTCATTTGACTGTGGGCTTCTATCTAAATATTTTATTTTTATATACTTTATATTATATCGAGGCTTTTATTTAGATTAAAAAAATATTCTCATTATGCGTTTTCAATTGAAATGAAATTTTGATAAAATATAAAGAAATAATAAAAAGCCCAAAACAAAAGGAAATGAAACAGAGATATAATAAAATTGAGGGAAGTAATTTATCTTATTTGAATGCGGATAATTTTATTACTGTTTGTGTATTAGAATCTAATCGAAGCATACAAGTGTATATTTGCAAAAAAAATTAAGCCATCAAAAAATTGAACATAAAAGTTCAACTTTTTTCAGTAATTGACTGGGAAAATTTGCAAGGTTAAAGTTTTCCAAGGTCATTAGTGATTTTATAGCACCTCATTTAAGAGATACTTATTCGCAAGAAAATTAAGTTCATAAAACGACAACGGATTGTGGTAAAATGTTAACTAGTTTCAGTATAATAATTGAACAGCCATTGGTTTTTTTTTTAAATTGATTTTCTAAGGATCATAGCGATGCTTAGAACCTCATTACTGTCATATTTGATAAAAGTATATATGTACCATCTTAAAGGTTATTTAATGCTTATATAAAAGGTGAGATAGTTTGAGAAGCTGGGTCAGCCAACTTTAATTTTTTATGAATTAAAAAAAAATAATTAGGTCAATCGTCAAATCAAAGCATTTTATTTTGTTCTTGTTTTTATTTACCCATTGTTTTTCAAAACTTTAACAACTTTTTAATAGTTTTAAGAGCATGTTTGAAGAGCACTACTATATGGCAAGTGTTGCATTCGTAGAAAAATCGAACCGCGATTTTGATCAAACTTGACATTATGATGATAGAGAAGACGAAAAACGTCGGTCTCACAATTCCGTCCGTATGTCTGTCTATTTGCCTACAGACTAAACGGACGGGTCGATTTAATTTAAACTTTGTATTTAGCATTTTTTTTTTATTTTGTAATGACCAAAATTAAGCATTTTTGGATATGTATTTTTATTTTTTTTTTAAATGACTCCATAAATTTTTCTCTCTATCTCTCGATATGGAAAAAAAAATTCCGAAAAAAATTGGTGTAAATGTAACCATGTTCCCTTAGAATAATACAATTTGCAGTGTGTATGCGCTGTAGATTTTATTAAGAGTCGGTAGCCACCGACCAAAATATTGCGTCTTAACTGATGAGCCCAACTGTCGTGCCTGGGCGAAACGCATTGGACTAAAGGTTCTAACCTTAAAGAATAAGAACTATAAGACGGATTCCATACAACTGTACAATATTCAAGATTTGATCGAACAAAAGCAATATAGAGGCATTTTAGTGTGTATGGATCTGAAAATTCCTTTGCGTTCCTTGTTATGAAACCAAGCATTTGGTATGCTTTGTTGACAACATAGTCAACATGATAACTAAACGAAAGTCTATGATCAAAAACTGCGCCTAGGTCTTTCCTATTGGTTACTTTTACAAGAGGAATGCCATTTAAAGCATAATTATAACATATTGGAAACTTTCTCCTATAACACGACATGGATTCACATTTACCGACATTAAGATAAAGAGCATTTTTATTATACCATATGGATAAGCTATCAGGGTCCTTCTGTAACATATTACAGTCTTCAATGGATTTAACCTGCTTAAAAATTTTTGCATCATCAGCATATAATAAGATGTGTGAAAAATTAATATGGTTAGGAATGTCATTTATAAATAAAATAAATAGCAAGGGACCGATATGACTGCATTGTGGGACTCCCGAAGTAACATCGATAGCTTTAGATTTAACACTACCAATTTTAGCAAACTGAATTCTATTCTATTGAGAATGAAATCCAAGTAGCTCATAATTAACTCTGTCAAATGCCTTCGCAAAGTCAGTATACACAATATCAATTTGAGATCCACTTTCAAATCCTTTATAAATTAGATCACTTATAATAGTAAGGTTGCCGAAGACCTACCTGACATAAAACCATGTTGAAATTCAGATACAAGATACAATGCGTTTGGCTGAGAAATACAATTTATCTGACACTAGTTTTTCAAAAACTTTAGGAATGGCTGATAATTTAGAAATAGGTCTGTAGTTACCAATATTCTGTCTAGAACCAGATTTAAAAATTGGCGAGATGAACGAAACTTTCCATTCATCAATAAATAACCCAGTAGCAAGAGAACTATTAAAAATTAAACAGAGAGGCAGCGAAAGCGATAATGCACAATTTTTTAAAACCTTAGGGCATATACCATCAGGTCCATTTAAAAAGAGGCTCGACCATCTGCGGGCACGAGTTCGGACGCGGGGTGCCACGCTTAAGTTTTAAGTGCTTATGAGTTCGTTGGGAATTAATTAAGTAAAATGTCATATTTTGTCATTTTCTCCACTAAGTTTTTTTTTACAGATATGAAAAAAAAACACGTTCATCTAATCTAAAGAACGCACGACCTTTTCCACACTCATTCACTTCAACTAAAGAAGGGTTAAAAAAAATGTGAACAAAATCAAAACATTGAAAAAGTTTTTTAATATTAAAAGCTTTAAGGAAACAAACAAATAACAAAACAAAAAAAAAAAAACACAAATAAAAATTTAACTTCTTCCTCTTGGTTTTGGTTTTCTAAGAAAAGAATGAAATAAACATTTGAAAAAATAAAAATATTAGTAGCGCGAAAACAACAATAAGAAAGAACAATTAATCATAACTACAATGCTGTTCTACCACTTACAGTTGCCGAAACAACCAGCTTCAATAATATTTTCTATTTTTGTTTTCTTCACATTTTCAACCCCTTGCTTTCTAAGAGAAGAATAAAAAAAAAATTAAATACTCAGCTGGGTCGCAAGAGTTTGCTTAGGGCTAATAGCTACTTCATCAATTATTATGGATTTAGATTTAGATTAAATTCATATTTCTTAAGAAATTAAATTTAGAGAATTACAAAATGTAAGCTAAAAATGTAAAGCTTTATAAATTTGAATACCAATAGATAGGTAGTGTAGTTTGGGGGCATTTTTGACAATGTATAGCCGAATCCAAAGAAATTTGATTAATTTTGTAAAAGTAAACATGAGTGGTGTTAGAGGTGATGAAAGTTTTGGTTAATTTCAAACTTCTTGAATAATTTTTTAATAATTCAAAAATTTTACACTAAAAAAATTACGGTAGAAACAATGACAAACCTAGTTTTCTAGAAAACGACTATAAGAGGGGGATGGTCTGAAACAGGGTATTTTGATTTAAATCTATATACATAAAAATGAATCCCTTTATTTTGTTCGTACGCAAATAACTCGGCTGAATATCGTCCAAATAGGATGGAGTTTTCTTTTTTGGGATTTGTATTGAAGCAGATAAACATACTTTGTAAAAAAAAAACTTGGAAAATTAAGCCGGAAAAGTCGGTAAGTCGTGATAACAACTGAAGCTTGCTCGACTTTCGAAAGGAACATTAATAACTTAATCAATTATAGGTGGAACGAAGTTCGCCGGGTCAGCTAGTATAACATATATTGGAAAACAATTAAAATCTTTTCAGCACTTAAATAATAATTTTATAGTGATCAGTTTGTGCGATGGCCGTAGTCGCTTTGAGTTGTTATGAATTCGAAGGTGGGTGGTATATCGTTTTAATCAGATCAACCGTTTTATAAATAAATATACAGAAAAGCTTTCGCGACATGGCAGAATTGCCTTTATATTTCAGCTTTAACTTTTGTTTCTTATATCAGATTGATTTTTTTTTCACGACAAAATAATTTGCCTTTACCATCAGATGTAAGAAAGGGAAGAGAAAGTGGATCTTACCCTCCTATACACTCCCGAAAAACCCACCATCCGCCTAGCTGCATGCATGTCCTTGCCGATTGCCTTTTATGTAGTGCATGTGGTGTATATATGTATATGTATATGTACATATGTATGTAATATGCCCGAAAACTGGGCGACACAAGAGATTTATGACTCAGGCATTCATCTGCAAAGGAAGCAAAGGACATAAAAAATGTTTCCTCTGGCTTTTTTTTTGTTTTGTTTTATTTTTCTTGTTTTTTGTTTTTTTTTTTTTTTTTTATATACAAAGTTACTTCGGGCCTCATTCTTGAATGATGGTGGCCTCATAGCTTGAGAGATTCATACAAAAAATTGGTTTTGTTCTTTCATAAAATAAAAGTTTTCACGTCATCAGCACACACATGCACTTATATCCTCAGATGTACTTATCCTATATGTAATAAAAAAAAAATATAAAATGTGCAGAGGGTGAGATATTATCCTCAATTGCCACCAGCATCCTTGCCGCACAGCAGTAGCAAACATAGAAAAATCAAAAGTTTAATGTTCCTAGGTGACAGATTCTTTTGCCGACATGGTTTTGGGTAAATATGCTTGTAAGGATGATATTTTTTTTTAAATCTTGCTTCTAATGGATGTGGTATTGGGAACGCTAAATTTTAGACGCCATTTCGCGACCCTAAAATAACAAGGTTCTAACTGACATTTTTGGTAAAATTGAGTTAAAAATTGCATCGTACTAAAAATGATATGCTCTTTCGATTGCTGCCATTCGCATAAGTCTATCTCTTACAGTTTCAAAAATAATTGAGCAACAGAGTTCTATCTACCCAATTTTCATTCGATCTCTAAGTTCACAAGGTTCTAACCTATACCAGATAGAACCTTGTGTACTTAGGGTAAATACATAATTTTGTAGATAGAACCTATTTGCTTGACAGATAGAAACTCCTTGTGCTGTTAAATTTGTATGTAAACCGTGACACAAAGTTCTATCAGGCAGTTAGAACCTTCTTCTGCGTCTAAGTGCACTATTGTTAAGCAACCAAGTTCTATCGATTTTTTTGAACTTAAATTACTGAATAATTGTTAAGTATATTTTTAATTTATTAATTGTAAAAAATTCAGCAAAAATTAAAATGCAGGTAAACATTCACACGTTTTGATTAAAATCAATATATAGCAAAGTTATTAAAACCCAATATTCAACGACCTCATTTTTCTCGAAAGTGATGTGTGTGCAGTTAGAACCTTTTTGTCCTAGGGTCGCGATTTATGTGTAGAACTACCGAATTAAAAATAATTGCATCCAACATTTCAATAAATCAGTTATTTTGCAAAAACCGTTAACATTATATTTCGTGATATATATTTTAGTCAGTTTGTCGAAGAAGTATAATTATTGTATTACTTTCTGGTAAATGGCTCGATTATTATAGGAAGGGGAGTAAATTTAAGTACATATCAGATTTCTAAAAAATAAATGAAAAATAATTTCGGTTTTTTTCACTTTTTTACTTGCGATACATAGATACAAATTGAACTCGAGATTTTGATAAAACTTGACACTACGATAATAGGAAGACGCAAAAAGTGGGTCTCGCAATTCAGTCCGTCTGTCTGTCCATGGGCCGATTTTAATGAAACTTGGTATAAAGTGTTTTTGGGACGTTCCCCCGACACGTTTTTTTCATTTTCATTTTCATTTTAGGACCATAAATTAATAACAGTACCTGCCATATAATTTTTTTTAGCATTTTTGGAAAATCTTATTTTTCTCAAAAATGGATCGACAGAATATTTCGAAAACGATTTGGTTGATTTTTAGGAAACTTGGTACCGAGCGGTTTTTTAACATTATCTTAAATATTTTGAACAAAAATAATTTTTCTTATACCTAGTCAAAATGTTAAAAAGCTGTTACAGAACACAATAATTTTCTTAAAAACGAATCAAATTCTTCTTAATACTAATACATATTAGTATGTCCTATGATCTACCAAAAACAAAATTTACAGTTAGCCATTATTAACAGTACATCTATAGAACCATTTTTTTTATTTTGGACCATCTCATTATGTGTGTAACCGATTTAAATTAAATTTTTTATACAAAAGCTTCTCATACTGCATATCTAAATTTTCAAAAAAAAAAAAAAAAATTTTGGATTTCAAAAAAATTCAAAACTTTTTTTTTTTTTTTTGTAATATGATATTTCAAAAACGGATGATTTTTTTTTGAAATTTGATTTTTAATTCAACATTAATAAATGCTAAAAAATGGTGCACCAATTTTTTGTCTTAAAATGTTTACAAAATTTTGTATTTATAAAAAAATTAATTTAAAAAAAAACCGCTCCCACGGTTTTAATTTTTGTTTTACTCCAAAACTAAGATTAGTAAGTTATTATGGCGTACCTACTTTTTTTAGCTCTCAAAATAATTTAAGAAGATTTTTTTAATAAATTTATTTCGAATTTTGTTGATTTTTAATAATTATTCGATTTAAGCTCTAAGTTAGATGGTTTAATACTAGTTTAAACTTAAGGTTCCCATAAAAAAATAATTTATTTATAATACACTCAATCTTTTAAATTCGAAGAAGCTTTTACTACAAGAGCTAGTTTGTGCGATCTAGTCGTGCGTTTTATTAACTTTATAAAGACTTAAATAGTATCTAAAAGGCGCTTTAACTTTAATCCTTAAAAAACAAAACATCTTTATTCACCTTTAATCTTAAAAAACTATTTTATTAGGTACCTTTAATCATAAGAGTAAGTTCGTCCAACTCAGTCATCATGCATATTATTTTTCATTGTTTTAAGGATTTTGTTTTTTGATGAACAAAATGGTTAGCTAGAAAATGTGAGGTAGTAAAACTTAACGCCCCATAAAAACCTTGATAAAATTCGTCCATAAGTATTGTGTCTTAAGATGATTCCTATACAATACGTGTATTATATCATAAGAATTTTTTCAATGAATAATACTGAGTTAACATGTTATATGCACCTACTTACAAACAAAATTTGCACAACTGATAAGTTTTTCGAAGATTTTTAATTGGTAATTTGCTTACAAAAAATAACATCGGGTGTCAAGTTTCAAAGGGAACCAATGGGAAGTTATCAGTGTGGCTCAAACCCATGCCTCTTTTGTTTATTATTTTATTGAGTTTATTTATTTTTTTTTTACTTTTTTACCCTTTAATATCTAATTTCTGTTTGATAGTTGAATAACTTTGAGTTCTTATGTTTCTTTTTGTACATTATACTTATTTTTTACTTTTTATTAATTTTTTTTTATATATAAAAAATGTTAAAGAGTTTTTTTTTTTGTTCATTCATAATACCGCATTTACGTTCGTAGTTGAGCGGTTTAGTTAAACCAAAAAAAACAAAATATTTTTTTTTCTCTTTTTTTTATCTTTTATTTTATGTAATAATATCGCATCTTAATTTTAGTTTACAATTTTTGTTAAGTTACTTTATATTAATTCATTTTAATTAAATTTATAATTGAGTTTTAAAGCTGACTTAGAGGCCGCTGTCCAGAGCAAAAGGCTGCACCTCTTAAGTCAGATGAAGACTGATGACTTAAAAATATATTTATTAAAAGCTCCACAGGTATGTAAAAGGTGTTTCACGATGTGTTTCCCGTGGGAAAGGAATGCACATGTTTATGAAATATTTATATTCCATTTAAATAAAATGAAATATGAGTAATAAGCTGGCGGCAGGGGTGTATCCGTTTGGGATTGGTTTTGCTGTGTAAGCAAAAATTG
Organism: Epistrophella euchroma; assembly: GCA_947049315.1. Lineage (NCBI taxonomy): Eukaryota > Metazoa > Arthropoda > Insecta > Diptera > Syrphidae > Epistrophella > Epistrophella euchroma. Next base: position 140,007,290 of record OX346245.1, read on the forward strand.
GGGGAACCTGTTATATTTTAAAAATGTGCCGTTTGGCAAGGGGACGTGTGGGGAATTACGGGCTTACGGTTATAAGTAAAGGCTCGGACGTAACTCCGCAAATATCATAAAAATGAATTCTAATAAGATATGAACTTATTAAATTATTTGTTTTGTTTGATTAATTAATTGAACACGTGAAAACCGTAACACTTTTAACATAAGCAACGAGCACACACCTTATTGTTTTCACAAAAATTGTTTTTTAATTGTTCTTAACAAAAATTGAACGAATTGACACGACACTTACGTACGACAATCAAAACGCACAAACTTTAAATTGAACGATTAAAAACACGTACCTGTATGGATTTCGGACTGCTTACAGTCCATCATCAGCATCACGGCTAATCCAATGATTATGAAAATAGAATGTTGAGTGTAATCGAAAAGTGTGATTATAAAGAAATAAAGAGAAATCCTTTGCCAAAAATGATAAAAGAAAGTAGTGATTTGATTAAAAAAGTAAGTTCAGTTTTTGGCTTTCGGTTAAAAAGAAAATTACTAGTTTCAAACCCTCAAGTCCCGCTAATTTATTGTCTCCCAAAATTACATAAAACTAGTGACAGACCAATTGTGAGTAGTGTTTCCTCTCCAAGTTACCTGTTGGCAAAATGGCTAGTTAACGAAATGAAGCTTTTACCTTCAATTAATAGCCTTTCAGTGAAAAATACGTTTGATTTTGTTGAAAAAGTAAAAAGTGAAATAATAAAAGATGATGAAATGATGGTTTCGTTTGATGTGGTTTCGTTATTCCCAAGTATCCCGGGTGATATTGCTTTGAATGAGTTTGAAAAATATTTAAATACGGTAGAAATAGGAAATGAGAAAAAACAGTGTTATTTAAATGTAGCAAAACAGTGTATGCAACAAAACTTTTTCCAATTTCGAAACAAATTTTTTTATAAAGTAGAAAAAGGAGCAAATATGGGAAATCCATTAAGTCCTTTAATAGCAGAACTTTTCATGTCAGCTTTCGAAATTAGACTTAAAAATACAAATTTACTACCGCGTTTTTGGTGTAGATATGTCGACGATGTTTTTTCTATCGTCAAAAAAGACAATTTAGAAACAAGCTTAAATGTTTTAAATAGCCAATTTGAATCTATAAAATTCACTTATGAAACAGAAGTGCAAAAAAAGCTTTGTTTTATAGACATAGAAATCACTAAAAATGACGAAAACAAAGTAGAATTTTCAATTTTTCATAAACCATCCAGTACGTTGAGATTTATTACAAGTGATTCACATTGCCCAATGCAACACAAACTAGCCGCTTTTCATTCTTTAATACACAGACTGTGCAAGTTACCGTTGTCAGTTAAAAGTTATAAGAATGAATATGAATATATAAAAAAAGTCGCAGAAGTAAACGGGTACAATGAATCTTTGGTTGATAAATTAATTTATAAAAATTCAACGAAAATAAAAAAGAAAAACATGTCAACATTTTTCTCAAACACCGAAAAGAAACACGATATGAAACATTGTGCAGTTAATTATATACCTGAAATAACGAATAAAATTTCAAAAAAGTTCCGCGAACATAACGTTGAATTGGTATATTCAAACAATTCAAAGCTAAAATACTTATTAGGAACTACAAAAGATAAAATCGAAAAAACTAACAAATCAGGTATATATGCAATTGAATGTAGTGATTGTGATGGTGTTTAATATGGTCAAACAAAAAGAACAATAGAAAAAAGATTCAAAGAACATTGCAACTACATCAAACAAAACAAAAGCCAGTGTTCATCTATAGCAGAATACGCTTTAACATTAAAACATTCAATAAATGCAAGCTGTTTAAAATTAAAAAAAGAAGTTAGGGATGAGAGAAAATTTGATGCTTATGAAAGTGTCTTCATACAAAGTGACTCAAATGCCATCAATGCTGATAACGGCAACATAACATCTTCTCTCTAATTTAATGTTACAAAAGGAATCCAGAAAAAACAAAAACAATGACTTCACCAATTGGATTAGTCGTGATGCTGATGATGGACTGTAAGCAGTCCGAAATGCATACAGGTACGTGTTTTTAATCGTTCAATTTAAAGTTTGTGCGTTTTGATTGTCGTACGTAAGTGTCGTGTCAATTCGTTCAATTTTTGTTAAGAACAATTAAAAAACAATTTTTGTGAAAACAATAAGGTGTGTGCTCGTCGCTTATGTTAAAAGTATTTGTTTTGTTATTTTACTCGAAGAATTTAAGTATGATCAAGTCTCCTGGCTAGGCGGGAGACTTAAGCCAAAAATCTATTCCCAATCATTTAGCATTTGGCAAAAATCACGTGCGTGTATTTAACGTTTATGAGACTAATTCTTAAATAGATGAATTTATTTTTAAAAATATGTATCCAGCATGTAGCTTGGATAAATATAAAACTTTTCATGAACGATTTAACAATAAACGGCTCAAGTCTACTTCGCCCTACCAATTCTGATGAAAACGGCAAAGTAGTTCACTTTTTCCACACTTTTGTTTACAAAACATCAGAATAAGTTTCGTATTATAAGGTTTCCGGTCTTCTTCGTACATATAACTCTTGCCTGATGGGAAATTACCGCTTTCCAAAAAATAAACGCAGATTAGATATTATTTAAACCTAAATCCAAGTAGACATAATACCTATAATATTCTACTTTATCTCCACCATCAGTGTGTAGCTTTTAAATTCTTAAAATTTGTCACTCGGCTTAATATGAGCAAGTGGCTCTTCTGGCATAACCTTCCATTTAAACTTTTAAAAGTTGCATCCCATTTACCCTGAATGAGACAGGCTCTATACCTTAAACATTCTTCCACACATCAGTATCTGTGTCCTATCCGCCGCTACTCTATGCAATTTGCAAGTCATTAATGCAAGTTGCAGGCAGGCCATTCAAAATGTTGTGTCTGGAATGAAAGTGGGTTAAGGCAGGGGTTTATAAATGTTTAACATTCCACTCTCGGTTCCCACTTAAACGAAACGTTATAATGTGTGCATAATTTGCTCGGTGTGAATAATCCATTTTGCATATCGCACCCCGTGGGCACAACTATAAAACGTGCAATTTTGTTTTGACCCATAACGACTCCAGTATTCAACCATCCGGAAGTTCAAATACACATGGGTATAAGGACACACATACATACAAACAGTCACACTTTTGTATACTATGTATATGAGATTAAGGACTTCCATAGCACGGCAAAATGATATAATCGCATAGAATTTCCTCTGACAAAAAATAATTGTTTTACGCCATTTCATAATGAATGTAGAGGGAAGGATATTTATGCTTGTAAATTCATTCAAACACATATACACAGTTAATTACTACTGTAATATACGTCAAAAACTTTTCAAATGTCATTAAGCTTAACCGCTAATGTGGGGATTTTTGCAATGAGCAGTAAGCATTACGTTTATAATAATAGAGAATGAAGAGTGAACTGAACACAGTAAAAGGAATGGAAAGTCTGAATTCTATGAATTGTGTGAAATATAGGGAAACCGAAAAACAACGCTAAAACAATACTTAAAAAGTTTTTTTCCCACAAAGTTCCCTATGAAGGGTTTTTGTTAGAGAACGAGATGTTTATTGTCCTTTTCCCAAAACCGCAGAGTCAAACAATCAGGGCTGTCGAAATGATTACTGTATTAAAATAAATTTTTCCCAACATGGTATTATTTTGTTAATAATTTTTATCCCATCAAATAATTTGGGACCAACGCTACGAAATCCCGAGTGTCCAAATTCCGAATGACCAAAATTCCCGAATTTTTCAGCGACGAAAATAACTGAATGAATCCCAAATTAAAAATCCCGGATAACAGAATCACAAGATCCCGAAGTACAAAATCCCGAATCACAGAATCCCGAGCATAAAAACTCTCCAAACCTTTCGGCTTTTAGCTACTACCTTTTAAGAAAAAATTTAATACTTTTTATGCGATTTTTACTATCAAAAAAAGTATGTACCTATACACTATTTTTTTGTTTTTATAAAAGATAAATATTTTGAATATTTGCTAAGTTCTTAGTACCTTTTTTATTAATATCTCTAACAAATAGATCGCCTTAGACGTTTTGAAATCAATTTTTGATTTAGTCGTACTCGTAATATTTTCGACATGTAAGTAACCCTGAATAATCTGTATACGGGGTTTCCTGCAACTCAACATCAAGCGGGTACTGGGTGATAGGGTAGGTTTTACCCGTTCTGGGAAAAGTAAGAAAACAAAAATCCTGGACGAAATTGGACACTTCCTTCTGCTAGTTTTTTCGTAATTGCTACGCGAAGGTTTAGGAAAAAAAGTCGGAAGATTCTCAACAGGTAGCGTTGTAGGCACGCATTTCGTTTTTCAGTTCAATAAATGGACTCCGAAACCGCCATGCCGATTTAGATCAAAATTTCAGGATATCTTCAATGAAAGTCTAAGAGTGTGCCTGTGCGTGTTTGGTCAACGTGTCGGTCTAGCAGTGCAGCAGCGCATGCATTTTCGGAATAATTTCAAAAAACAAGCCAGGTTTTTTTTTTTAATTTCACAAAAACTGTTTTTGTATGTGGTTGGTCAAAATTAGTCAAGCAGTTTGCCAACAATGCAGGAGCACATGCATTTTCCGAATAATTTCAGAAAACACCCATCGATTTCGCTAAAGTTTCAAGAAAATTTACGTAGAAGTCCGGAAGCGCTTGGTCAAAATTGGTTTAGCAGTTCGCCAACAATGCAGCAGCGTATGTACATGTTTTCGAACTAATTTAAAAAAACATGGTCAGGTTTTACTAAAAATTGAAAGGAATCTTAAATAGTAGTCTAAGAGTATACCTATGTATGTGTTGTTTCTTCAAATTAGGTCTTAAAATTTGCCAATAAGTTGCAGAAGTATATATGCATTTTCGGACTTATCTCATAAACCATGGGCTGGTTTTGAAAAGTTTTTTTTCTTTGAAATGTTATACTGAGAGGCTGGCTTTAAAGATTTATTATAAGGTAATTAGGTTAATGAAGAACTCCATGCAAGCATGAAAAGCCATCACCTGGCTGGAACAAATACTTTATTTTGAGAGCGATACAACGTAAGCCGGACTCCGCTAGTTTTTTTTTTTTTTATAAAAGCCATGTTTGGCAATGAACTCTAAGCCAGTATTTCCTTATTCAAAACAAAGATAATTGCGTTTAAAAATCGTCACTTGGAGTTTTTGTTCGCATTGTAATTACATTTTTTTGTGTTAAAAACCTGTATTTTTAACATTTGACCAATACTTTTAATAATTGTATCTTTTAGATGATATTCAAAAGAAAAAAATTGCTAAAAGATATTTTGTAACTGAAAAAACTGTGTGAAAAAAAGTATCATAACATTTTTTGTTATATTTTTTCAATAAATAACACACATATGAATTTTGAAAAACTTACACATTTCAGAGTTAAAAGTTATTATATCTTTTAAACGGTCAACATTTGGAGAAAAATTTAATGTTTACTTATAGAAAGTTATACAATAAACAAACTTTACATGAATATGATTTCAAAAACACAAATTTTAGAAGTTGCATGCAAAAAACCGACATTTTCGTCATTAACTTTAGGGTTTTTAAATGGCTATATCTTCTAAAACGGTAAGTCTGAAGTAGAAAAATATCGGACCCCATTTTATTAAAAATTATATGATCTACAACATTTACATGAAATTTATATCTCCAGATTTTACCGTTAAAAAGTTATATTTGAAATTAACACGTACATTTTTTTGACATAACCCCCAATAGCTTTTTATGTACATTTTTATCCGCATTCCAATTTCAAAAAGACCAAAAAAAAACTTAAAAAAAAAAACCACGAATGAAGTGCAATAAGATTTCGAAGCAGCGTTGCCGAGGTGACACGATCGTGCTTTTTGACACGATAATTTCCTCGTGGCACGGTGGCATGAAAAATTTTAATATGGTACTTTTTTTTTATTTTCATTACTTTACTTAAAATGAAGCTAATTTCAACAAAATTAATTGAAAATTTGTCCAAATTCCATAAAAAGTGGACAGAAACACATATTTTTTGACAATGCACGAGTAAAACAAATGATTTTCTCGTTATAAAATGTATTACAGTTTTTTCAACAAAATCGAAGAATTTGTAGTTTTTTTTCATATGGCAAGAAAATTGGCACGTTTTTTCAGAAAATATGGTACATTAATTTTATTTCGAGGGGTAACGCTGTCTCGAAGCCGTTTTTTTCAGTCAGAAATATTAATAAATTAATGTGTTTATCAACTCCAATTTATTAAATTATTCATAAGCGACAGCACTGCGTGTAATACAACAATGCAAAGATACACATAATTTCATCAGGGTTGTCGTGGTCGTCTGTGGAGGGGCAGAGATGGTTATAATAACGAATGAGTTTAGAGTTTTGTTTAATGACGAAGTTAGTTGAATTAATTAATTTATCGAATAAAGCTCTCTAGAGGGTGATTTTATTTTAATCAACACACAAGGAAAAAAGGAGTAGGTTAGGTCGGTAGCTTAGTTTATTAGTGTAGGCGGAAGTTACAAATGTAGTTGATGGTTGGGGAAATTTTATCATAAATGTCTGTCTCTTGGGAATAAGAATATTATATTTTTTGTTCTCAAAAGTTTTACTATTATTTTATTAATTAATTTGAAAAAAAAGACAGTAAATTTTATTTTATATTAAAAACACGATGGCTTTTTAAATCCCAAATGTAAGATTGATTTTTTTTTTTTTGTAATGGAACTATGAAAATGGGATTTAAGACTGAAACTAAACTTTGTAAGACCAGTTTCAGTCTCGTTGAATTTTCGAAACTTCAATACCCGCCCTGATTTTTGTTTCCGTTGGCTGATAAGTTGGTTGTGTAAAACCAAGTCTCGGTTCGGTCTTAACGTCTAAACCTATTTTTGAAAAAAATTGTGTCTAGTTTCGTCTTGTCTGATGAGACTTCGATCAATGCTCTCGATATCAATATCTAGTAAAATGAATTAATAATTATTGATACAATAGCTTATAGAAAACCGGTGTCTTATTATATGACTTTAAGGGCACGAGTTGCGTCGACGTATACAACTAAAAAAGCTTGATTTAATACACATGTTCTTATGAGAAGTGACCTTTAGCCAGGCGACGGACTCAACGTAAGAAATAGCTGAACTTTTAACTTTTCTCTTCGACAGGTCCGTTGTCAATTGTCAATAGCATAGGTTTATTCGATGACGGTGACGGGATTGCATTTGGCGCATTATTATTCTCTGAACTTATTTTGATGAATTTTGGTCACTCTAGTTTACTTGCAATAAGTTAATTAAAGTGATTTTTTTCTACGCGCATAAAAATCCGCGTAAACATCAAATTTTATAATTTTGCAAGAGTGGAGTGAATACTTTGTATAGAGAACGTGTACACAGATAGGTCATAGGTAAATTTATTCGCACATACTTATATTGAGCGTGAATAGAAAGGGTAGACTAAATTTTTTTTTCGCGCTTGCGGAATTGGACCCTAGCTTCTGTATTTATACAAAAAATCGATATACAAAACTGACAAAACGTTATTGTCTGCGAAATTTTTGCCGTTGAATAAAGCTGTCAAAACAACGCCACGTATCCACTGGGTCACCCCTATCCATTTCATAAGTCAATGTCAACGGATCTTATACCGCAACCCATGTGACGGACTCGATGGGTCGGGCCCTTTAAATACTGGCTGACTGCAGTAGCCCGTGGCGTAATGATTACTACATTGGAATGTCACGCCAGAGCTCTGGGTCCAGTTCCCCTAATTCCACAAAAAAAAGTTTTTCAAGGCCTGCCTCATGCGAGAAAGTATCTCGAAATGTATCTTTTTTCAAAGAAAAAAGCGGCTCAACTTAGCCGTTTGAATTTGGCAAACACGCACCACACAGGAATGGTTGGGAGATGTCACTTAAGCCCTACTTCAGGAGCTGTTGTGCCACCAAATTTAAAAAAAAAATTCATTTTGGCATAAGGAATACTGCCTTCAAAGTCCATTGTTGACACTAGCTTGCATAACAAGTTTTGTCGAAAATATTTAGTTTTTTTAAAAAATAAATTTTTAACTGTAAGTTATATAGGGGAAAGCATGTCAAAAACGCTTGTAAATCATAATATTTTCTACAAAAAAGATTGTCACATTTTTTTTCTTCTGACTTACCGTTAAAAAAAGATATGACCATATTTAAAAAAAACGTAACATGACGAAAATGTCGGATTTTTTCGCATATAACTTCTAAATAGTGTATGTTTTTGAAAAGATATTCATGCAATGTTTGTTTATTATGTTACTTCCCACAAAAAATATTTAACATTTTTTTCTTAACATTGACCGTTTAAAGAATATTATCACTAAAAAAAAAATTGGTAAAAAGTCAGAAAAACTAACTATTTGCTTTTAACTCTGAAATTTCAAAGCTATGCAAAATTAATTCATACTAATTTTATAGATTATAAGATTTCTAACAAAAAATGCTGAATGAAACTCTACCATAAAAATTAGTCCACTGTGCATCGTTAAAGTCTAACATAGTAACCAAAGGGATAGGTAAGGTTGCCGTGGTTGCCAGCAGAGAGCCGACGCACTTAGACCATAATTTGGTGCATTGTGATACCACATTGAATCTAGGGGATTTCCTCACTAGTCGTTGAACCGTTTGGAGCTTTTTACGAAGTGAGCGAGATTACTTATATCTATATTTGCCAGATCACTAGGATCATTACAATAGAAGTCTCCCAGATGGAGTCTGCGTTTTTGAGATAAAGCAGGTCATGTGCAGAGAAGGCGAGGAATCGATTCTTCTTCGTCCATGCAGTTTCTGCAAAAATCATTAAGCCTAGTACGCAGATCGGGAAAAATTTTTCTTTTCATACAAAATTTTTCCCAGCACAAGTTTTGTCTTCAGTTTTTTTCCAGGCAGTACGCAGTTCACGCGCAAAATTGTGACGTTTGTACCCGCTGTAGGGTGAAGTCTCCACTAAATTTTGCCAGGAAAAATTATGTTCGAAGCATTATTTTGCGGGAAATAATTTTGCACGATAAACAAGATCAACTATTATTTATCGATAATTTTACGAAAAGAAAAAAAAAATGAAAAAAACATTAATTTTGCCCGATTTTTTCAACGTTTTTGTAGAGACTAGAATTGTAGAGATAAAATATGTCTTTTCCCGATCCCAGTGTAGAACTAGTCTAGTCGAATTACACAAAAAATAGGCCTGAAATGGAAAAAATTAGATAGGGGCCCCTTCCCAACGATTAAAAAAAAATTTACTGTCTTTTTGTTTTTAATTAAAAAAATGGTAACTAACGCGCTTAACAGATGAAAAACGATTGTAATTATATTTTCCGGATTAATTGGAAAAATATCAATCCTAGGAAAAAAACTGTTATAACCAAAGTTGTAGATAATTAAATTCTGAACAACTTTTGTTAAGTGAATTTTTAGTCAAAAGTTGAAAATAAACGAGTTATTCAACGAAAACGAATTTCCCTTAAATTCAAGATGGCGGCCAACGCAATGGAGCTAGGCGGTCGAAAACTCAAATTTAGACTCCTTATAAGCCCCCTTAACAATTAAAATAAAAAAAACCCTATCTATTTTTTCCATTACAGGCCTATTTTTTGTCTAATTCGACTGGACTAGTTCTTTTATCTAGAGCGGTCCGCCATACCGTCACACCGTAAGTTAGAATCAGTCTGATTACTGATGTGTATAGCCAATAAGTAATACGGGGTTGGAGACCCCATTTTTTCCCAATAGCTTTTTTGCATCAGAAGAGTGCCACTGTGGCCTTTTTAACTCTTTCCTGAATGTTAGGTTTTCCAACTTAACTTTTTATCTAAAGTAAGACCCAAATATATGTGAAAGTTGGTGGTACACCTTTGATAGAAAGAGGGTCTGTAGGGGGAATTTTATATTTCCTGGAGAAAAGGACAAGATCTGTTTTGTGGGGGTAAACATCCAGTCCTCACCCATTTTGTTAGCTTGTTTAGAGCAGGTTTCAGGATGTTTGCCTGATACGGCAATAGCAATGTCATCAGACATCTTAGCAGCTCATTCACTAAACCAAGTTCCAAAGAAGGGGAGATAGGACACCGCCTTGCGGCGTACCTCTACTCACGCTCCTTTTTGCAGAAAATCCGCCCAGCTTTGAATTAATAATCCTGCTAGTCATCATTTGATTTCTTAATTCTCCAAGCGAACTATCTACCTTCAGAGATGAATGACAGTGCAGACGTAGTTGCAGATGTGTCAACATTGTAAAAGGCGCCTTTTATATCTAGGAAAGCAACCATAGTACACTTTTTGAGATGTAGGGAGTATTCGATGATACGCATCAGTGTGTGGAGAGGTGTTTCCAATGACCAAAGGGTGAATCTTTCGAGATTTGTACAAGATAAATACGAGATCAAGACCAGATAAAACAAAGCTATATAAGCCAAGGATTACAGCTTATACTTAAACACTTTTTTTTTAATTTATCAGTTTTAGCAAGAATGGTACAAGCCTGACAATACCAGGTCTAGTTTCGCATCAGTGTCTTTATCCTATATATCCAGACTTATTCGTACTCCAAATTATCATCATCCACTTAACTTGGAGGAAATTTTGTTTTGACTACGGTAGATCAATTCAAGGTTTCTTAGGAACATAGGTATGAGGGAGCCTACTATAGAATCCTCTTTAAACCGAGAAATTTATTAGAAACCAAACTAAGTTGTATATAGTTTACCATCAAAGTATTCGAACATAATGCTTAATCAATTCTTCGTCCATTCCCTTATATTTCCTCGGTTAAAGCAGTTAATAACCTATATCCATTTACTCCTGGGCCCTCAACCTTTGTTCATTACCTAAATAAACTGTTAGTTGCCATGTTTCTTATTTTCCTGTATTTTTTCTCGAAAGCAAAACAAATTAATTATTGTTCCTTCTTTGGATTACCTACTCTTTTTGTCTAAAAAAAAAAACAAAACAACAAACAACAATGACAAATTATGTCCCATTAAAATGTTAAACTACATCCGGACAAGTGCGTTTAATTCGCACGCTCTATCTTTGCGTTTCCTTTTCTCGGAAATCAGTTGGAATTGGCGCAGGAGAAGGAACATGAAATCCAAATTAAGGACTCTTTCACACCTCCAGTTCCACTTCGTCTAGTCTAATCGTTGAATTTTCCAAGATAAGTAATTAATTAATTGCTTCTTTTGTTTCTTATATAGTAAATCACCATATACGAATCTATCTATCTTGCTTTCTCTTTCTCTTTGTGTTTTTTCTAGACAGTCGGAACGGAAGCGATTGAATAAAATAAATTTAAGCCGCTTACACTTCTTGGCGAGCATGTTATGTGTGCATAAGCAGAGAGAGAGAGAGCGAGTATATATAGCTCTACCTCCCTCCGCCAAGTAAAAGGATTTACGACACACAAAGCAATCCGGAATCCTTGCGTGCATCGCTGGCATTTCTTCGTTGTTCTTTCCTCCATTTCTGGCATTTTGGCTACTGATACTGATATTTCTTTCCTTGATGTTACTCGTACATGTATACACTTAGCTGGGAATCAGAACACATTTTCCGCGTGCAAATCGTATTGCACGTTTCTACTAAGTGAATATCTTAAGAAGATTAATGAACATGAATCCGATGTAGTGTACCGTATATGAATGTAAACTGGATGGTAAGGAAGAGTGTAAAAGCGGATATTATGTGTATGAAAGTTCCTGCTAAGGGGAGCTATTGTACAATTCCCTTGTGATTAAAAAAAAAGGAAAAAAATATAAAGGATTCTTTTTTTAGACGTCTTTTCCGTTCAATTTTTCAAACAAAAGAAGAAAGATTGATAGCCAATTTAGAAATCAGACGCAAATTGGAAGTATTTAGGTTTAAACTTAAAATGTTTCTTTTTTGAAAGATTGGAGATAAGTTAATTCTAGGAAAATAACAAGAAAGCTATTGATTGATTACACTGTGCTGCAAAATGAAAAAAAATGCACGAACTTTTGAAGTGACCTAGCAGAGGTTGTAGGCCTATTTGAGTACATCACGAACCTATACTTGTAAACTTTCCTATACCCTCAAAATCTCAATTTATATGATCTCCGGCACTCAACGATTTGTAGCTCGACCATATTGTGATGCTTTTTCTTCAAGGCTGAGGTAACTCACCGGTGTCCAGGATTCTTCCCAAAGAAGCAACAAAACTTGGGATTGGAAGGTCTTTAATTCCGAACGAAAAGAAAGCGTTTGTTTATTTATCAATAATTGCTAACACGGTATTTCATATACTGTTTACAATATTATATTTTCTTAAGCTACAAAACACGGAATTTCATATAATACAATTGATATCGAGCTTACAATACCTAACACGGTAATTCATATACTGTGTCCTCAGCCTGTAAACCTGAGGAACAAAACGGATGGTAACTCTCGGGAGAGAACCTGTCCAACGTTATCCTAGAAGAGGAACACGAAGGAAATAAACAGTCGGGGCCCTTATCGGAAACCCTTTGTCCCTAGTACGCAACCTAAGGAACTAAGCGGTCGGAACCCACGGAGGAGAACCTTGTCCAATGACCTCCTTGAAGAGCGGGCCAGAAGAACCAAACGGTCGGGAATCCTTACAGAAAACCCTTGTCCCTAGCACGCAATCTGGGGAACAAAACGATTGGAGCTCACAAAGGAGTCCTGTCCAATTAGCCACTGGAAGAGGAGCTTAAAGGAATCAAACAGTCGGGAGTTTTCCCTTGTCCCTAGCACGCAATCAGGGGAACAAAGTGGATAGATGACCCTCGGAAGAGAAATCTTGTCCAATGAGCTTCTAGAAGAGGAACTCAGAGGGACCAAACGAGTGCGGGAATCTTAATGGAAAACCCTGTGTCCTCAGCGAGCAAACTAAGGAAATAAGCGGTCGGAACCCACGGAGGAGCACCTTGTCCAATGAGCTACTTGAAGAGTAGTTTCAAAGGAACCAAAAGATCGGGAATCCTTACAAGAAAACCCTTATCCTCAGTGAGCAAACTAAGGAAATAAACGGTCGGAACCCACGGAGGAGTACCTTGTCCAACGAGCTACTTGAAGAGAAACTTAGAGGAACGAAGCGGCCGGAAGCTCTTAAAGAAATCCCTTTATAAGTAAACATTAACTAAATAACTAATAATATTTGCCCTGGCTGACTCCCTAACAATTTATTTCCAAAAAGTTAGAATGGCCTCTTAAGCAGAGTAACCTGCTAAGCAATGCCTCTCTGTCGCCGAAACACCTAATCAAGAGGTTTTTGTTTGAGGCCCGATCTTTAATCCTCTGTACACTAGATTGGTACCCACACTGGACGAGAAAGAAAGACCATTTCACACTGGACGAGAAAGAAAGACCATTTAGTCGATTGTTTCACCTCGCCTTATCATATTCTGGGAAACGAGTCAGTGTGAACTGACAGATTGCGAACGAAATATTATTTATTTCAAATGACCGGGTGGGTGCACAGTGACTATGCACTAAACAGAAAGGGTGTATATGGTGGTCGTACCGTCTTGCTGGTAATTAGCATGGGTACTTTTAGGGTGTATGCGGTTGTCGCATCGTTTTGCTCGTAATAAGCTATGGGGTATTGTAGGATGTTGTAACGCTTCGTTACAATATTTCACCCGATTTATAATATATTTACGGTTTTAAAAAGAAGAGTAATAGCTCTTTTAAACGATGTATATAAATATGTAGCACGCACAATAATACCTGTAGATTTCTTAAAGGTTATCAGTAACTAACACTAATTGCCCACGTTTGAAGACCGTTTTTGGCAACAGCTTGCATTACATTTTTTTGTTAGTACTTAAATTTCAAGTGCTTTATATAATGAGTCAAACAAGCTATCTTTCTTTAAAATCGGTAGATAATTGTTGAAGTTATGCATTTTGCAAGATATGTAACCTTGATCATACAATTTAGTACTAGATAGGTAGGTATTTAAATTTCATTACATGATGATATGACAATAATTCCAAGGCGCATTTTTACTTTGATATTTTAAGGAGTATCAGTTCACGAATCGAAAAACACATTTTTCACAATTGCACCTGGTGTTGTTTGGCCGCCATCTTGTTTTTAAAAATTATTTTGATTTTCGCCAGTATTTGGGCTATTTTTGATCCCAGAAAAAAAAATTTGTGCTACAAACTTATAGCAAATTTAATTTACTACAAAATATTTTAAGTAACTTTTTTTGATAATTGCTTATGTTTAAAACCTACAATGCATTTTGTTCGAATTAAAAAATGACGAATGTAAAATTTCAAGTCCTACTTTTAACAATAAAATGCTCTGTAGCTTTTTAACAAAAGCGATTATCGAAAAAAGTTACTTAAAATATTATATAGGAAATTAAATTTGCTACAAGTTTGGCATTACAAATTTTTCTTCTGGGATCAAAAACAGGCCAGTCACTTGCGAAATCATGTAATGAAAACTAAATACCTATAGTACTAAATTTTATGATCAAGGTTATCTTGCAAAATTCATAACTTCAACAATTATATACCGATTTTAAAAAATGATAGCTTGTTTGACTTATTTAAGAAAGCACTTGAAATATAAGTACTAACGAAAAAAAAAATGTAATGCAAGCTGTTGCCAAAAACGGTCTTCAAACTTTAAAAAAACGTGGACAATTAGTGTTAGTTTCAGATAACCTTTAAGAAATCTACAGGTATTATTGTGCGTGCTACATATTTATGTAGGTACATCGTTTGAAAGGGCTATTACTCTTCTTTTTAAAACTGTAAATAAATTATAAATCGGATGATATATAGTCGAGCTAGAGCCAAATTAATAAACGTGGATTAGCGAAGGATTAGACCTTATTCCGAAAACTAAGTGCAAAATGCAACATTTTTACAAAGAGACATTTACTAAACTACAGGGGCGAACGCAAACGCAAACCCCCACCCGAAATTTGTAAAATGAGAAAATAAGGATTTATTTTCCTAAAAAAAAAAAAACAGTTATAATCAAAAAAAGATGACCATTGTCAAGAAAAGTATCATTATCTTCTTCTTTTATTTATTTTTATATCCTCTTTAATATAAATTTCATAGAACGGTCATCTTTTTTTGGTTGCAACTTTTTTGTTTTAAATTTCACGATGAAAAGTGTGTTAACATAAATTGTAGAAAATTTAATTATCTACTTAAATATGGTAAAGTTTTGTTTGTGCGATGTTAGGTTCTCAAGATATCGCGAAGACATTTTTACGCCCCCTTTTCTAAAATGGCGGACAAATGGGGGGGGGGGGGGGAGTTCAACCCCGAAACCTCGTTTTTACACTCTCACTGATCCCTACTACAGATCCATCAAAAAAAATTTTATCCTGTACAAAATACAAGGTTCGGCCAAAATTTTGTAACATTTCAATGGACTATCTGGGTGCAACCTTTCTCGTATCTGTGGCTTCAAGCGAAAAGTCTTTCTCTTGTCTTATTCACAGATTAAAAACGAATCTACGCATCAAGACTGGTGAGAAGCGATGAAATGGGTTGATATTAACATATGGGATATTGAGGCGAATCATGAAGAGAACCTTGTTTTAATGGCGAAAAGGTTCCAAGACGTATGGATATACTTTTGAAAAAAGGCATGACGTCATGTATTGATTGATTGCATTATTTCAACACGATTACCTACAATATAGTAATAAAATAAGTTATTTATGAAAACCTCATATTTTTTTCAAACCCCCCCCCCCCCCCCCCTCCGCTTTTCCACGAACATTTTGTTTTTATTAATGGAAATTTTTAATCCGTAGCTTAACTCTTATTCCATGGTGTAGTAAACTTGTGGAATAAATATGGAGTTAGCGTTTTTTATTAATATGGCTGTAAAAATTTAAATATTTTTAATAGATGAGTTGAAATTACAGTGTGCCATGTTGAATTCTCATGATTCTCAATCAAACTTGGCACTGGTTTAATACGCCAATAGGTCAGGTAAAATACTCAAGTGAGCATTGTTAAAATTACATCGAGTCATGCTAATTTAACTATATTGTCGCGGAAAGTTAGCATCTATTCTGTGTGTTTTGATCCTTGAGTCCTGTAAATTGTACTGGCAATTACTGTTAGTTGAAAGGTAATTTATCTAGATTTTCTTATTGATTGAAAAGGATTATTTATTTTCGATAGTGTTAATCTTACAAGCTATCATGTATTTTTCAATAAGCGTCTTTAATTTTTAACAAGATTTGAAAATAATAGGTTAATTTATGGTTTATTTTATTGCTATTTTCTTTGAGTGAAGATAATATCGGAAAAGCAACTAAGGCAAAGTTAAACAAAAACCAATCGAACATAGAATTTTAACAATAAAAAGTAGGTATTTGTTTTTAAATCAGAAACCTTTTTTTTTTTTTTTTTGAAAATTGTGGTCAAAACTTCTGTTTATAATTTCTAGACTAGAAGCTTGTGCGAAAAAAAATTGGCGAATTTACGGAACAAACCTATAATATTTCAAGAAGAAAATGAATAACACATTTAATAGAAAACTATTATTGTTGTTGTTTTGTGAACTACATAATATTGAACAAAACTCAAACGGGAGTTTTTTACGCCCTTTAGTCTAATGCCTTTCTCCCAGGTACAAGCACAATAGTTACACTCATCACTTAGATGCTGTTGCACCTTTCTAAAACGCACAATTTTAGTCCATGGCTCCCGGCACTAATATTTACAGTCCCATGATAAATGCAATAGGTATTGTTGGCCATATAGGTACGTATTATACATAGTTCTTGATGAAGATTTAATTTTTCAAACAGAGTTCATTAAATATTTTCCATTCAAGTCAAACTAATCCTTTTTAGAAGCTTAACAACCTTTCGCTGAGCATACTTATAGGAAAACCAAAAAACCTGACACCATACACAATCAACAATTTCTCGCAAGGATATAATTGAAAATTTCAATTAAGCGAAAACGATCCCCCACGAGGGACTACAGAAAGCTATAAGAAGGTATATGCTGATGAAACTTGTCGAGTCAGAAACCGCAGCTATTCTACTTCACAATGCTTATACTTGACTCTTCAAGAACACACACATTCTATCCCATTTTATCCTGTGAAGTAGTTCAAGGATATATTATTTCGAGTAAGAGATAGAGATATAAACAGGGAGCAGGGCTTTTTATATGAGATGTGGTGCATTGTCAAAAAGTTAAAGGATAATTTGCCAAACATATAGGTATATGTACATGCGTAAGTGGTATACATGTATACTTCGCTTATGAAACGAATGAAATACCTCAAGGAGATGACGCTACAGCTTCAAACATTCTGCAAAAGTCATCATAAAAGGCACAGCAAGGTCCTTATAAACCGGTTGGGGGTTTTGTTTGCTGCTGCACTGCACACTGCAGGCATATTGACTTCTAACAGCTCTTAAAATTGAAAATATACAGAAAAAACCACAAGAATATGTCGACAAGGAAGTTGGAAATTTACGCCATTGGCAAGAAGTGTTGAAAATCCTTCAGATCCACTAGATCCTTATAACATTCACTCGATTTCTCTTTCTCTTTTGTAGATAGGTAAATCCTCGACCAACAAAAGAAATAATTTGAAACTAGTATTTTTTGTGTATAGTTTTTGCAAAACTTTGAAAACCTTTCCTTTGGTGTCGGTCGTCTTCATCATCGTCATCGTCACCTCATCAGGATAATAAAACACCAAGAATTTTGCGAAACATCCTTTTCGTTTTGCTTCTACATAGGTATATCTAGTAATCTCATTATAGTATCTGAAGGACACGGTAAATATTTCATACCTACATCGATCAATCTTCTTTGTCTATCCGCACACTTTTTATAAAATAAATACAGACCTTCGAGTTTTATGCGACTAAAAGGGTTAGCTTTTCAAAAGGACGAATGAGATAAAAATTAAAAAAAAAAAATTCTAACGGCAAATAGGAAAATGTATCCTCCTCTCTCGGTTCGTTCACAATTTGTCCTTAAAATGTTCTTTGTGTCCATTTGACGAAGAAGGGAAAAAAATGTTCTTCTCATTGGATAGAAAATATTTCCCTTTGTGTTTTTAACCAAAGGAATTTTCTTTTCCTGTTTTTTCTATTTTTTCTACTTTTGAATTTTTTTTTTTTTTTTTTACAAAATATAGTTTTCATTCTGTGGGAGAAAAGATGGTCGATTTCTGGTGCAGGATTTCATTCATAAATTTCAGCTCTCGGACGTCTGGACTATGTTGTTAGTGTATGCGCGTCAGCGAAGTTATAACATTGTTGAGAGATGACAGAAACGAATTATAATCCTGTAGCAAAATGTGGACGAATATATAAGTAAATGGAATCCTTTGGTCCTTTTTTTTTTTTTTTTTTTTTCTTTTGGATATGTTGGGGGAACTATGGGGCAGATGGAGGGCAGTAGAGAGAGGTTCTTACGTTCTTAGGAAATGATGGAGAAAGAAAGGTTTTATGTTGACTTTTATTTTGTTGCGTTAAGGATGTGATTTATTGGAGCGTTTGTATGGATGAGCCCATGAAATTAAGAAAGAAATTGCTTGGAAATGAATAAATAAAATGTCCTCTTGCTGAAATTAATTGCATTTTGCTTTGACAGAAAAACCACTTTGGTGTGTAAGAAGAAAGATTGAAGAGGCGGTGTTTTTTTTGCTTTTTTTTTCTTTTCATTTATAGTATAACACCACCTGAAAATCATGAAATGTTATATGGTAAGCTAAAAGAACACATATATTATGTAATAAATTATATGGTTCATACACGAGTATGCATATTGTACTATATGTAGTAGACCTAAAATAGGTATGATGTAGGGACCTACTTTATGGGTTTTTATAGCTTTGGGCTATACATTTCAACTTTTATTATTTAAGTGGGTAGGTACTCAACTTTCTTAGATATTAACCTAAGTGTGTATGTATAATTTTGAAACATACGTAGCCAGGTATACTACTACATACATCATTTCTAGAATGGTTTTGCTTACCTTTGATATACCTAGAACAGTATTTAAGCTTGCAGGAAAATTAGTTCCTGTCCAATTTCATCATAAATGTATATATATGCAAAATCTACAGGTATTTCCCTCTCTGTAAGGGAACTATTGAAATTGAAAAAAAAAGCTATCAACTTCAATTTTTTCCTCATTCAATATTAATAAGATCGCACGAACTTGCTCTTGTAGTAAAAGTTTCTTTGAATTTTAAAGATTGAGTGTATTATAAGTACCTACATATAATTAATAATAATAATTATATATGCACATATTTATCCATATACATACATAATAAATTGAAAAATATATGGAAATAAATTGAAAACTTATTATTAAAAATCAACATAGTTCGAAATAAATTTAGTAAAAAACTCTTCTTAAATTGATTTTAGAGCTAAGAAAAGTACACCATCTGATTTATTTAACATATCTTAGTTTCTGAGAAAAAATTCAAAATCGTAGTAGAAACAAAAATAATAAATCTTTTATATGAAAAATTTTGTAAAAATTTAACAAAAAAAAAAAAATGGAAAATTTTGGTATACAATACTATTTGAATTTTTTAGAAGATTCTCCATAGAAAACATTTCAAAATCAACTAATTCCTGTTCGAGAAAAACGAAAATAAAAAAATGGTTCTATAAGAGGTAGCATTTTAAAACCATTCTTCGGAAACTTTATTTTCACCAAAAGATGGCCTAAGCCCAATAAAATGTATTAATGTTTTTTTTTTTTTAATCTGTGGAGCCATTTTTGAGAAAAATAAGATTTTCCAAAAATTCAAACAAAAAATATATGGCAAGTACCGTTATTTTTGGTTCTTGAAATAAATTGAAAACTTTTTATTTAAAAATCAACACAATTCGAAATTAATTTAGTAAAAAACTTTTCTTGAATTGTTTTAAGAGCTGAAAAAAGGTAGGTTGATTTATTTAACAAATCTTAATTTCTGAGAAAAAAATGCAAAATCATAGTAATTTAAAAAAATAATTATTTTTTATATATAAACTTTTAAGCATTTTAAAGAAAAAAAAAAATATTTTAGTATTTATTAATGCTGAATTAAAAGTTTAATTTTGAAAAAAAAAACATCTACCCGTTTTTGAAAAATCGAATTTTCAAAAAAAAAATTGTAAAAATTCAAAAAAAAGTTTGGAAAATTTTGGTATAGGTACAATTGCTATTTGAATTTTTTAGAAGATTCTTCATTAAAAAAAATTATCGAAATCAGCTAATTCCTTTTCGAGAAAAACAAAAATAAAAAAAAGTGGTTCTTTGGGAGATAACATTTAAAACCATTTTTCGGAAATTTTATTTTCATCAAAGCCTATAATAAAATCTATAGAAATTTTTGGTTGAAAATTCTGTGGAGCCATTTTTGAGAAAACTAAGATTTTCCAAAAAATGTTATGGCAGGTATGTACCGTTATTTTTGGTCTTAAGAAAAATGAAAAAAAAAACGTGTCGGAGGAAAGTACCTAAAACGCTAGGTACCGCAAATTTAAATAAAATCGACCCATGCTCTTAGGCTGTAGGCGAATGGACAAATGACAGATAAACAAACGGACGGACGGAATTGCGAGACCCATTGTTTTCGTCTTCCCTATCATCGTAATGTCAAGTTTGATCAATATCTCGAGTTCGATTTTTTTACGAATCTAAAACTTGCCATATAGTACCCATATATATGTATATCGCAAGTAAAAATGTTACCATTCTTTTTGTGAAGAATTATTGCTTGATATTTCTCAAAATATAAAATTACAGTTTCCCAGATATTTACAGGAAAAACTGATATTTAGCTGATTCATTCTAAAACATCAAAATCCATTGTTCAATTTAAGGTACCTATACTGTCGTATTTTTTTTTTTTCTTCAAAAAATTGATAAATTTGAGATATTGGCAAAGAACTACAAAGTATTGACCCTTTTACACGCCATAAAATCAAAGCTGCGGGTTTATAGATGTCATTTAAAGAAATATTAAACACATACAATCTACCACCCGAATTTAGATTTTTGGAATTATTTCAAAGTTAATGTTTAATTTTTTTTTTGGTGAAATTTTATTTTGAGAGAAACTATTACGATGAATTTTCAACTAATGACCATATTCTATCGACTGTTTTGAGCGCCAAATAAAAGAAACATAAATTTTTTAAATATTTTCCAAAAAGCAACAGGTCTTTGAAAAAACAAAAAAATTGAACGAACCTGCAGTTTTTTTAATTTCTGATCAACAACACCACCGAAAGAACTATAGAGTGTTAGTGTTCTCTGGCTTTTACAATAATTTTATTTTAACAGTAAAAGTACTTTATTTAAAGCTTGCAAGGTTTAAATAGACACCTTTAACGAAACATTTTTAATATTATCCTGCGTTATTAATACAAACTTAGGTAAGCCATAGGCAACTTCAAGTGAAAATCTTCATACTATAAGTAAGTTATTAACCATCGCCAATCCGATGTCTTGAGGCTTTAAATATAATCACGAACCTAAATCAAACCAAAGTCAAAATGATAGATCTAGCCATATTATCTAATGTACAACATCACCCACACGATACCATCACCTTTATATCAAGCTTCCAGTTGAATTGTTCTCTTAAGGCTGTCTTATTATTTGCGGTCTCTTTGGTTTTGGTATGGTAGGTACTTCTCTGTATTATTGTCTCAACAGTATATAGCACTCCCCCAACGCAGCATCAAGGATTAATTGCCAAGCCATGCAAATAATGTTCATTATCCTAATACCTAATACAGAATAGCACAGCGCGTTATTTGTATTATAATTATAATGGCTGCCATAGGGAATGTCATGCAATATCTCGCCCACTCACAATCTTTCATATATAAACATTATGCAAACTCCAGTTACGTTGCTAATTAAATCAGAAATTCACCAGTTATTGGCTTATCCAACAGTACTTTACTCAACACACGCGTGACATTTTGTTTTCCAAGTATTCCGCTTCTAGCATTGCATCGTGTTCGCATTTAATATTTGAATAGTATTTGAATAGTTTTCTCTCTAACAGCATTTATGCATTGTGTGTGGCACTTTAAGCGAACATGCCACACCGCACGCTCTTGTGCTCCTTCCGTCTTGCTAATAAGGATAAGAATGTAGAAAAATAATCTACCTACCTCTACGTTTTTATTTTATGTTTTCCATTGCTATCGTCATGATGAATTTATAATTTTTCTTCAAATGCAAAAATAACGGTGTATATTGTTGTGTTCGTTGGCCTAGAGACCTAAAGAGCTTCCTTTTCCAGTTTGTTTTATTTTTTTTTTTTTTTATTATTCTAATACAGCTTTGTGTGACGTAATTATGCTACTGCCACTGGGGTTTTATGCAGCGTAGCAAATAAGAAAAGGACTACTCAACTCACATGTATGGTGGAAGGGCGTTTGAAATGCTACACTCCTGCGAAATCCGGTACAACTTGAGCTCCTCTTTAGCCAAACCAACCGGAGATCATTTTCAACACTTTAAGTTGAGTTGGGCTGGGCTTGGTCTACAAAAAATTTGCAATACCTACCCCAACACACATAAGTTGAAGAAGGAAAGGGAAGTATGAAGGACACTTGCAGTGGGGCATTCATATGCCCTCAGATGCAATTCCTTGTTGACAAAAACACACTTACACACAAACAATATTTTTATAAGTTTGTACATATGTATAAGTCAACCTATACATGATGTATTTATACAAAACTGCACATATTAAGAGTCACACGCAGAAGTTAAAACACTTTAACTGCCATTTTCACTGAGCTGAATGATGCTTTGTGCTTTGCGGAAACTGGACGATAAGGGCTTCTCACATTTTCTATATATGTACAGTTTGGCCGGAAATAAAACAAAAAACAGGATGTTTGACAAGAAAAGAATCATCTTTTTATTTTTACTTTCAAGTGCACGAAAGAATCAAAGAAATTAGCTGTTTGACGAGTTTAAGTACACCGTCGCCGTCGTAACGTTTCCTGTCTCTCTCTCTTTTATCGTTATTTCTATGGGCAGTGCTCTAGTAAAATAGTCAGTTGCATTCAACAATTCAACCGTAATACTCGCATTTCGAGGAATGCCCATCAGTTTACCCTTGATCCCAATTTCGGGCGTACTGTCAAACAGGGTTGCCATGTCTTTAAGTAGTTTCATAGCCCAATTTAAACATTTTTGTAGCCCAAAATCGGAGCTGAAAAAGTAGCCCAAATAGTAGCCCAATACCAATAAAAAAAAAAAAAACATTTCTGACAACTTCAATGAAAATTTATTTTTATTTTAAAAAACAACGAAAAATAAAATAATTTTTTTCTTTAAACAAACAACGAAAAATAAAATAAATTACGTTGTTTGGTTAAATTTACTTATCATTTCATTTAAAGGCTCTTCCAAACCAACGCGATTATTCGGCGCGACGAACGAAAACAACAATAACAACACGTGGTTGTCAAACAAAACAACACGTTGTTGTTATTGTTTTCGTTTGTCGCGGCGAATAATCGCGTTGGTTTGGGAGAGCCTTAATGGTGAAAAAATTTTACAGCAAATTTTTTAAACCGTAGCATCAATACGCATAATTGTATCGAGTGATGTTGTAATTAATCGATTTCTTGGTTATACAAAGTTAACAATTGTATTACGAAATACTTCAAATACTCGAAAACTAAATCATCCGAAAAACTTTTGACGTTAAGAGCCAATTTAGTTCAAAAGTATTCCAAATTTGTTGGAAGTTTGGAGGGAAAAACGGACTCCAACTAAATTGAGGGAACTTATATTTCATTGTTCCTCCAAATTTGGAATATTTTTCGCGGTTTTCTTGCTTTTTGGAATTATCTCCAAGGGAATTATCAAGGGTATATTTTTAGAGGGAGGAAAGTGTTTTATTTATATGATTTATTTCTACGAAAAAATATCGCGCAAGATTAAATTTGGGATATTTATAGCCCAATTATGATTGGGCTGTCATACTGAAATTGTTGTCGGCAATTTTGGAAAAAGATAGCCCAATTTCCGATAAATAGCCCAATCTGGGGACTCATTCCGTAAAACGATTATCACCCGACGATAACGTTTCGACGATAGTCCTACTTCACGTAACCCTAAAAATGCATATCGTCTGGACGATCACGTTTTGACGATCAAATATTTGCTTCACGTAAGTCGATTATCATCAAAACGCTATCGTCAAAACGATGGCTTTTGGACGATACCTAAATTGGTATCGTTTCGCATTTGTTTTCATGATTGTATGTAAGTTTGTACGCGACTATAGTTAAACGAGTGAAATAATTTACTTATTTTGCAAAATGGCAACAAACATTTGAGAAAAATACAAATTATATGAAAATTAAAAAAAAAAAAACGTGTCGCCAGCAGGGATCGAACGCCGAACCTTTCGGTTAAGAAGCAAGTACCTATTCCATTGCGCTACCATCTAATGTAAATTTCTGCCGATTTCTTGGGCTTACAAACAAACCGTGCACTAAAGAACTTCGTTCTAATAACGCAAATTGTTATTATGACATTTCAATGGTGGTTTGACAATCTCTGGAAAAAAGATAGACGAGGAGATAGTGTTTGAATTACGTGAAGCAAATTATTGACGATCACGTCAGCGATAATCGTTTTGATGATTATCGTTTTGAAAATTACGGAATGACCCCCCTGGCAAGCCTGCTGTCAAGTACAGAGATTCGTTCTTTAGCCGTACTACGCGAATGTGGAATGCTCTTCCAAGCTCTGTTTTTCCCTCTCATTGTGATATTCAGAAATTCAAAATCAATGTACATCGACATCTTCTTTTAAATGCCCTCCTCCATACCTAATGCTCGCACTGTGTCTCTGACATATTAAGGGTACCGATAAACCCCTTGTGTGCGCGCTAATTATAAAAAAAATAGAGAATTCCATTATTTTATGCAAATTCTTTATAAAAAAGAATGTTTAAAAGTGCATTTTATTGGATAATGCTGTAATTTATTAAGAAAATTCCAGATTTTACTGAAGGTTACAAAGAAGTTCAAAAAGCTGAGGTTTTAAATAAATTAAATTCTAATTGTTATTAAGAATAATGTTACTGGTGTTACTCTCAATGTGTTTATGTAACCAATATTTTTAATTACATATTTAAAAATAAAATATATACAATAGCTTTATGTTTTTATATTTTAAAGTCAAATAATAAAAACATCCAGTGAAGGCATAAGAGATTTTTGAATTAAAAATGAGCAATTTTAACATGAGTTTCTCTGTTGTACAGAATACTCCTATACAAAATTTGAAAAATGTCTAATATAAACCAACAAAGTCTTCTACGGGTGTAGAAAAAAAGCTGTTAGACTTTTTTATTCGATATCAATTAATACACCGCTGTAGGCGCCTCACAGCTACAAACGCTCATATTTACATATGCAATTATGCATGCAGTATGCACAGCTAAAATTTTCTGTAAGCTCTCACATTTAACAACAAGAATGGCACAAAAAAAAAAATTATGAAATAATAAAACTAAAAAAACTAAAAAAAAGTACGTATACGCCAAAGTGTACAAGAGTTTGCACTGACTCATCTATCTTAATTGATTAAAAAAGAAAAAAATTATAGAAATTCTATGACATATGTATTGTACATAATTTTAAACATATTTAAATACATTTGATAAAAAAGACTATAAGCGGGACACACAGTCTGATAGGGTGGCTGTGTGACAGTGTGAATCTGTTGGCTCTATTTTGTTTCAAGAACGACAAGTTTACATTTTGAGAGCAAAATATGTATATGCACGACTGGATCGCACAACCTTGCTCTTGTGGTAAAAGTTTCTTAGAATTAAAAAGATTGTGTAAGTAAGTAAGTACAAATTATTAATGACAATAAATTGAACATGTATTTATCCATAAACATAATAAATTGAAGAACATATGGAAAAAGCATGAAAAACGATAAAATGATAAAACAAGTACAATATTGTCTCGCATATCCGAATTAATTATTGCAAGGGTTTATTTGGATTATCAAATTATTCGGGTAAATGAATAAAGGGCGGGAAAGGAAATAAAAATCCGGGTTTAGTGCTTAATAAAATCAATAATTGAAAAGTTGCATTATAAATACATAGGTTTATACTTATTTACTTTTATAAAATCAAAAAAAACTTCATGTATGTAATTAGATATTTCAATGTGCGTTTATGCTGCTTTCATAGCAAAATCAGTTCTGAAAGAAGAATAAATGTTTTTTTCACGCTCTCTTCTCAGTTACGTATTACACTAAAAACGAAAAATATAATTAAAAATTCTAAAATAATTAAAACTAATTTTTTTTTGTCACCATAAAAATTTTAATTAATTCTTTGACTGGCTCTTTAAGCAAAACAAGTGATGCGAGCGTTTTGTTTTTATTGCTAATACTCCAAACATTTGTAGATTCAATGATTTCAATGAACTTAAGATTTGTGCCTTCGGGTGGGCCTATACAGTAAAACCCGCTTAAGAGAAACTGCAAAATGTCATCACAGTCTTTCTTTCACTTAAGCGGGTTTTTCACTTAAATGAAAAAAAATTTCACTTAAGTGGAGTCCGGATAAGTGAAAAAAATTCACTTAAGCGGATCTAAAAATTCCATTAAGCGGAGAATTAATGCTAGAAACAATTTTATTTATTTTGTATAATTATGTTTGAATTTTGAAAATGTAATTTTTTTTTTAATAAATTTCAAAATACGTATACCTCTTGAGCCATTTGAAATGTTGTTTTGGATTTTTGTTTGAGAGGACAAAGCAATTTGTTTATAAAATGTAAATGTAAACGTTTGTGAAATAATCAGAAATTCAAATGTCATTTTCGTGGTGAAAATGGTGAAAGTGAAAAATAAAGAAGAAACGTAAGCATTCAGCAAATTCTATTTTTTTCACTTAACAGAGTTTTTTTTTCAATGAAAATATAAAATTGAACTGAAAATATGTTTCAGAAATCCGGGTTTTTCACTTAAGCGAGTTTCGCTTAAGCGGAGTGTTTTAAAGGTAATTGGTCGAAAAATACTCGGGGATGAAAAAAGTGTTTCAGATAAGCGGGTTTTTCTCTTAAGCGGGTTTTACTGTACCCGAAAAAATAATATCGCCACCACTTAGGCATAAACGCACCACAATTTGCATTTCACAATTAGACACAAAAAAAAAACAAAAACAATAAATAAAATAACAAAAATCCGCTTAAGGGTTGTTTGTGATCCTTTCTTCCTTATTCGGACTTCCTACCGAAACAAGTTCCATACCAACCAAGGGAAAAAATAAAAAATTACCATCATCGCATCGGATTGGAATTGGGTCATGATTTTCGTCGTCACCATCGTCGCCGGCCGTTGCTTCCATCGTCGTTGTCGTGTAACCTATAATGCATCCTTTGTTCCTATAAATAGCCTTAGCTTAATTTATAAACAATGTGATAGCAATAGCATGCAAATTGGGACACAGGATTATTGTGGTTCTTTCAAAAAAGCCCCGCCACACCACATCTCTTTATCATCAGGGTTTTTCATTCAAATGTGGAGCAGCGACCATGTGACCAAACCAGCCGTGAGCTAACCGGCTTCAGATAGAAGGGTCAGGCGGGCTAAAACCCGATTGAATCTTAAAATATTTTTCACATAGAACCACAAAACTAGAAAAGGACTTAATCCGCCGAGAGTGCGGCAGAAGCCCCAATATACACGGGATTCCTTGCACAACAAATGAGAATTTAATGCTCCACTCGAATATGGTTGGGGTCTGTGGACCGTTTTCGATTTCAAAAGCTCATTGGAGCTGTTTACAGAACAAGGACAAAAGGACCAAGAAAAAAAAATAAATATACATGCTAGGAGGTTAGCTGTTTTTTTTTTTTTTTTTTTTGGGGCTCAGATTTGGTGTGGGTTTTAAAATATTCTGATTTATGGGATCAACGGATTGTGGATTGCCCTAGGTTGCCTCTGGCTTTTTTGTTTAAGTTGTTCCCTTTTCATTTCGGGGATTTAGTATGAAAAGGTCTTTTGCGGAGCAAAACAAAAATGGAAAATAGGTCGAAATGCATTTGTGAACTGGATTCTTAACAAACAACCGCGGGTTTTGCAGGAGGTAAGATACATACTTATCCAGGGGCTTTTCAATAGCAATTTATTGCCTACCGTAAAACATTAGATATACCACCGGCTTCCGGCAAGGCCATTGTTTTCTTTTTTTTCGGGAGGGCGGGGGGAGGGGTAGGACTTTTCGAATATTTTAAATCTTATTTTAAAATTTATGTGTGTGTGACTGCGATGGGGGAGGGGGGGGGGGGCACTTCGGACGACTTAACATTTTGTAGGTTAACAAAATCACCATCAAGAGAGCTATTTGTACGCATTTCAAAGACGACACAGCGATGGAACGGTTTGCTTTAAGGGACAGCATTATAAACTGGTTTAGTCTCTATTAAATAGATAAATATTTTACTTTGTCCCAAATCTAATCAATTTGGTTTACCTTATGCGGAAGATAACTTCTTGAAGGTTGTGTACCTTTCCATCAATTTTTTAAAAGGTTTACTTGTATCAACATTAATTTTATTTCTTCTATTAGAAAAGGTTGATGACACACACAAAGGCAAGGTCGATTCTTTCTTTATGAAGTAAGTCCCATGGTATGTGTTAGGGGGAATGATATGGTGTACCTTAACCTGATTAGGGATAGAAGATTATTATGTGCCTAGGATTGTTGGTTGGAATTATGTAAGATTTAGATAAGATTCAGAGGAGGACGGACATATTTTTCTTGAAGATCCTTTATACCATGGCAGGTCTTTAAAATAAACATAACTCACTGTTATCAGATCAGAATCAGAAATAGGAAAATAAAAAGGTATACAGCTGCTGTATAGGACAGGAACAAGTTGCTTAGAAATTGTTTGGCTCAATTCTGTTTATTTGCTTATCATTTTTTTCTGTTTGGAAAGGTTAAATGGAAGCTTATGCTTTAAGGAAACTATTTTGAATCTGTTTTTGTTTTTTTTTTTTTTTTATCGAATGAATGAGTTTTTTTTTTGTAGAAGTGCATCTGAATTCTATATGCAATCTGATACATAAGTTAAATGAACCTTAACATGAAGGATTTGAAAAAGTTTTCGGATGGGAGGGGGGGGGGGGTGATTGTGGATTTTGCGGACGACGAAATATAACCTTCAAGTTTTAAAGGGAAGCTTTTATCTTGACCGTGGAATGAGGAGTTGACACAAAAAACCGAATGAGATAAGTAGTGTATTTCTGAGAGTTCGAAAACCCGCCAAGGCCCAGGGATAATTTTGAAGAGCTCAGTTGGCGTCTTCATATAGAGATTTTTTGAACTTCTCTGGTAACGTGGTTCTAAAACTCGCAAGAACACACTGATTAGCCGAAAGCGCCAAAAGGGAAATGGCATTACAGCTCAAAGGAAGAGTTATTCCGAATTTACATTGTCCGATTTTTCAAGTGCCGTCGATCCCTTTTTCTTTGGTAATCGGAGTAAAAAGTGAGGAAGATACCAAGTTGTTTGTTCCCCAAAACTCATACGATTTTTCCAGTCTGTTTTAGTTCTTCGTGTTGTTTATTTGATGGTGTGAGTAAATCTCAATGAAAAATGAAGAAGAAAGCAATACAAATGAGGAGGACAACGACAAAAAATCTCATTGGCAAAATCGTTTATTATAAACATTTCTGGAAAAATATTTGTGGAAGAAAAGGGCGATGTTAATCAGACTTAAAGAAAAAACAGACATACAAAATATTGTTAGCTTAATCGTTTGCCATTGACGAGATTTAGCGCATTGGGAGACTGTTATTTATACAAAAATTCCGAAAACATAGGCTTCGTAGTTTATCTGGAATAATATAACTGTCAGATCCTTTAGACTAAGCTTTTTGCAGAATCAAACAATTTTGTGGTGTAATGATTAGTGCGTTGGACTTGAACCCTCATGTCAGTGCCAGAGGTCTGTGTTCGATTATCTGCTTTTTTCACAAAAATCCTTCAAGACATTAGATAGTCATAAAAAAAGTGCCTCTTCTTAGAAGTTCAAATTTAGCAAAAAATTGTAGGTCCCTCCATTCCTGCCTAACAGTTCGTAAACAGGAATGGTTGAGAGTTGTAAGTCAATATACTATATGCCCTAGTTCTTCATGAGGTCCACCACATTTATAATTTGTATTTCTCAACTTGCAGCTAATTTACTGCAGAAACTCTGATTTTGTAGTTTTTCGAGATAGTTATGTTAATTTAGCTCCATAGTGAGTTGCCAAAATCTGAAAAAGAGTAAAATTAGAAAAATAATAACAAGAAAATGAAATATTTTAGAGTTTTTCCATCAACTTTGTATTATTTTAAGACCCGAAAAGTTTTAATTTTATATTTTTTTTTTGTAAATTAAGTTATTGTCCACTCGTTTGGACCACCGACGTTTATCGAAAAAATAGTTTTTTTTCAAATAAATATAAAAAATATTTTTTTTTTAATTTTTTGAGCACACTGAAAAATATTTTTTTTGAAATTTTTTTTCTTTTTTTTAAGTTCAGAATTTCAAAGATAATATTAAAAAAAAAAACAATCATCTAAAATTTAGAACCTTCTAAATTATTGTAGTTCTTAAAAATAATTGTAAGTGGCGATAAAAATTTATTTTTTTAGGCATGTTGATCAGATCTCAGAGATTAAAATTTTCTGAGCAATCCTATTCATGTAACTGAGTCTCTGATACCTCATATTTTTGAACCTGCTTATTATGTTTTTTGTTTTTTCAAGTGTCATCTTTTAAATTCTGAAATAAAAAAGCGAAAATATCACATACATACATACATATATGACTAAAGGCCAGTAGTTGTACAAATATTTGATCCGTGGTTCAGGAATTTTAACTCACCAATTTTGACGGATTAACTGTGGTTCAACGATGGTTCAGGCATATAATTGGCTTTTAGTGCATATTAGAACCTTGAACCATCGTTGAACCTCACTTAACCCGCCGAAATCAGCGAGTTAAAATTCCTGAACCACGGATCAAATTTGAAACCACGATTGTACAACTGGCACTAAATCGATTTTTTCGATATCTTAGCTTTCGACGCTTCGGTGGTCCAAAAATTGGAATAGGCGCAGTCAAAAATGTAAATGACCATTTTTGAGCTCAGATTTAATTTTTTGGACTACCAAAGCTAAGATTTCGATGAAAATCGGAGTCTTACCAAAAAAAAAAAAAAATGATAAATATTGGACATTTTCTACGCCTCAGCTAAATCATTATCATTTCGTTCAGGTCACTCGGATTATATTGTACATGCTTGTGTTAATTCCATGTGTGGAACTTTTTCGCTGCTGACTCAACCGGGGGATAACTTTCTTAGGCTCCGCGCAGCGTAGGGCGTTATTGGTTGCGACAAATGTGAACTTCTCGAATTTTGGGCATTTTTACTCGTGTAAAAAAATATCTAAGTTTTAGTTTTAACACACGATAATGGAAAAGCCTAAAAAAATAAGTTTCGTCACACCGTCTGTCGGTCTGTGCATTGTTACATATACGTTACGACCACTGTAATTTTAGCTTGAACAGGTGTACCGGTTTAAATTTGGTGCACAGTATTTTTGTATAAAATTCAAAAAAGATTCTGCAATATTTCAGTTTTTTAATTTTCTGAAAAACAGCTTAAAAAATGTCGATACCTGTACCTATACTGACCAAAGTACGATTGTAAAAAAAGTTTTTTTAAGTTTTTGCCATAAATTTAGCATTACGGAAATATGTTCTTTTTTTTTAAGAAACTTGATTCACATCAGCTTACATTCGAAAATTTTGAACATATATTTTTTTTTTAATATAAAATCAACCATTCACCACTAAAAGTCAAAGGTCTTTTTGTCCTAACAGGGTGATATAATATGACAATTGAATTTAGAACCACTGGGTTATTTGTTCGGTGATTTCTTTAAGTTTTAAAACTTTAATTAAAATGATTATCAGTTGAATAAAAATGATCAATAAAAAAGCAAACTCAATTAGCTTCTCGTTGGGCGCCATTTAAAAATATAAATTGATATAGTATTATCGCAGCCGGATAGTACTCTTAATATTTCCTAATTTACAACTAAAATCAACTTGAAATATTTATCATCAAGATTCAAGTTTGTTTTGTTTTTTCTTAGAAACAGTTTTATTTTATGAACCAACAAAAAGCAGATAAATGTTCCAAAACTTTTTGTTAATTCACATTTAAAAAAGGATAAAAAGCAAAAACGTTTTTCTTTTTTTTTTGTTTGTAGATGATATTTAATATTTGGAGTTTCAAAACTTCCTGCAAAAAAAAAAAAAAAAATAAACAAAACATGTATCCAAGCAACTTGAAAACATTCAGGTCAAAACAAGGCCATTGTAAGTGTAAATTTACGAGCTACCGAATCGTCTTTAATTTATTATTCAATCCCGAAGACTTGCTTCCTATGTGCGCAATTAACATTTGCTCGAGTTGTTAAATGTTCACTCCAACAAATCGCATTAAAGTTAAGATTTACCATCATCTCCTCTGAATCTTTTGCCCTCCCCCCCCCCCCCCCCTCCTTCCCATCACCGACATAAACTGAAACTTCTTGTATACGCCATCTTGCTCTATAGGTAGAGAGGAACAATCTGAGGGAAAAACTTTTTTACTTTAAAAAGAAAACTTCAAAATAATTTAGTTTTTCGATTAACTTTCTCCCTAAACATCCAGAAAGTAGCTCTTCCACCAAAGTTATATCTGCAACTATTATATACCAAATGCTAATTTGTTTCATTTTCTTGCTAATGTATGCGATGAGAGTTTGTGTCCTGAGTCTTGATGTGTGTCCTGTTGTGTCTTTTTGTGTTTTTTTTTTTTTTCTATGCTCTTCTTAGGGGGCCAAAGGAATAAAAGCTCTGCATTGAAAATCAGTCTGGAAAAGTTTCTTCGAATTCACAGCGTGTTGCTGTCTCGCTGGGTTCTTCGCCTTGTTCTCATTTGCATGAAATGGTATAGTACGAGCGAGTTGTTTTTTCAAGTTTTAGACTTTAGGTGCACTCTTGACAATAGTCTCGTATAGGAATGTATAGTTTTGGGAATAAGTACTTTGGTCCAAAACGACTATCATCTTCTGCATGAAACTTTCTTCTGTAGTTTCTGCCATTGAATGCAAAGGGAATTGTCTAACTGGGCGGGTTTCGTGTTTCGAGTTCTTACATGTATCCCGGATGGAACTTATGTGATTTCTGAAAGTAATTTTGGTTCAAAGGAAACTAAGGGAAATTACTAACTCTGGCTGAAGTAGGTCAGTGAAAAGACGAAGACGAAAAAGACGACGATGTCGATGACGAGGACGATGTACGGCGACGGACGACAACTATCATGATGGGCCATGATGAAGAGATGTACTTTAATCTCCCCAAAAGGATATTCCCTTTCGATTGATGACTATCTCTATCTCTTCTGTGTTTATCTAAGGAATTTGCCTTTTTACGATTCTGAGTGCTTAGAGGTAATAAAACTCGTTTGTCCCTCCTTTATTCATCCTATCCTATCATGGCCCCCTATCCCACCAATTCAGCTATATCAGGCAGATAACTATATACTTCTCTCTGGATCTTTAATTTGCCAATTAATTTTCATCTCTTCGATTCGTTTTTGGGTGAACTAGCTGAGGGATCAGCAAAAAGGAGGAAAAGAATGTCGTTAAATTAAGCGATGAATTTAATGATAAAGTCATTCAAACACTCTGTTTTCGGGAAGTGTTCGAAATTGTTATGCCAACTGTCAAAGTGGTTTGTTTGGGCGTTTTATTGATTTGAATTTGTAATTGAATTTTATGGTTATTGATTGAAACTTAGTTTTTGTTTTCGATTTGAGTTGAGTTGGGGAGGGAGGAAAATACATATTTTGGGAAAATTGGAAGTTGAACGATTTTTAAGAACCTTTTTGAGTAAAATTAAGTCTCTTTGAATTGTTGGATAAAGAATTGTGGAATTCAATTCAATTTTTCATTTAGTAGGTACTTAAGTGTATTATGAATTTGAATAGGATCAGAGATGTTGGTGTGGTTATGAACCCTTTTTGTTATTGCGATTTATTTTCTTGAACATTTCTATATATTAACAGGTATTTTACTTACTACAGATTATATGTAAATTTTCTTCATACTTTTTCCGACAAAGTTTTATTTCAATTTTTTTTGGAGCTGAACATAACGGTACTTGAAATGGGTACATTTTTTACTATTTTAATAAAATCGTATTTTACTTAAAATTTGCTCCACAGTATTTTCTAAAAAAAAGAAAATGGCTTCACGGATTTTGCTTTCTGGAAAAAAATTAAATCAAATTTTTAATACAAAAGCTTTTAAAAGGTTTTTGCTTAACATATTGCATATCAAATTTTCAAAAATAATTAATAAGGATTAAAAAAAAAAACCTAAATTATTTTTTAAAAATTAAGTAACTATTTACACATACATTTATGTACCCATTTCAAATATTGTGGAATTAAAAAAGTGGGTTTCGTTAAACCGTCCGTGCGTCGCGTCGTTGCTTCCTAAATGGGTTTGACCCGATTTGCATCAAATTTGTGCAGGACATTTTCATGTAATTTCCTAAAAGGCCAATTCGGAATTTGGTTTTAGCAAACCAAAATCGTGGTAGTTGCGAGTGTTATACAAAGATTTTGATTTTTCAAAATTTCTTATAAACCACTCCAATGATTTCGATTAAAATTCGATTTTCGAAGCTATAAAATTGCCTTTCAAACGGTTTTTGAGAACATTGCCGTTTTTGAGTTATGCCTGTATATCTTTTTAATGGCTTTAACCGATTCTATTTTAATTTTGCCAACTAGTTTTTTTTTCAGTTAAAAAAATTTTAAATATTTTTTTTAAAATACAAAAAAATTAAAACAAAAAATTTATTTTGTAAGTACTTTTGACATTTTTAACAGTTTTTAGTTAAATAACTGTATCTAGCAGTTATTTAATAGATACAAGAATAAGTTAATGCATTTCAGCCTTGAATATTTTTCTCAGAAACATATTGTTGTATTTGCCCGAAAATCTTGAAAATAATTTGAAGGAGGGAGACTAACTTATTTGCACTAAAATTCTCAAAGCTTAGCTATTTATAAGGTGAAATGGGGTAGTAATAAAAAAAAATCCAAATTGAAAAGGGTATTTTTGTGACACACTTTCCGATTTTAAATATATTTCGGTTTCGAGTGCAATGCAATAAGTTTTAACTAATCTATATATATAAAAATGAATCCCTTTTTCCCTTGGCCATAACTTAAGAACGACTGTTACGATTTCATTCATCTTTTTTGTTAGGTTTTCTAATACTTAGAGTTAGAAGGTTTTTATGAAAAGAAAAATTCTAGAAAATTGCGAAATTTTAAATTACAATTTTGTTAAGGGTTTTTGAATACTTTTGCGTTAATAAATTATTGTATACAAAAATCGTATTGATTTTTCTTGACATATAAAAAAATATTGAATATATATTTTATTTATCCGATTTACATATTTGCCAAGTCAAGTCGGTAAATCGTAAGAAGCATACTTTCTAAATTGGGTTTTTATATTTGTACGTGGATAATTCGGCTGATTTATCATCAGAGTTGCATAGGAAGGGACATTTATAATTTAATTAATTTTATGTGGAACAAAAATTACCAGGGGTCAGCTATTTTATCTTTTTAAGAAAAAAAAAAACTTATTGGTTTTTATTGATGTAGAATTTTAAGTAGTATTCATATATGAAGCTTCATATATACACAAATATATATGTAGGTATTTGTGGTTCTAAAAAAAAAACATAATAAAATAAAAACTGTGCAACGAATTTGACTCCAAAATGATCAATATTTGAGTGGAATAAAATTAGTAATCGGTTTTAATTTTTTTAAACAACAAACTCTAACTTTACTCAAAAAAAGACTTATTTTGATTTAAGAAGAGTTTGCTATTGAAAATGAACTTTAATGATGTCATCATCAGTGGCGAGTCGTCATATTGTTAATTTCGTTCATGTACGCCTAACTTTCAGAAAAAAAAACCGACAAACTATTTTTACTTGCTTTCTGATTTGAGTAAATTTCGAGTTATATTTCCCAGTCATTCAACACTATCAACTCGTTCATATAATTCCGAAACTAAATGTTTCTCGTATTCACAACTAATATCCCATTTCTTTTCCACTCATTTAACCGTAAACTCGTCCAAATGATTTGTGAACGAAATCAAGTCTTTCGTGAAATGTATTCAAATGAAATGTATTTAAGCGAATCTTTGGAAAAAAAGTTCGAAATTGTCTTCTCCTTTGAGATTTCTGAAATATTAGTAGCTAGGTAGGTATAGTAAAGTAAAGTAGGTAGGTACCTACCTATATTTTTTAAATAATTAGAAAAATTTCTCTTAGAATACCTATGTACATGTACATCTATATATAATTTGGCTTAAAAAAAGTTTGTGGTACCATTTCCTCAAAAAGTATTTGAACGATTTCGATAAATTTTATATGGTTGACAAGCCACAACTGCGCAGATGTGCAGAATATACTTGGGACACGCATTTACACACTGTGGGTCATTTTTGTTTTTGTACTGTCGAACACTGTGCATATTAAAAAAAAAAATTAAATTAAAAAAAAAATGTTATTTCTTCAATATTTTCAAACAAATTGTTTGCCAAATTGAAAGTGTCGAATTTCGACACAGTAGGGTACTATTATACATAATTATTTATGTGTCGGTACCTTCATCAATATCAACTTGTGAAAATTAAATGAGTTGAACGACTAGAAACTTTTGACACGCGTCGCCACTGGCTGTGATGTATAGATTTTTAAAACTAACTAATACAAAAATCTGATAAAAAAGTACGTATACGCCACAGTGACTCTGCTAATGCTTATTTTTTAATATTTATTTTAAAATATCTGTAATGTAATTTATACTTAAAGCACGCAAATATTAATTAAGAGGATTTTCACCTCTTTCTCTTCTTATATCCACATGTAATAGATTATAAGGTCCCAAAAAAAAAATGGAAATATACAAATTTATCAATGTGTAACACGTTTGGCTAGGTTTTTTGTATGGGGCATATAAAAAAAATAAATATGATGGCACAACAGCTCATGAAGAACTAGGGCCTAGTGACTTACAACTCTGCGTTTCTGCAGGAATGGAGGGGACCTACACTTTATTGCCGAATCCGAACGGCTAACGAGCGGCACTTTTCTGTGACAGGAGATACTCTTGGAGGATTTGTCAATTCCTCGCAAGAGGCAGTAGCCGTTTTTTCTTTTAAATAAATAGGTGGCGAGGCTGGGGATCGAACCTTCGACCTCCCGCATGACAGTTCATCATCATGTATGGGGCATAATTTGATTATTTCCTTCTTCACCTGATGGTAGGTAAATCTTCTAGAAGTGGGTACATTTTATGAATTGGATTTTTGTTTGTACGCATATACATATGTATCTCGGCTTAAACTCATCCGATTTGCATGAGGATTTCTTTTTTTTTTTGTTGATTCGTAACGAGAAGTAAACACTCTAAGGAGCCGAAAGTTGGAAAACTTATCGAAAAAGTCAGAGAATCGACTTTTTGGTTTTCATATGGACAATTATCTGTCGCATATTCCCTTGTCGGAAAACCATCAACATTATTTATTTATGAGCCACAGTAAGAAAACTAACAATGTTGTGTATCAAAAAGCATTTGGTTAGGTTAGGTTAGGAGGGGCGTGCCCAGCTCTAAGGCTGTTGCGTACACGGGGGCCTATTGGTCCATTGTGATCCCCTATAACAGAGATTAATCCTAAGCTAGTGGTTGGCATAGACTGGTTTATTTACGAACCAGCCCGTGCTTTCTATATATTTCCTCATGTTTGCCATTGAGACCTGCGCTAAATCGTCCAGTTCTCCAACAAACCTGTTTCCAAGGTAACGGAGGCGGTTTGTTTGGAGGTTTGGGCAATCGCAGAGCAGGTGTTTAATGGTTTCTATTTCTTCAACATATCCTGACAGCTCCTACAGATTTCGGGTGCGTGTACACCCAATCTAGTGGCCATTATGCCAATGGCACAATGTCCTGTCAGTACACCTATCAGGGTTCTGATATTCTTTTTACTCAGCGATAAAATATACTGAGTTTCCTTTTCATTAATTCTAGGCCATTAACTTCTAGAGATAGCGCAATCGTTCCTGGATATCCATGAGTTATTGATTTGCTCTTTCGTTATTGGGTCTATCTTCCTTTTTTTTATTACGCTAATAGGGACGTTTAGTCCCATGTCTAATTGGCTACTACTGTCTGTATATGATATTGACCTCTTCCTTGCCAGTGCATCTGCTATGTCATTCCCTTCTATATTGCTATGTCCAGGAACCCAGCAGAGTTTGACTTGGTTATAGTGTAACATATATTGTTCAGTATGCCTCGACATTTTGCTACTACCTTATATGGATCTTATAGTCTCACTGGCTAATGCTTTGATAGCAGCTTGGCTGTCCACGAAAAAATTAATCTCTGACGAGCTCAGTTTTTTCTCGTGAACAATTTCGGCTGCTTTTTCAATAGCATAAATCTCAGCTTGAAAGACACTACACTCATCTGGGAGTTTGTAAGATTCTCTAATATTAAGAGCTTCACAAAACACCCCTGCTCCTGTTCCTTCTTCCATTTTTAACCCATCAGTGTAAAAGGGGATACCCCGTTCACTGAGTAGTGAGTTGGGCTCCGATCCATGTCTTTCGGGTATTATAACCGAGAAGTTTTTTTCTAAAATCTTTTACGGGTGGGAAGTAGTCAGTGGTCACATCAAGTCCGGCATATCTTTGCCAGATAGTCCCATGACCAAAGGTGCTGTGCTTTCAAGAGCACATTTCCTTAAGTCGAAATGCACTTTTGGCTGCTGTACACCTTATATACTCATCCAGAGCTGGAAGGTTGAGAATATTTTCCAGCCTTACTTGTGGGGTAGACCTCTGTGCCCCCGTTATTCCTATACAGGCTAATCTCTGTACCTTGTTCAGGTTTTTGAGGTAGCTTTCCTTTTCTACGGATTGAATATTCATAGCTAATACACGACAGCTAGTAATTTTTAATTTTGTTTATTAAGAACTAATCAAGAAATCTCCTTCTTTACTATCAATTTGTTAATTAAAAAGTAAATTTTACCCGGGTAAAGCCGGCGCAGGCTGGTTCAACTATACTCACAGGCGCACAATTATCCGCCCACCTGCATTTTTCGTCACCCTAACTCTTTAAGTTCACTATAATTTATCTGCTAATTTTTTTTTTGTTTAGCGAATAGTTTCGTAAGAAACAAAAAACTAAAACCCTTATTTCGCCCGATAAAATTTTCATCGAAGCATTTTTTTGCAATTTAAGCGATTTTTAATATTGTTTCAGTTAGTTAAACAACATACTGAGAAATCGGTTTTGCATCGCTACTGAAGCTCGTACACGTCTTTTTGAGGTGAGGAATGTTGGTGTGAGTGAACGTGCCATTAGAAAAAGGTTGGCAGAATTAAATTTCAGAGCTTTCCGACCAGCGCGCACCCCAAATTGCTCCGTACAGCAAGACTTCGCTTTGCGCGAGAATGTGTTAACTGGACTGCAGAGGAAGGAAGGGACGTCTTAACCTCAGACGAAAGCAGAATAGGTCTACGAAGTCCAGATGGACGTCAGCGTGTCTACAGGCGAAAAAACGAAAGATTTGCTCCATGCACGATAACCGAAACAGTGGGTTACCAAGGAGGGTCTATAATGGTTTGGGGAGGCATCAGTTATGAAGATCGCACGGACCTTGTTGTGTTCGATAGAGGCAGTTTAAATGCTCAGATATACGTGGAAAACGTTTTGCAAGACCATGTGATGCCTTTCGCGCCAATTTTTGATGAACACTTTCGGTTAATGCATGACAACGCACTCTGCCATACCGCAAATTCTGTAACAAACTACCTAAATGAGGTCGGGATTCCAGTTTTTCCATGTCCATCTTGCGGTCCAGATCTCGAACCTATCGATCATCTTTAGGACAACCTTAAAAGACGTATATCCGAGCGAGAACACATGTCCCTACCACTCTAGGAGAGCTTAAGATAGCTGCAGTAGAGGAGTGGCACAACATCCCTCAGTCGGATGTTCAGAACATCATTGACGGATTTTCAAACCAGCTCCACGAAGAAATTATAGCCTGCGTCGCAAACACCCATTATTAAAAATCAGGTTTTTCAATAATTTTACCACATTTTTAACAACAAAAGATAACATCTTTTTCAGTATTTTGTGTTTTTGTTTGTTTTTTGTGTTAATTCTTAAATAAACGTGGTTTTTCTCATAATTTTTTTTTTTTTTTATTTTTCAAACTTTTCTTTCAACATTACTTACACCCAACGTGGTCTAAACTTGACGGTTTCTTTAAATTTACAGAAATACGAGGTGGGTTGTTTAATGAGCCTGTGAGTGTAGTATATATCTAGTAATTTTTATTAGAACAAAATTTTGGTTAAACAGAATTTTGAAAAAAAAAAGATCTTTCACCTTCTGTTCTTATACAAATCATAAAATCTGTTTGGATTAAATCCAATTTCCCACACCTATAATATATCCGCAAAATAAATTAATTACAAAATTTCAAAATTCGTTAGCAAAAAATGTACTACAATTAAACCATAAACTAAAACATTATTCTATCAAATTTTTTTAATAAATTTATTTGTTAAACTTTCAAAAGCGTGCCTTAAATATTTCCAATTATTTTTTTTTCGCACACCTTTTATGTTTGCATTCACATTTTTAGTGTTATATTAGAATTAAAACATAATTTCACATAAATATAGAAATATTTTTACATAAGATTTCATAAATAATATTTTACATATTACGTAAATAATAGTACTTTCCATATTATAATATTTCAATGAATTTTAATGAATTAATTTCAATATCGAAAATTAATTTGTTTCACGTTGTGTGCCACATGCCACCAACATGATCTCTGATTTAGCGTTTATTAAAGTTAATATCCAGGATTTTGTGGGCTTGTATTTGTGGTTATGTGTGTTGGGGTTATTTCAAACATACATTTTATGGTCGACCTCTTTCGACAAAACAAAACTCAAAATATACAAAATAATAAATAAATTGGACAAAGTATGCATTGAACCATTATTTTAATGGGAAATGTTAACTACATGTATATTCATTACCGCACAGTGATTTTAAGTTATTACCGTAATTAAGTTCTTTCAAACTGATGTTGTTGTGTTTGTGCGTGGTAGGTATATTTTGATTGTATTTTTTTTTTTTTTAAGTATTTTGTTATTAATTCAAAATTCATAGCCATTACGCTGGAAATTGGAAATTTAAATCAAAAGCAAAAATGTTGATAGTGAAGTAGATACAGTGAGTATAGTCAGAGTGGGATATACAAATAAATTATTCAAATTTGAAATCTCTGTGCAAGCAATGAAGTTTTTTGTTAAAAGTTTGGCTTGAAAAACTTGTAATTTACCGAAAGTTTTGAAGACAATTTGGAAAAAGTAGAACAAGTTAGTGGAAATGTTGTAAATGAAAAACGTTGTCTGAATTTTTGAAAATAAAGTGAATGTATGCAAAAAAAAATTTAAATCCTTGGAGTGCTTTTCGTATATACAAAATTTTTTTACATTTAGTTTTTTCAATCAGTTGAACAGTAACGAGAAAGTCGAAAACCTATTAAAAAAAAGTTCTATGGCAAAACCTAACAAATTTCAGTAAATTTTAAGAATATCTGCAGTTGTTTGGGAGGAAAAAACAATACGTAAAAAGTTCATAAATTCAAAAATTTGTATTGAAAGATTATGGCTTTAGAGGCACGGGTTAATGAGCTCGGCCAAGTTTTTTTTTTTTTTGGTCCATAAGTTTATGGTAGGGCATAAACTTTTTATGATCCAAATAAAAAAATGAGTTAAGTTAATAACAGACACCCTAATATGCATGCACAAGCTGTTAAAATTTACATTTTCAGTCAAAATAATGAAAAGGAGTTTTATTTATAAACACTGAGTATTGTATCTACGTTACGAGGGTTGCCGGGTCAAAATTGTTTTGTCAAAATTCTGCTCTTCAAAATTTTGTTTACAAAATTCTGCTTTTTTAAAAAAAGGTTTGAAAAATTTAAAACATTTTTTAACATTTTTTTAATATTTGCAGAATTTCATAAAACAGTGATTAATTTTTAAAATTATATTATTTATTTGTTAATAGAAATAATGTTAGTTTTTAATTTTTTTGTTATGGTAGCTTAAAAGTCTTGGTTGCTCTGAGTCATGGAATAAAGTTTTTTTAAATCAATAAGAAAAGCACTTATTTCGAAGAAAATAGTTAAAAATATCCTTTAGCTGTTTTTTAAGTCCATATTTGTATATAGCATTTTTTACTAAATGAATTTCTAAAGTGTAAAAAGTAAAAACAAATTAAAAAAAACTTATTTTCATGAATAATCACCAAGTTTATCATGAACTTTATTTAATCGTCTTTTGCGAACATTTATGAACTTAATTTCTATAAAAAAAAATCCACTATTCCCGTGAAATTTTTTTTTATTTGTTTTATATTTTGTTTTTAAATATTTTAAAATTTCCAACCTTATTTGCCCTTTACGAAGACTGAAAACTCAGTCGAACCGTCAAGAAAACTTATGAAGATTTTTCTTTAATAAATTAATTCGACCAAACAAGCCGAAGAAGAGTACTCGTCAAAATTTAAATTTATTAGTAGGTAATGACCTAAGGCTATAGGATTATTGTGAACTTAAAAATCGAAATATGCTCTCAAAATATGCTCTTAGAATGGAAAATAGGCACTTAAGACCATTATTTTACTTTATTTTTCCCAAAAAATAACAACTAAAATTGCATTCGGTTTTTATTAATAAAGAATATGAATTCAGTCATCAAAAATTTGTAAAAACTAATGTGAAAAAAAAATTATGCTCGTCAAAGTGAAAGTTTCCAAAACGTCAACAGCTCAAACTGAGTAAGAAGGGAGTGATAACTTTGTCGAATATTACACAGTCTTGACTCTTTTCGAAAGCAAAACACAGTTTATTAAAAAATAAAAATGAATAATATGCATTTATTATGAAAATATGCATTTATTGTGAAAAAATGCATTTTGCATAAAATATGTTAAATATGCACCATTGGTAGAATGCCAAGGCAATTTAATGATTCGTATAAAGATAATATTCTAGTAGTAGCCCGTGGCGTAATG
Organism: Epistrophella euchroma; assembly: GCA_947049315.1. Lineage (NCBI taxonomy): Eukaryota > Metazoa > Arthropoda > Insecta > Diptera > Syrphidae > Epistrophella > Epistrophella euchroma. The sequence continues at coordinate 140,050,682 of OX346245.1, forward strand.
GCTAGTGCGTTGGACTGTCATGCCAGAGCCAGAGGTCTGGGTTCAATACCAACCGCTTCCACCATAAGTTTTTTTTTTCCGGACTACTACCTCTTGCGAGAAAGTGACAATTCCTCCAAGAGTATATCCTGTCATAGAAAAGTGCCGCTTACATTAGCCGTTCAGATTCGGCAATAAACTGTAGGTCCCCTCCATTCCTGCAGACACGCACACAGGAATGGTTGAGAGTTGTAAGTCACTAGGCCCTGGTTCTTCATGAGCCGTTGTGCCACCAAATTTAATTTAATTTAATAAAGATAATATGGTCTTACATTTTTTATTTTTGTAGAAAAAACATGCATTTCCATTGAAATCCGAGCCTTAATAATTAATAAGTTAAGCAAATAGCTAGGCTTGCTAAAGTAAACTAAACAAAAACAAAATAAATAAAATGACTTCTTATTGCAATTTCCAGACCAAAAATACCATTATCTTGTCTATGACGTTGTTCTTAAAGAGCGAACTGATGCTAACTGTAGGATAATGCCCACTGAAAGAAATCCAACCAATAATAACTGCAATTTTACAATTGCTTAAGCTATGCTTATAAAAAAAGATGGGCTTATTCCACCTTCAAAAAAATTTGCCATACATTTTATAACGTAAACTTCATTTGTTTATTTAAGGAAGAAATCTTGCTTTGGGTATATGATTAATTATATAAAAAGAGGACCCAAATATCTTACTTAATTGACCAATAACTCATTTTGTTTCCAAAAGTGGACTTATTCCACTTAAAAAAAAAACGGCTGATTTATAAAAAGTTTTTTTTTCTTTTTTTTTTTAAATTTCTGTTTAGGCTTCAGTCAGTTCCCTATTTCAAGTACAGAGGTAAGCGATCAAACAGATAATTCTTTCAATTTTTATCAATTTACCATCACTTCCAATATAGTAATCCCATCTAAAGTGATTTTTGTATTAACTCGTCCCATTCTTAAGCTTCACTTCAAATAATAAATTTTATTTAGACCCATGTTTGACTCACTGTATGAACAAAAATAATATTTATATTTTTAATGGCATCATTAATATTTTACTTATTGCACATCAATAATTGAAAGCTCCATTGGAAAATTTTCGGTTAAATAGTCACACAGACAAGCAATAACCTGCCAATTTATTATCTACCTGAAAATAAAAACACAGAATATTAATCCTAAAATTTTATGATTGCAAATTAAATTTAAATTTAAAAATATTTTAAACTCAATATAATTTACCTTTTGTATGTGCATTTACCAACGAACGTCCAAAACTGCTCATCCATGTGTCATAGAAAGGTGCATGATATCGTTTGTGTATTTATTGATTGTCTACACACAATACAGTATGCCATACCGCACTGAAAATAATGATTTATAAAGTGATGATATTTTTATGACCAATTATCCTTTTCACAGGAAACTTCCTTTTTTTTTTTCTCTGTTTCGCTTGGCAATAAATTTATGGTTCAATATGTAAAAATAATAAAACACTCGACTGTAAAATAAAATATTATGTTTTATTCGCGCATATGTATATGTTATGGCGGAGGAAATGAACATGATTGTGTGTTTTTGAGATCAAAGGACTTTATAAAGGACATTTTAAATAAAATGTTCACAACCTCAAAATGTTGATTCAAACGTCCTTCGGTTTGACAATAAAACTTATCATAATACCCCGTTCCTATATTTTCTTAGCAAAAAGGACATTCCGTCCTTACCATCAACGATCAACCATATAATAATATACGCAGACAATTTTCAATAAATTACACTTTAATTTCACATAAAAAAAAGACCATTCAATCTTTATAACACTTCAACCGATAAGCATTTGTATCGTTTTAACATTTTATACTTGACTTAAAGGACATTCACATTCACACTCTGATGTGATGCTATTCGAGTAAGTATGTATATGAGAATGAGAAATACAACAACAGAAGACCTCTTCCGCTTTGCTCGCTTCGGCTTCTTTATGGGCCATAAAGTTCAACTTGAGAGTACGCAATCTTGAAATAAGGACACACAGAACTACTTTATTTACATGAGCCATGACCAAGACCATGAGCTTGTACCCTTTTTTTTTGCAGCTCTCAATCTGGGGGCATTATATTTTAATGAAAGGATCTATATACTGACCAGAGATATAGTGTCCTTTGAATCAGACTTTCGAAAAATTATCCTTCTTTAACATTTGCATACATAAACTCTTGGTGTCTATACGTATACATACATAATATTATATGTGTAAAGTGTTGCTTCTGATATGACGATGATGTCCTTTCCTCCCTTTCAATTTAAAAATTAAGTAGGTACTTGGCAGCAGAGTATTTTTGTGGGGAGAGTTGTTATAAGGACATTGGGACACATCCTGATGGTTAAGGTCTTCACTGATGGTGTTCATTGTTAGTTTTTTTTTTTTTTTTGCTTTACCATGGAGCGTTGGGCAATATTGATAATCGTAATGAATACTGAACACTCTCACAAAACGATGACAGAACTGGAAGTGGGGGTTTGCATAAAATGTCCTGATGGTGCAATTGTCCTTTTTTGGATGAAGAGATTTTTTTTTGTCTGGTTTATTTTACACTGAGAATGACACTTTGTATGATAATGGAAAAATACAAGTTCAAAACAGTGTAATGAGAAGAGGACCAAAGTGTCTCTCTGATAACATTATAGTGAGATGCAATATAAGTGTGCATCATAGGTAAGGGATATTTATAGAGTAGTTAGATAGAGGAATACCGCACACTTAACAAATCGAATTAAACTTGGATGTCTTGTTATAGTGGAACGCGTACGCGACAGTGAATATAATTACTAAAGGAAGGATGAAAGATTGTTTTTATTTTTATACGAAGGAAGAAAGCTAAAGTGAATCAAAAGGCTTCGCAGTAATTGGATGAATTTACCTAGTATTAAGTTATAAACTTTATAAGTTTCAAGATAAATTATGTTTGAAAGCCTTCATTAAAAGCCGAAAAATTATAATTTGCGCAAATTTTTCACTTTATATAATTTTTCAGGATTTCGGTTTCGGTTTTTTGAATTTTCGGGATTTTGGGTTTTCGGGATTCTGGGTTTCCGGGATTTTGGATTTCAGCATTCATTCTGAATTTGTCTTTGTTGTAATTTCATTTTTTTTTTTTTGCATTTTTCCTTCTTTCAGTCTGGGAAAAGCATTTATATTTTCTAATGTTCCATTTTTTTGTGCTTCAGGCACATAAAGACAAGCAAAAAAGACTTTTTCCATACTTTTCTTTTATTATTAAAGGTTCGATAAAGTTCAGACAAAGGACATGCAAAAAAAAAAAAAAAGAAAATTAGCATTTTATTTTATAAAAAGGACATTTTCAAAGCAGAACCTGAACCTAAAGATAGATACTTTGAAGGAATAATATTAAAATTGTCGCAAATTTTTCACTTTATATAATTTTTCAGGATTTCGGTTTCGGGTTTTTGGATTTTCGGGATTTTGGGTTTTCGGGATTCTGGGTTTCCGGGATTTTGGATTTTTGGGGATTTTGGATTTTCGGGGATTTCCGGTTTTCGGGATTTAGGGTTTTCGAGATTTCGGTTTTCGGGATTCTGACCCCAACCCTACTGACGACTCTTTAACTTTTTTTGATAAAAAAAAGAATAATTGTAAAAAACTTAGGGCCACTTGCACAGAACGAACGGATAAATATATAAAACTGAGGATAACTATCCGAGTTTAAATAAAAACTTCTAGTTTTTAAATTGCACGAACGGAAATAAATAACAAGCGGATAAGAATATTTTTTCAGAATCACCAACACGACAAACACATTGAAAAATAAACTAACTCTAACGCTTTGATTTGCTTTCTCGAAAGAAATTTTAAAATTTGACGTGGGAGCTATTCAGAGTTTAAATATTTATCCAGAGAAAGAGGAGATGATAAATTTTTAAACTAAGATTGAGAAAAAAATATTTTGCTATAATATGATTTGATTTAAATCAGTCAGATAGCTTTAATTATTTATAAATCAGAAGTTACTGCTGTCAAAAAAACTTCTGTGCACATGGCCCTTTATGATCTAAAATTAATCCTCTAAAAGTTTTTAACTAGTCAGTCTGTGCCAATATGAAAGCCAAACGAGCTATTAAATAAAAACTTATAATCACCACATTTTTCAAGATGGCGGCTTTTTGCCTACCTTGAATTGTTTTAATGTGGTGATGTACCCAAACACATACAATTAAAAATAGTATTGCCCATCGAAATTTGTAATTTCACTTTTTTTTACTAAATTCTTAATTTTTCTCAAAACCTATTGACTGTACGAAAGAAATTTCAAAATCTTTTTTATATAGAATTTTATAAGCCACAACTTTCACCAAAAAACTTGAGCCCCTTTCCAAATTAAGGGTCCTTTTTGGATACAAAATAAAAATCTCCACCATAATTAAGGTTTCGTCGGTTTTTTTTTCGAAATTAAAAGTCAAATTTTCCTGGGCTTTTTACTTCTTAACAAAACGAAATTTAATCCTATTTTGTGTTCGTACGCGCATAACTCGGCTAAACATTATCCAGTTTTTTTTTTTTTTGTTAGATATGTATTGAACCAGATTAACACTCAACAGATCCAACGATTTGAAAATTTGACCGAAAATTAGAATATTCGACCGAAAAAGTAGGAAAATCGTGAAAACGCAATAAAATTGTGTTTGTACGCGCATAACTCGGCTGAACATCATTTGATTTGTATGGAAATTTTTTTGTTGGATTTGTATTGAATTAGATTAACATATAATGGAGCCGATAGTTGAAAAATTAAAACAAAAATTAAAAAATTCGAACAACATAGAAAAATATTGAAAACATCCTGAAAATTCAAACTTTCTGAATTAGTTTTTTGTTCGTACGCGCATAACTCGCCTGAACGTCATCCAAATTGGATGAGGAATTTTTTATTGGATTTAATGGATTTGTATTGAACTAAATGAACACGCTGCGAACATAAAATTTGAAAAAAAACCGTTCCAAGCATTTCAAACTTGGTTTTAGATCAAAAAGTTTACATAATGTTTGATACGTAATTTTCAGTTAACACGGCAAAAGTGTCTGCATATTGTCAAAAATTGGAAATTCTTTTTTTTTTATAATTTAGTGCCGCATTTGAAATTGAAAATTCACCTACGCCTGACCAATCACTGAAATAACTTGACCTCCGATGGCCTTTTAAATAATATACTTTTTTTTGTGAATATCCCATTAATAACGTGTCAAAAGTCGCTGGAAACCTTAAAAAACCCTGAATTGAAAATTGTCTAAGCCTTACCTATTTCTTAAATTAGCTGACGTTTTATTATTACCAATTACTGACCTTTTATATCGTAAATTTCCTTTGCGAATATCCAATATATGAGGTACTAAGATCCCAAAATTGAAGACATTAATTTTGTATTTTTTTTTAACAGATATCTGTGGTTGAATGTAATATCCTTTAATTTTTTACTAGGCAGTTGTATCATTGAATTCGATTTCTCTGATTTAAGATGCATTTCATGAAAAACCTAATTAAATTAAAAAAAAAAAACAGGAGTAGCTATCAGTATCACAGACCTCCAACAGCCACTCTCATTTATAATTTAATTCAACTCTTAAAAAAAAAAAAAGTATATTTCCTTCCATTTACAAAGGCACTCACTTAAAATCGTCTAGCAAGCTAAAACCTTGTGAAATTAATTGATTCATTCAATTATCATCCCAGACTTGTTAAATCGAATTACTCGTACTTATAGTTATAAAACTCAAGCATCTGGCATCTGTTTTATCCTCTGGTGTATAGTTCCATGCCACATCCATCCCATTGAGTGGAACAAAAAAAAAAAAAAAAAAAACTTTCTCTCTCATCTCATCCCGTCTCCGTCCACGCGGTCTTGATCGTGAATTTATTTTCTTAAAAGTGAAACTTCTTTTTTGTATATCGATGACTCGAAAGGAAATTCGATTTATTAAATTCTCCAACGCAGTCGAGTATGAACGAACATCGAAAAAAATACGAAAAAAAAGAATAATTCTGCGAACTTTGAATTTTTTCGTGGTCCGATTAAGAATTCTGGTGGCATTGACAGATTCTTTACAGAAATCATTTCACACGTTTGCATTTGCATCCCTTGAAAATATTTTTCTCTTTGAATTTTTATTTTCTATTTTATCTTTCGATTTGTTTGTGTGTGCTGTGTTATTTTTAAAAATTTGTTTACACCGCAACACTCGACTGTGTAAAACTCTGACAAAAATGCTAGCAACTCCTTTGAATACACCGGATCCGGATCCGGATCTGACAAATAAATTCCGTGTCCCAATCCTGGGACACGCTTCAATAACCTCTAAGAAGCATCGAGAACGAAATATTGCTGAACTCACATGGAGTATTCAGTGCTTTCATCTGTGATGCGACATGATGTGGTGCTGGTGGGACGGCGGGTGAGTGGATTGGGATTGATTCACGGTGAATGCTTCCGTTAGAGATGACGTGTAGCGAAATATGCTTTGATGATTTGGATTGGAAGGCAAATTTTAGTGTTGTGTGAGGACATGAGGAGCTCCTTCAAGTTTCACTTTTCATCATTTTAAGGGGACGATGTAAAGATGAAACATGTTCCAGATATCGATACGAACTTCAATAAAAATTAGTGCGGAAAACCGCAAGGGAATGTTCCAGTTGTAAATTTACATAGAAAGGTCAAAGGTTTTATATGCTGCTTAGTTTTCGCTATCTTTATAGAGCTTGATCCTGTTCAATTAAAAGTCTTAAATATTGCTTGAAAACTTTGATCTAAGAAATAATAGTTTACCCAGAGCTGTCGTAAGTGCGCAGTTTAAATACCATTCCTACTTTTTCCAAAATTGCGAATTTGAAAAAAAAAAAAAACAAATTCATGGCACAAGCAGCTTAAGTTGAGCACAATAAAGCACAACCTTTATTTTCTTGAAAATCAAAAAATCTCGGTGCTAATTTCACGCTTCGCAAAATAAATTTTTGGCTCGAAAAGTTGCAAATATGCGAATATTTTTTTTTATCTCTCGCGGCACTTGGCAGCACAAACTGATCACAAAACAGCACGAAATAATTTTTTTTGAAACTCGTAGTTTTGCAAAAAAATTTCATTCGTAGGTACACTTTGCAAAATTGCGATTTAAAAAAAAAAAACAGATCAAGTTGAGCACAATCAATAAAGCATAACTTTATTTTTGTTTTGGTGAAAATCGAAAATGGCGGTGCTATCTTCACGCTAAGGTTCTTTGCAACATTTGTTTTCGTTCGTAAGAGTTGCATATATGCACATTTTTGTATCTCTTCTCTCTTTGGTTCTTAATATCGTTTTTTGAGAACAAAATATAACAACTTAATGTTTAAAGAAAAATTTAATTTTTAAAAAGATTTCATCCGTAAAATTTGCGAATTTGAAAAAACTATGTACGGCACAACATATACACATCACAATTTTTTTTTTTTTTTTTTTTTTTTAATCTTTTTACAAAATTAACAAATGACGTTTCGAGGTCTCTGGAGTCGGATTACATTGTTTTTAGAGAGATGTCTGTGTACCATGTATTTTTGTACGTTCGGAAGCTTTTTTTCGCCGACGATATCTCAAGAACGCATAAAGATATCGACTTCAAATAAATTTTATTTTACAGACAATAAAGCTATAATGTGCAAAAAGGATTTTCAGAAAAATTCGATCAGCGGTTTTTTTCTTATTACCTACAATAATTAAAAAAAAAAAAACATGTAAAATGGCTTGTTTCTCGAATATCTCTAAAACAAATAATGCAATCGACTTCGGTGTTGGCCTGGTTTCATTCTATGCATAATTACGTAGTGAAAAATTGTTAAATCAAACCAGTTTTTTTTTTTTTTTCAATTAAAAAAAAACATTAATAATTTTTTAAAAAATATCAAATATCTTAAGAACACACAAATATATAACCCTCGGGTTAATTTTATTTAATACACAGAGATAAAGTTGATAATCGGTAGTGTTTGTAAAAAAATTCAATTGAAGGTTCTTCTAGACCAAAAAAAAACTAAAAAAAAAAAACTGCTAATAATTGTTGTAATTTTTCATGTCGCATATATTTAGCAAACAGCCTTCCCTTGATTGCACAACTGATACGTTTTTAGAAGTCTTTTAACTGGTTATTTGCTTATAAAAAATATCATCGGGTATCGAGTTTAAAGGGGGACCTATAGGAAGTTATCAGTGTGGTTCAAATCCAGCCTTTATTTTTTCATAACATCAACCGTTGAGGAGATGCTGGGGAAAAACTAAAAAAAAAAATTATTTTAAGGCACCTTAACTCTGAATGTATAAATAAAAAAGAAAGATAATTAATTTTCCTATAAAAAAGGTGCCTACTAGAAATTTTGTTTAACTACCATAAGCTTTTCTCAAGATATTTGTTACAACGCGTTTTAGAAAATGGCGGCTGACGCACATCTACAGCCGCACCATTATTTTATTTTTATACTGAAATATAACACATACAATTTGATCACTATATTTTTGCAAAAAAAAAAAAAAAAAAAACTCTACCGACTGGCCTATTTTGAGCTTAAATTTAACGAAATATGTAAAAATAATTCGCTATAGCAGATGAATGATGATGTAAAAATGAAATAGATCTAGGTAGGTACAACATAAGTTTTCACTACTGATATAGCAATCCTTCGTCTCATAGAGTCATCTAGTATAAAATACCTTGCTTTAGGAGCACGCAGAAGTGAAACGGAATATTATGACAAACTTGGTGTAAGTATAAGTGGGCGAAAGAATTTAAGGACGAGGCTTACTAAAGAAAAGATTATCCTTTGAGGCCCAGAATAACTCCTAATTAGCACCACTTGTGTGTAAGTATGTATTCGTAAATATGTACTTACTTACTTACGAGAACCTACATATTTGAACACATGTGGTTAATGGGTCCTTAATAAACGAAATTATGTAAAAGTATAATTTAATTTTTACCAAGCTATTTTAATTATGCATATACATCTTCCAAAATAAGCTCAATAATAATGTCAATTAAATTAAAAAAATCAAAAAACTTTCAAGATCTCAAAAAGAATTTAAATATTGACTTTCAGCGTCAATTAAGTATCACTTCACTATGTTACATCTCAAGACCTTCAGCAATATACTTACTTTATTATATATTTTGAGAATGATTTCACTAAACAAGTATCATTAATTCAAAGAAGAAAAAAAACTCTACGTCACCTTGACAATTTTAATATTATTCCTTCAAAGTATCTATCTTTAGGTTCAGGTTCTGCTTTGAAAATGTCCTTTTTATAAAATAAAATGCTAATTTTCTCATTTTTTTTAGCATGTCCTTTGTCTGAACTTTATCGAACCTTTAATAATAAAAGAAAAGTATGGAAAATGTCTTTTTTGCTTGTCTTTATGTGCCTGAAGCACAAAAAAATGGAACATTAGAAAATAGAAATGCTTTTTCCAGACTGAAAGAAGGAAAAATGCAAAAAAAAAATGAAATTACAACAAAGACAAATTCAGAATGAATGCTCATTTTCTGTTTTTGCAAATTATTTCTTTTTTTTTGTATTTTATTTAATCTACAACGGTTTTATTTAAGTATGCACAGCTTTAGCAAACTAATTACGTTAAAAAAAGGACCTTTATTCTTTTTTTTTTTTTTTTAATGTAAGCAAATAAAAGGACAATGCCCACTTTAGGTCCTTATTTTCACCATAAAGAAAACATTTGTATAGAAATGTAGATACTTATTGGCGGTGCAAGAAAAAAAAAAAAAACAAAAACACTATCGGCGCAATGATGACTATCATGTCAGAAAAAGGATACTTTTAGTTTCTTAATTTAGAAATGGTTAAAGTTAAAGCTAAATCGGTGGATTGGTTATTATTTCTTCTTATTTTTTTGTCTGGTAAACTTTAAAAAATCTTGTTTGTAAAGGAAAAATAGACTTTTACAAGGAAAAATTTATTTAAAGTCTGGAATTTAGCATGAGTATTAGTAATTCGACTCTGTATAAACTGAAAAATTTCCTCACCGATCCGATGACCCCTAAGTCTGTTTCACAATGTGACGCGACGAGGAAGCTAGACGTGGACGTGATAGCTGTCAAACCAATTTCAAACGTCGTCCTGTCACGCCATGAGTTCCAAAAATTGAAAAAAAAGACGCGACGAGACGACGATTTTCATTTTGACAATTGAGAACAGGACACCGAGCGTATTTGTATTTGTATTTATATTTATTAATTCTGTAGATAAATAAATAAAACACCGAAAATGGCGAGCAAATAAATGTTTTTATTTTGCGACTAATAAATTTTATCTTCATTAACATTCCCGTCTTCGTCATTCGTCTTCTTCTGCTCACACTTGGCCTTTTTTTGGCTTTTGCTTTTTTGTAAATAAACCCTCCCAAAAGTACTAAAATAATTTGTTTTAACATTTTCATTTTTTTTCTTTCAAATTTTGTATTTTATTTCCCAAATTCACTGACAAACACGAATAATTCTACGCTGTCAGTGTAAAGAACTCGCTGCATTGTGAATTGGGGAACGATTTTATAACGAGAAAATGATGAAAGCGTTTCTCGTCACGTTGACGTCTCGTTTTCTCGTCGCATTGTGAAACATCCTTCAATTATAAGGGTCACAGGTCATAAAATTTTTTTTTTTTTTGCAATTTTATCAAAAACAATTTATTTTAAGGAAATATTGTCCTCTACAAACTTTTAGCTGGAATAATTTGCAATTAAAATAGTTTATGACTTAAAAATATTTTTCTGACGGCCCCTTGTAACATATTTCTTAACGTTTCGAATTGCTGTACATTTTCAAAGGTTGTACAGCAGAATTGTTCTCTTACATAAACTGTTTTTGAGTTGTTTGCAAAAAAACCCATTTTCATGACCTTTCACCTCTTGTAACTGACCTTAGCGGTCGTTGAATCGGCGGCGCGGAACTTTCTGAATTTATTAAGAGTCCTATTACCAATATCTATGCCAAATTCCAGCCACTAACTAATTTTCCTTTCTTTGGCACTTTTTCGTCTATTCTTACTTGACTGTATAGGATTGTTAATGAATTTGAGAGACTTCTGGTGGGAGCTGTGTGTGTATAGCCCTAATAGATCAAAAAGTGCCGGACCTTCTTACTGAAAGAAATCGCTGTTTCTTTAACAATAAATGTTGTGCTAACACAGCTATACACTTCTTGATGTTGTTTGGAGTATATAATGGATCCGCAGTGACTTGCAAGTAAAGATAACACTGTACTGTGAATAACTGCGTATCCAGTATTGTAAATTCCATAATCAGTATGATATATTGTTTTGAGTGCACATGTTCCTCTGAGGTCTAAAACTATCAAAACTGGAAAGTGACCATAACATGAATTACGAACGCTGCAAGAGATATAAGCTAAATAAATACCTTGGGGAATACAGCTGTTTCCACTCCTCTAAATCTCTAATTTTCGCTAAACGGTTACAAGGTTATAACCTTTACCAAGTGGAAAAAATTTGGAAGAATATACTCAACCTGGTTCTGGTCTTCTCTCTTCTGGATAAACAAAAATAAAATATAAATCTTTTTATAATATTGATGGTAATGGTAATGCCTTAAACGAAGAATTAATAGGTCTGCCTTCTTCTTCGAACGACTACCGACTTTTTAATCAAGCAAAAAGTTCAAATTCTCAGGAGTTGAGGAAACTCTAGTAGTTGAAAGCATTCTTCCGGTTAAATTAGAGACTGTCTGAGAAGATGGTTTCAATCCTTAATTTCTAAACATAATTTCGCCACTAAGGCTAGGCACGCACTACTTGCGATTTGAAGTAGTTGCGATTAAAAAATCGCGATCGCAAAAAATTATTTCTGTGCACGCACTTCCGATTTGCAGTCGCGCGATTTTTAATCGGTATAGAATGCAACATACAACTTTTGATGCATGTGCACGCAATTGCGATCTAAAGTCGTTGCAATTGAAAAGTCATTGCGACTGAAAAGTCGTTTTAAATATGGAACCTGTTTCATTTTTTTTTTGGTGCCTCGATTTTTCAGTCGCATGTGCGTGCACTCACATTTTAAACCATGTGTTTCATTTCTTGCGACTGCAAAATAGCGCGACTGACACTCGCAAATGCATGCATGTTTATTTGTTTTCGCGACTACGATTTTGTAGTAGCCCGTGGCGTATGTCATGCCAGAGGTCTGGGTTCAATACCAGCTGCTTCCACCTTAAGTTTTTTTCGGAGTTAATACCTCTTGCGAGGAAGTGACAAATCCTCCAAGAATATCTCTTGTCATAGAAAAGTGCCGCTCACCTTAGCCATTCGGATTCGGCAATAAACTGTAAGTCCCCTCCATTCCTGTGGACACGCACACAGGACACAGGAATGGTTGAAAGTTGTAAGTCACTAAGGACTAGGCCCTATGAGCCGTTGTGCCACCAAATTTATTCATTTATTTGACTACGATTTTTAAATCTTAGAAATTTAATTCGCAAGGGCAGTCGCAAACATGAAATTGCATTTGTTTCTTTTCATTCTGCGACAATCGCGTCGCTCCAAAAATGGAACAAATTTCAATCGCGATTTCTCGGTCGCAAGTGCGGTCACTCACATTGAAACTCATTTGTTCTATTTCTTGCGAACAAATAGTCGCGCGATCGAAATCGCAAGTGCGTGCTTAGCCTAAGGCTATATATCTTACTTTCGTCTTCAACCCAATGTTTCCTAGTAGTTGGAAGAGAGCGAAAATCCTAATATCAGTACCTAAAAATGCTTACAGCCATATTAATGACTTGCTTCAAAGCTACATATGTACGTAGTTTTACGGCGCTTCAGGATTTCTTCGGTTTCAAAGCTTATGCCTATGCCTTTTTATCCCTGTTTAAACATCAAACTCTTATATGGCCTTTTAATTCCAATTGAAATCTCAAAAATTCTCTTGAATAACACTTAAGTTCCATGAATCAAAAATTAATGTCGTGTAAATGCGGCAACAAAATAAAATAAGAATCACAATAATCATGAGAGCAAGTGTCAGGAATCCAGAAAAGGACCTTTATTGCAGCTAATAAAATTTGCACAACTGAATAAAAGAGCTATAAGCGACACTAATATGGCTTAAATTTTTCTACACTGAAAAACGATATTTGTGTACGAACAAGTGTTTAGTTTCGAAGACAACAACTTCTTACTCTGTGCTTTGTCGAAGCTCGAGAACATCGAACTTATAAGAGTGTAGAAAAAAAATCCTTTGTGGGATTTTGTTTCTTGTTTTATTTTGTATAATACTTTGTTATGTTCTATCTTCTCTTCTCTGTGTACGTGCGTGTTGAGTCATTGTCGTACCCTTTTATGATTATGATTCTGTTACTTGAAAACGTTCATTTGAAATTGCTAAACTGACTGTGAAATGACACTTTGCACGTTTTATTGTTGTGCCCCAAAGAGACAGACATGGCAATGCCAATATACCGACAACAACAACACCGCAGAGTTTTATAAATACCTCGAATGCAAAAGAGTAGCGGAAATAATACACTTGAGCATATCTTTGTGTGTGCAAAACTCCCATTGATTCATGTGACTCTGTTATTATGGAGATGGCAGGCAGCGTGGCGATGGGTGCGGTTCCGGCTCGAGCCCCCCAAGTGCCAGAGATGGAGATATATACTTTTAGTCGAAACGAAAATGTCAAGTGAATGAAAGCAAAAATAAAACCGAAAAAGGATTTTAATGAAGCTTGAAGTCGATTATCTGCAAATAGGAACTTAAATATTTATACCCCTGACAGTTTTAATGTGAGTGAGTATATTCAATGCTTTGTGGCTATGGTTGATAAATTTTCGAAATGGTGCACGTTGATACAGAACGACACGATGAGTTTGATTATGCGAAGGCAAATGGGATTGGGGTATTTTTTTTTTTCTGTTTTGTTTCTGTTTAATGGCAAAATTTGAATGGGAGGATTAAATCAAGGACTTTTTGCTGGGATTTGAATTTTCAGTCAATTAAATGTTGGGTGAATGAAAGCAATGAGTTCTTTGTGATTTAAACAGATCAAACATATCACTTTTTGTTAGCTTGATTTAATTTAAAGAGACAAATGTTGCGGTCTGTAGCAAGTGTCTCGGTTGAGTAGCACATTTCTTTGTCGGTAATTTGCTCTTTAGCAAATAATAATACTCGTTCTTAATTTTTTTTTTCGCTGGGATATAATGTTCCTTAGGTATTTATTTCCGAGTTCACCATAATGGATTTGATATATCAATTTTTCTTCTAATCGACTGTCAAACCTGGTTTTTAAAATTGAATTTTAAGAAATAATTTTGTACTCAATTTTTCAATTTTTTTTTTCAACCTTGAGCTCTACAAATTGTATAAAAACATCAAAATCGCGTTTTTCAAAAATCGTGTTGGAAACATTGCACGATGTTCTTTGTTTGTTTTTCAGAACTCTTTCTGTGAAATCTCTTTTCGAAATTCCGTTTTTAAAAATTCTTCTTGAACACTTCTGCAAGGCCAGGGTCCTTCACTGATGGTCGATGACCTTGGGAATAACCAATTAATTTTTAGTTGAGATAAACTGCGTAGGTGTTTACACTTTCTACAAAAAATTGTACTCGAGATTTTTAACAAACTTGGCATTTAATACGATTACAAAAAAGACAAAATTCTGCTCATCTTCATTTTTGTTTGTCTTTCTGCCTGTAAGGCTGCAGCCTAAACGAATAGGTTAACTTTTTTTTTTAAACTGGTCTCTAGGTGGATTGTTTAGACATTCCCCGATATTTTTTTTTATTTTTAAAGGACCAAAAATAACATAAAGGAAAGTATTTTTTTTTTTTTTGCAAAACCAACACGGATTTTTTGTTAAATTAGTTAATGTTAAAAAAAAATACTTATAAAATTTTTTAATGCAAGATAATTACAAGTACATAAGCACAAAATTGCAAATAGTTAATAAAATCAGTTTTGTAATTAAAAAGTTTTATATTTTTTCATATTTTCGTGACCTTTATTTTGAATTTGACGTAGTGATTGTGACAGTCTTAGTGACACTTATGGTCAATTTATAAACAGGCATTAAAACATGCATGTATGTTATGTATTTTACACTACATACAAATGTTCATGTTTATACACATTAAATGTTTTGATATTATTTTCAAAACACATACATCTGAATTTTGATATTCAAATTAAAAAGAATTTTTAAACGTCTTTTTTAAGATATTTAGAAAATTCATTTGCTATAAAAAAGAATAGACCGCTTTTTTAACATATTTGATTTTATATAAATTGTATATAATATTTATAAAAAAATTTTCTCAGGCCTGAAGAAGGGTGTAAACACACCCGAAATGTCGCAAAAAAATATAAAAAGAACAAAGACCTATAGCCAACGAAGGGTATTAATTAATTTAAAAAGTTTTACCTACGTGAATAATAACTGAAACTATAATGCAATTTTCTCAGAAAAATTTAAAGCTCCTATTGTTTTTTTCCAAAAACCTAAAATCCCGGTTTTTTTTTACAATCAATTTTGTTTACAACAGGAGGTACCAAGTTTTACCAAAATAATTTTTGCCGTTTTAAAAATTTAGTGGAAAAATAGCTAAACCAATAATTTCTATTTTTGCTCTAGGGAATCAAAAATATATACATTTTTTAGTATATATACCTATATATAAGATGTATTTATGTACAGTTGGACGTGACGGATGCACAGTGGTCCGTTTGTTGAATTTTGGCGACAAAAATCCTTTCCCATATCAATTCTTGATAAAAACAAATGAAATTTGGTACACTTGCAGATTGGGAGACGCTGAAAATAATACCATTTTTTTTTTGAATTCAAGTCAGAATATATGGTGAAAAAATTCAAACTTCTTTAAAATAATTTCCAAAGTTAGGCTTAGAATGTGTACTTTTACATAAAGGTGATTTCAGTTCAGATATGCACCAAATTTATATATTAAACTAGCTGACCCGGCGAGCTTCCTTCCACCTATAATTGATTAAATTATTAATGTTCCTTTCGAAAGTCGAGCAAGCTAAAATTTTCAACGTGACTTTACCACTTTTCCGGCCTAATTTTTCAATTTTTATTTCTGTAGTGTGTTTATCTGGTTCAATATGAATTCAATAAAAAATCTCTATCCAATTAAGATGAAGTTCAGCCGAGCTATGTTCGTACGAACAAAAAACTAATTCAGAAAGTTTGAAATTTCAAGATGTTTTCACGATATTCTGACTTTGTTGGTCAAATTTCCTAATTTTCGTTTGAATTTTTTAATTTTCGGCTCCGATGTGTGTTATTTTGGTATAAATCCAACAAACAAATCTCAATGCAAATCGAATGATGTTTAGACGAGTTATGCGCGTACGAACACAAAAAGGGATTAATTTTTATATATATAGAAGATTATTTCATATTTTTGTGACATTTTATTTAAAAAATAATACCTCTTGTGAGCTTTAGGTTACCTTTATATAAAATCATAGAAAAATTCAGACCTAGAGTCCACAATATAGGTATTAGTTTAGTTTTTAATACAATACATAAAATCCTTTGGCGCAAAGTTTAAACGGATTTCAACTAACGTTTGTGTTTTTGATTTGAAGTTTTTATTACTAATGAATTTATTGTCTTCAAATCTTCAATTGTACCAAATTTCATTTACTTTCCGGTGTCGGGAAGAATTTTTGTCATCGAAATTCAATGAAATGACCACTGTAGGATGCTTTTGAGATATCGACCGGGGTCCTAGGGTCACCCGTTTACCCTCCAGAGTATATTTTCCGATACTAACCAATTTCATATAGGTAGACCAGTAAAGTGGCAACGCTGAAATATTTTTTGACGGTTCAACGACGAAATAAACTACATTTTTTTTTAAATTAAAGATCTGGAACAAAGGTTGTTAGTTTGTTTTTATTGGAGACTAAGTTTTTGCTGTGGCATGTGAAAACCAATCCCTTGAACGTCAAAATAGTATGAAAACATAAGTTCCAGAACAGATTCAACAAGTCTATTTGAACATAAAAGAGTGGAAGTAAAAATTTGATTAGCACCTTTTTGCAAGGGACTTGGTTAGCCCTTTAATTTGATACCATACCATTTTCCTTGTGCATTCATTTTTGGGCGTTATCAAGATCAAATCGTTAAGTACCTACTAAAATTAATATTCCGGCGCTAAATTAGATCCTGAGTCATTAGAGTTCTGAATGTTGTTACCAGTTGTAGGCGTGTTTTATTGGAAAAGCTATCCATAGTACAGTACGATTTAACATGCATTACAAATACAACATCGGCAGTATGATTACGGCCGATAATAAGCTAAAGATTTTGCAATTTGTCATTTTACTCGCACAATTCTCGCAAAACCTGCAATTATTTGATGAACTATTTTTTTTTTTTAACTAATTTTTAAGACTTTTTTATTACCATATCATCTTTAAAATTGTTCAATTAATTTAATTTTTATTTCGAAACATGTACTGCCGATGCCTTTTATTGGGAGTTTCTTAGTATACTTTGTATAGATTCCCAATAAAACACGCCTATTGGCGCTATCTTCACAGCAATCTGAGGGGGAAGGGAATCAAGTGCTAAGCGAAAATTGCAGTACTTACTTAGCACGTTATTAGGTCCTAATTCTTACATAGATTTTTTAATTACATTCGTAACGATACCATCTTAGCGCACCTATTTTACTAAGGCCATCCAGATCCAATTTAAAGGTGATGAAAACAATTTAAATTCTCTTATGACTGTTTTTGAATAAGGCCCGTGGGGACATTTTAAATTAAACTTTCATAAATGTATTAATAAAAGAAGAAACGTAGTTTTTTTGTATACAAAAAAACAAACTTCAATCAAAGACTTGTCAATTGCAATCAGTTATTTCCTGACCAATAAATAATTTCAATTCAATCAAAATAAAGATAAAAGCCCAAGCACGCGGGTATACAAATACAAATATAAATTAAATACAAACACATGTCAGTCATCAACACTTCTGTTTCCTTCTCCCAGAGCCATCGTATGTACATTATAAATCGTACGTCAACATGTCCATCTCACCTCACTCACTCTCCAGAGATCCAAAAGGACTTCACTCGCCCTTACAATTAAAGAAAAACAAACAAAAGACTGTCAATCAATCCCTCATGGTGCTCACTGCTCATTGACCTGCACTAATAAGAAAAACAAACCAAAAAAAAAAAAAGTCTTATCATGACACCTCCAACCTGCTCTACTTCAGCTACACCCACTTTTTTTTAAGGATACCACAAGTCCTTCAAGCTCCTCTTCCCACTGCATTGACTTTTTCCAACGAATTCAAGCCAATTAAAGAAACATTTTTAACCAACACACAGGCACTACGGCAAGCTTTGTAACATCCATCAACATTGGAAGCAGGACTATACGCAATACTGACAACTCTGACAGGACTTGTGTTTATTATACTGCCGCTCGCTCCCGCCATCAAAGCGTGTTTTTCACACCGCTTGAATGCCTCACAGCAAAACTGTGAACCATGCTTTCGAACATATATGTATGTATAAGCCAAAGGAATATCAATTCATAAACAATACGTTGACCCAAATTCCCTCGTATGCTGTTTCCGGTTTCGGTTCTCGTTCTGGTCCTATCCATATATCCAGTCGTTTGGTTGTTTGCTAACATGGTTGAATGAATTTGCTATTTTGGACCACAAATCGAATTTTGCAAATCTTTCAATCGATCTTGGTTATATCTGGCTCTAGAGGGCTGAAGCTTAAGCTCAACTCTAACAGCATCGATGCTCAGTGGCAGCAGCAGCATCGGCTCGCGCTATGGCAGAAGGACATATTCAAAGGACGAAAAATCCAAATCCCAACCAAAGAGTCAATTTTGCCATCTGAAACATAGTTATGGCCAGAACGAGGTCGGACTGTTTTCTCTGCATATTCAAGCAGAGGGGTTTTTTGTTTTTTGTAAAAAAAAATCTATAAATGTATTCGAAATTCGAAGCTAAGTGAACTGATGCATGCATATATTTACTGAGGGAATATCCCTTCTCCAAAAAAAAAAAAAATGTATAAAAGGACTTTGCGTTGCGCTTCGATTTGCAGCACGTTTGCCCTCTGCACTGGCTTTGGTTCAACATTACACAAACAAATAGGCTCATATAGTCAACATAGGCATTGGGCAATGCCAGCCCGATCTGGGGGTTATATCGAAAATTGAATTTAATTGAAAAAAACAGGTTATATGTTTGTCCTTTAAGGATAAATTTTTTTATTTGGTTTTGTGTAGTATAAACGTGTCCTTTCACTTATAGTCCTTAGCTCTCCTTGTGTGCTCTTCTTCTATAAGCATTAAATTGGATATTTATTAATGGAATTTAGTGCTGTTTTTTCGGGAGGGGACAACACTGCAACAGAACAGGATGAGATAGTTGGTGATGGGTTGTAGGATTGCAGTGGTCTTCCTTAACGCGGGACAGCAATCTGAACTGACTGGATTTTGTGCGATATCCTTGTAAGGACCTTGGTTTGCAAGCAAAAATTATGGTGGTAGTAAGTTTTTAAGAGCATGTATACGATGTTCAAATAATCGGAAATTGGCATTAGCGTGGTTAGGTTTTTGCCATTAAAGTTAAATGCTTTTATATGAGAAGAATAAATCTTGTAATTCCTATTTTTGAACCGATGTAACCTTACAGTTTTTTTTTTCTTTTTAACTTGTATACCTCTATATGAACTTTTAAATCTTTAAGGGTCATTTGTATTTCAACAAAATGTTAGTTGCCACAAATTAAGTGATGATTTTGATGTATTGAGGGATGTATTGCTCTTTGGTAAAGAGCTCTATTAAAAAAAAAAAAAAAAAAAAACTAGGTCGGGATTTTGACTTTAACTGTTTACATGTTGTTTTTTTTAACTCTGAAGAAATAGTTTCTATTATTACGCCAAATAATTTTTGAGATATTTACTAAAACAATATTTTTTACTACAGCATAACGACCACTAGGCGAGTTCAGAAAAAACAAAATCTCAGAGCTGGAGATCAAAGCAATCTGAATAACATGAACAGAGATTCATCAGCAAAAAGTTTTCGTGTCAAAATACTGTGGAAAAAAATTTTGCTGGCTCACTATTTGACTAAGCGAAAAATAAGTTTTACCTTGTTTCCATTTTTACTGATGCATTTTACTGATCCATATGACATGGCCCCTCTATCAACTAATAAGTCAGGTGCGGTGTTTTATTGGTAATTCATATAGCAGGCAAAACAATACAAGTTCCAATAAAACCTTAAGACTTGAGTATACCTATTTACTTGACTAAAGGCTTAACTATACATTCAATACTTTTTACAAAAAATTAAAAAAGTGAAAAACAAAAACCTCTGCGAAAAGAATTATTTTTAATCAGTAAATTCAATGTGAAATGACAGATCAAACACAATTTCCATACGCTTATTTGTGCACAGGCATTTCTAGCGAATGATTTTGTTTTTCACTTTTCCACTTTTTGTAAAAAGTCTTGAATTCAGTTAAGCCTTTAAAGTACTAAAGTGAAACACAAAACATGCGCTAGGGATTCCTGCGTGCTATGTGGGTATAAACGCATAAAAATTGTGATTAATATGTCATATCGGATAGTTTTGACAAATGAAACACCATCATGTTTTCGAACACAAGCATCTCGAGAGTATATGTTTTCGTTTTTCGCTTTTCCACTTTTTGCCACTTTATTGCATTCGTGAACGTAGATGTAGTTAACCCTTATCTACTTTTATGGTACAGGTATACTTTTTTTTCTGTGTTTGCAAGCAAAGTAAATATTCTTGTTCCCATAGTTCCACATCCGCAAGGCATAATTTTATGTCTTGATTATCGTTAGGTCTTGAAATTTTTAGTTGCTTTGAAATGTCAAAATATAGAGAGTACTTAGTGAAAAATGTCAACGGGAAATGCTAAAATTTTAAATTACATATATCAAAAACAGCGCGAAAATTTCGCGTTTTTTTTGTTTGATTTTTCACCATGATGTGTTCGTCGCTCGAGATCGAAAACTTGGATTTTTCATGAGGCCAATATCATAAGTGACTCAGCAAAAAATCAGAACTACCGGATGTAAAGCAAGAACGTCCTCCTATGAGACCATACAAGATTACTGGACTACAGAGGTTGAAGTATTTTTGTTTTTCATTTTTTTTTTCAAAATTTTGATTTTGAAAATTAATTTTTCAAAAACTATTCACTCGAACAACTTTATTTAAAAATAAAATTAAAGAATGGATCTCTGGCTAAATGAGCATGACTCTGTAGATTAGGGTTGCCAGATTTTTTTCGCAGCATGGCGGGACAAAAGACAAAAATATAGAAAAATACCGGGATTTCAATTTTTTTCCCGGGATAAAATAAAAACTCATTATATTAAAATTAATAAATTATTTTGTATACAAAATATTGGCTTGCATGTAGTTGGCCCCCCGACTTTCAAGTTGGGCAAAACTGTTAATGGCAATCGTTTGTACATCGTTTGTACACGTTTGTACAACTTTTAGAATAATTTGTACACGCACCGTTTTTTTTTTACAGGCAATTTAAATAAACGGACGGAAGTTGGCCCCAAAAAAAATTTTTTTTAATGTTTTGCAAAATTTTGAAATGCAATTCGATAGATAATCGTTTGTACACGTTTGTACAAAAAATATTTTCGTTTGTACACGTCCCAAATTTTTTTTACAAAAAAAATTTTTTTAAAAAATATGTCTCGAAATTTTGAAAAGTATGCAATCGTTTGTACATTTTTTATGATGATTTTTCATGGTATTAGTTTTTTGAATTTAATTTTCTTTCTATTTTTAATTAATTATTCAAAATTTTGGGACATGTAGTTGGCCCCATTTCGATTTCTTTTTTACAATTCGAAAAATCTGAAAATGCAGTTTGATGGATAATCGTTTGTACACGTTTGTACAAAAATTTTTTTCATTTTTACACTTCCCAATTGGATTTTACACACAAAATTTTTTTAAAAAACTTCTGTACAAATTTCGAAAAATATGCAATCGTTTGTACATTTTTTATGATAATTTTGCATGGTATTAATATTTTAAAATTGATTAAGTTTCTATTTTTAATTAATTATTCAAAATTTTTGTGCATGCAGTTACTCTAAACTTAATAAAATGCTTAGGTATGTAGGTACGTAAACTAATATCTATGTTACCTATAAACTTTTTTTTTCAAACTTTTTTGTAACCTACCTACCTACCTACCAAATTATTATATATTTCTACCTAGTGGTACCTACTTAAGATACCTACAAAAATGACGAATAAATATATCCATTTCACTGGAGCTTACATACCTAGCTCTTCTTTTGGTACCTACTCACGTATATTTTGTAGGTACATAGGTACCTACATAAACTATTAAGTTAAGTGAAACAACGGAAAATGGCATTAAATCCATAACTATACTTATTTGAATGTATGCCGTCGGCAAAACGCTTTTTATGTGTTTATATTTCATTTATGTACCTACATACCTTCCTACCTCCCTACCTACTGAAAAGTAGGTAGTTAACATTCCCTCGCATAAGTTTCTGCAGCAAAAAAAAAAAGAAAACTTAACAAAAATAAAATAATGCAGTTTACATTTTCAGTAATATTTGTCCTTAATTAAAAAAGCACAACATTTTTGAGTAACAAATCTATTTATTTTCTTAAAAATTTTACAGAAAAAGGAAAGAAAAAAATTTTGGTTTGTTGCCTAGTAAAATTGTAAATTTTAATTTTTTTAGTAGGTAGGTAGGTACCCAAATCGTGAACTTACACTATCAAAAACTACTTACAGGGGTCCCAAATTCATAATCGTGTAGGTATTTTTCTGTTGCATTGAGATGGTATGTACCTAACCTATAGTAAAAGTGCAAGATTGTTGTAATACTGTCTACCTACCTACATTATAAACATAAAACATTAGTTAATACCTACCTCTTAACATATACCTATGCTCAATTAATTTTTAAAAATTTTGGAAAAATACCTATACATATTTGGGGGACCTAATACTGCGTTTTCATTAGACCTGAAATGAGGTAATTTGGCAAATTACAAAAAAAGTGTTCACATTTCAAATTTCCTAATTTTGTTTGAAGGCCCAGATTGTCAATCGCTTGTTTTTGTTGTTTTTGCATTGAATCCTGTCATTTGAAATGGGTTCCACTTTGAATGGAATCCATTTGGGTGTGTTCATAAAAGTTTTACGTAATTTCCTACCGAATTTCGTGCAAATTTGGTTGAAATTATCTCATTTGGAAATTTGAATTTGTATGGGAAATGAGATGATTTTGAATTTAATTTGAAAATTTTTGACGAAATTACCTCATTTGCTCTAATGAAAACGCCGTATAACTCTTTTTTTCGGGCAATTACAAGTGTTGAATTTGGCTTCTTTCAAAGGTGTTGTACCTCAAACATACTTATGAGCATGTACCTATATACCTACATATATAGGTATCAACAACTATATTAATTTACCTATTTCTTAATTAAATTGGAACATGTATTATTAAATTTATTCCGCTAACGAAGCTTCTCCTCTTTTAATAAAAAAAACGTTTTGGGACGTGAATACTACCAATAAAAAAATTTTGTGTTTTCAAAAATTCCTAACGCCCACAATAACCACGCCCACAAAAAATTCCTTTAATTTTTTTTTAAATTTCCTAATTGAAAATGTAATTGAAAAAATTCTAAAAAATACTCCTGATTTATAAGAATTTTTTTATAAAAAGTCGATTTTGGTATTTTTGAATTTTAACCAAGTTTGTAGGGTAAAAAAAATTTTTTAGAATTTTTTAATTAACTTTGCCATTCTAATATAATAAAACTCTATTGAATGTATTTGGTATGAAAATTCTAAAAAATCTCGTTAAGAAATTAGAACTTCGACTTTACCCTATATTTACCCCAATTTACCCTATTAATTTTGCGATTATCAAAAATCCCTTCTTATTGAAGCTCTACATATGTATATGTTTATGAAAAAATTTTCTATATATATATATCATTTACCCACTGACCTGTACAATGATGATAAAAATTATGAATAAGTCAGTGAGTGAATCAATCAACACTTTCATTTATAATATTTAAAAAAAATAAATAAATAAATAAATTCCAACCGTTTGTTTGCAACATGTTGCGGGAAACCATGTTTATGACCGCAAATTATAAGGTCAGGGTCAGCCATCGTCGGTCATCAGCATTTAGTGACCTACTAAAGTAAAGAGTAAATAAAATGAAACACATCGAAAATATATAAACAAATTCTCTTATGGGGCGGGGCTAAAGTGATTGATGAATGAACAAAATATGACTTCCGACGACCGATGCGATGACGACACGTTGACTTAATGCTTGCGTTCGGGTGGTAGTGAGATAGGCTATCCACCTATCCCAAAAATTTTCAGATACCTTGAGTTGTTGTTGCATCAGCTGACATCAGAAGTTTTTCAACAAGGGATTACAACAACACAAACCTATCCGGATAGGTTTGGCTTGCCCCCCGAACGCGGCCAATATAAATAAAATTTACGCATACATTTCTACTTTTGATATATGTGTAGCTGAAATGAAATTTATTGGTCAAGGAAAATTTTGAATTGTTTTGATCAATTGGTTCTTCGTAGTATTGGTAGTATTCACGTCCCAAAACGTTTTTTTTATTAAAAGAGGAGAAGCTTCGTTAGCGGAATAAATTTAATAATACATGTTCCAATTTAATTAAGAAATAGGTAAATTAATATAGTTGTTGATACCTATATATGTAGGTATATAGGTACATGCTCATAAGTATGTTTGAGGTACAACACCTTTGAAAGAAGCCAAATTCAACACTTGTAATTGCCCGAAAAAAAGAGTTAGGTCCCCCAAATATGTATAGGTATTTTTCCAAAATTTTTAAAAATTAATTGAGCATAGGTATATGTTAAGAGGTAGGTATTAACTAATGTTTTATGTTTATAATGTAGGTAGGTAGACAGTATTACAACAATCTTGCACTTTTACTATAGGTTAGGTACATACCATCTCAATGCAACAGAAAAATACCTACACGATTATGAATTTGGGACCCCTGTAAGTAGTTTTTGATAGTGTAAGTTCACGATTTGGGTACCTACCTACCTACTAAAAAAATTAAAATTTACAATTTTACTAGGCAACAAACCAAAATTTTTTTCTTTCCTTTTTCTGTAAAATTTTTAAGAAAATAAATAGATTTGTTACTCAAAAATGTTGTGCTTTTTTAATTAAGGACAAATATTACTGAAAATGTAAACTGCATTATTTTATTTTTGTTAAGTTTTCTTTTTTTTTTTGCTGCAGAAACTTATGCGAGGGAATGTTAACTACCTACTTTTCAGTAGGTAGGGAGGTAGGAAGGTATGTAGGTACATAAATGAAATATAAACACATAAAAAGCGTTTTGCCGACGGCATACATTCAAATAAGTATAGTTATGGATTTAATGCCATTTTCCGTTGTTTCACTTAACTTAATAGTTTATGTAGGTACCTATGTACCTACAAAATATACGTGAGTAGGTACCAAAAGAAGAGCTAGGTATGTAAGCTCCAGTGAAATGGATATATTTATTCGTCATTTTTGTAGGTATCTTAAGTAGGTACCACTAGGTAGAAATATATAATAATTTGGTAGGTAGGTAGGTAGGTTACAAAAAAGTTTGAAAAAAAAAGTTTATAGGTAACATAGATATTAGTTTACGTACCTACATACCTAAGCATTTTATTAAGTTTAGAGTAACTGCATGCACAAAAATTTTGAATAATTAATTAAAAATAGAAACTTAATCAATTTTAAAATATTAATACCATGCAAAATTATCATAAAAAATGTACAAACGATTGCATATTTTTCGAAATTTGTACAGAAGTTTTTTAAAAAAATTTTGTGTGTAAAATCCAATTGGGAAGTGTAAAAATGAAAAAAATTTTTGTACAAACGTGTACAAACGATTATCCATCAAACTGCATTTTCAGATTTTTCGAATTGTAAAAAAGAAATCGAAATGGGGCCAACTACATGTCCCAAAATTTTGAATAATTAATTAAAAATAGAAAGAAAATTAAATTCAAAAAACTAATACCATGAAAAATCATCATAAAAAATGTACAAACGATTGCATACTTTTCAAAATTTCGAGACATATTTTTTAAAAAAATTTTTTTTGTAAAAAAAATTTGGGACGTGTACAAACGAAAATATTTTTTGTACAAACGTGTACAAACGATTATCTATCGAATTGCATTTCAAAATTTTGCAAAACATTAAAAAAAATTTTTTTTGGGGCCAACTTCCGTCCGTTTATTTAAATTGCCTGTAAAAAAAAAACGGTGCGTGTACAAATTATTCTAAAAGTTGTACAAACGTGTACAAACGATGTACAAACGATTGCCATTAACAGTTTTGCCCAACTTGAAAGTCGGGGGGCCAACTACATGCAAGCAAAATATTGGCTGCTTTATTTATAAACAAAAAATTGTTATTTTAGCTCATGTGTTCAGGGTAACTACACCATGGAATATGAATTGTTCGCACTCAAACTAAAGGCAATTTCTTACTGTTCCATTTGACTACGGAAAATGTTTCATAGGTACAAATTTGGTTAGTCCTGGTGCGATTCGAATAAAATTTCAATTTAAAATTTAATCCGAGATTTAATTTCGAAGTTCCCGTGTACAACTCATTAGAGTCAAAGATTAAACTTCGGACAAAATTTAGCTCGATTTAAATCCAATTCATACATAGCCTTACTAAATTCGCACTGCGAAACGAATCTTATCTTCCTCACCATGAAATAAAAAGAAAGAAGTCACTTTTGACAGCTGTCAAATTAATAAAGTAAGCATTTTTAATTCGACAACAAGCAGGGATGAATGGACTTTGGGCACTTGGAATAAGAATTTATTAATTCCGTTCATTGCTTCTCCACTTATCTGATGAATAAAAACATATTATTTTAAATCTGTTTAAACAAACAACGAATAATTTTGAATATTTGTACCGCGGTAAAAAGCTTTAACCTCCTGAGAAATGTCAAATCTCCCTAGCGTTTGTGCAAGTTATCGTAGATCTTGCAATAAAAACGAAAAATTTACTTTGTCTAGAAAAAGTGAGTTTTTGCTAAACAGACTCCATTTTTTGGTTGCATGGAATTCGACATAGGTATTACATATTTCCACGACATATTTCCACTGTCTATCTTGTCAAAAATCTAATAAATACGACTGCTAGTTTTTAAACATGTCCAATTTAGTTTTTTATATTAATTTTGGACTAAAATTTGGAAGAAATTGGCAGTTTTGGGAACCAAACGAATGTTAATAATTCTTCCAATTTGAAGTGACAGCTGTCAAGTTGCCAGATTGACATTCTACTTAAAGTTAAATCTATATCACAGCGCAGTTATTCTTTTGAAAAACGTAAAAATATAAAGATGTTTTTGCAAAGAATTCTGGTTTAAACCCGGGAAAATCTGCCCCGACGGGACAGTTAAAATTATGTGCGAAATTCGGGACGTCCCGGGCAAACCGGGACGTCTGGCAACGCTACTGTAGATACCAAATCACCCTGTATATACGCATACATACATCTAAAAGGCGTTTGCTTAACCTCACAAACTGAATGACTTCAACTTTAACTGAACTTAAAAAATGTATACGGCACAGCAACATCTACTTAAATAGACATCTCAGAGGTTTTACTCATTTAATTAGGATCAGATGCACTTGCTCGCTTTTGTTTTTTAATCTTCAAAAGTAATAAATACCCCAGGCTCATATTATTCACAACCACTTTTTGAATTTTGTTTACCCAGTATTCTAACCGAATTGATGTTCAGGGAAGCATATTTTACATTAATAGAATCCAATTCATAATAATTCTGACAAAAGACCAAAAAAAAAAAATAAAACTACATTTAGATACATATAGATACAATATACCTACTCCTTTTGGGAAACCCCTTGTTTACACGTGCACTTAATTTCAATTACGTAAAACATCATCTAGGGTCGGTTTGGTTTTGGTTGAGAATAAATCGTTCCTTTCTGTTTTGTTACAATATTATATAGACATCATTGCGCGCTAAGGAGAATTCTATGGGCGAAGAAATATCCTTCTTCTTTTTGCATTTTAACATCGCGTCATCATGTCGGATCAACAAAGGAGTTTGTACTTCATAAATTTAATGTCCATACAATGCTAAAAAATACATCCACATCCAACGGTAAAATAAAAAGTTGAATAAATAACGTTGATAATGAAGATGGAAATTATTATTTCAAAATGGAGGGGTCTGTGTTTTGCTGCAATGTTGTCATCGCTTTGTTGTGAGGTGGGGGAATGCACAGTGGGTTGACTTAACCATGAAATATAGAAATAATTTTTATATTGCTTTTTGTTTTTTTTTTTTTTTAAACCAAACAAACAATTTTGTCATCCCCAGACCCAGAATTGTTCACATTGGTCGTGGTTTTCAAGAAAATGTTATTAAAATTATAAAAGCAAGTATTAATGTCCCAAGATTTCTTAGTTCCTCTGTGATTTCATCCAAATATGAAATTCGAAAAAAAATGCAATTTTCGCAAAAAAAAACATCAAATCCTATTTCAGCAGCGCATATTTTGGCAAAATGCGAAGGGGGGGTTGCAAAGTGGGGAAGGAAGTAAAGGGATAAATTTCGCAAGCTGTGATGTACAGATTTGTAAGTCTTACTAATATAATGCTGATAAAAAAAAGTACGTATACGCCACAGTGACCCCATTAATGCTTATTTTGTATTATTTATTTTAAAGGGTCTGTAATATTATAGATATGTAGGAACTAAAAACAGGCAAAGAATAATAAAGAGGATTTTTTCACTCTTCTCTCTTCTTATATGTATTCACGTGTAATATATTACAAGATCCCAAAAAAATGGAAATAAAAAAATTTATCATTGTGTAACATGTTTGGCTATATTTTTTTAAGGGTCATAACATTTGGTTATTTTCTTCTTCATGTGAAGGTAGGTATTAATTTTTTTTTTAAATTATATTTTCGAGTTCGAATTCATAGCTAAGACAGGACAACGTCTGTCGGCACAGCTAGTTTTTTTTATAAATATTTTTTCTTGATTAAAACGTCTCTCTATAAAATTTTAATCATAAAATGTCCCACTGTATGCTCCAGTGGCGTAGCAAGCACATTATTTAATTTTCTTTGATATGGCCGGCGCGGCGGCATTTCTCCCGAGTAAGTGACATCAAATTTGCATGTGAATCACTAAAGGACGAAGACGTGTTCGTTTAATAAAAGGTCCTTTCAAAAACAAACTCACACGAAAGTTGAATGAACAACATTCTTGGCAAAAGGTGAGCTGGGGATAATGGATAATAACAATATTTTATTATTATCATTAATTTTATTTGTTCTTTGTTACCAACCCTTGTTTTTTTGTTTTTTGTTTTTTTTTTTATTCCAAAGGAAAACCTGGAAGTAATGTGAAAACATTACTTTGATGGATTCTTTGTATTTTTGCAACAAAATACTCGTACTTATATGTATGAGAGTAAAAAACATATTTCCTTGTTAAGAATATATACAAACAAATCGTATGTTGGGGTGGGAGCGGTGGTATGGGGATGGAGTCTTGGGTTGGGTATTTTGCTTTGTGATAAATGATTGAGGGGAGTATGTGTTCGTCTTATGTTTCAGCCGACAAGTGATTTTTCAATGTAAATTTAGTTCTAGTTTTCGAAAATCATGATATTTAAGAATTTAACTTTTCTTGTCTAACTTGTCTATGTCTTCTATTTTTGAAAAGGAGCCTCATTCATACTCATACGCCAGTTACTGTGAATGGTACACCTACATCGAGTAACATGAATGTGTCTTTTCATGTTAAGTATGTGCGTGAATTACCTTCTTCTTCTCCATTTTTGACATCGTGTAAAGCACTTCAGAATATATTCTATACTTTTTTTTAACTTTCTTATAAAATTCACTTCAGTCTTATGGAGGCAAGTATCTATGCAAAAAGCTTTAAAAATAATACATATGTATGTGACAGAAAAATATAACAAATATGTGTTTGCATCTGTCTCAATGTTTCAGATCTTTTGTCACTTTTTTAATCCTAACAGCCTTCAAATTGTGATATGTGCTTTTTATTTACCAGCTGAGGTTTTGCTGGCGAGCCTTTCCGCAGTAGGATTTTTCTGAAAATAAAATACTAAACTTCAGTCGAAAAGTTCCTTCGAACCTAGTATTAGAATTAACACAAAGGTTTACTGGTAATCTTTTAGCGTGCTGAGTCTCGATTTTGTGTAATACGGTGAATTGGTGTTCTGGGATGTTGATTATCTGATCCTTAGAATGCTAACACATAACAGTCTAAAATTAATGAAGGTTTTGAATCCGTAGGTTCTACGCTTATGGTGGAACAGCAGACTTTCATACTGGTAGATCAGCAGGTTTAATGCCTCTAGTGTAGCTGCGTCGACAGGTACTACGCCCCTATGATGACCAATTCGACTTTACTTGTCTTCAACGAAAGCGAAACTAATAATAAAATCAAATTTAATACTATTGCTCAATGCTTATAAATTCATTATTGATTATGTCCAAAAGGTTACTGTCGTCCATAAACGTAGGTTATCTGTGTTCATACACACAGAGTGTGAACTGTTTCGTGGGTGAACGAAAATAACGAAAACCTACTGGCTCTATTTTAGGCTCTAGCTCGATGTACCTATTTAAATAGACGCACGAACGAACAGACTACAGACAAGCAAAGCTACATGTGTTTGAAGTTAGTACCATTTTCGATTTCCAAAAAAAAAGTTCTTTTTTTTTTGCTTAAAATGCGCTGCGTCTGCAATGTGTCATCAGAATTAAGCAGTTAAGGGCAAAAGAAAGCACTTTACGAGAGAGAAAAGCAATTCATGTTCCTGACCGACTTAAAGTGGTTGTTTTCTTTCAGCCTACAAGCTGTACTGAGAGAATATGCCCCTTGAATTTTGTATGCACTAGTTGTATTTAGTTGTTGTTGAGTATTTTAAAAGGAACCCCAACCCTAATATGTATACATTATGCCCTATATTTTGAACACGTTTTAGTGGTCCCGTGAATTTGAAGTGTAAATTAAGAGAGTTTTTTCTTACTCAATTCAAATAAAATTTGCGGGTGTTTCAGGCAAGGCGGGTACGAGTCGGTTCTCTAGATAATATATGTAATCTATGTTCCTCACAATGCTAAGACCACTAAGATGTTATTTTTATTTTTATTTTTATTTGTGTAGGTGTGCAATTGCATTGTTTTATCAATCTTTCATTTTCTAAACATTTCTTTCGCTTAGCAAAAGTAATTCTAAAGAAGAAAATTTAGTTAAAATTCATGAATTTTCTAGTATGAGGTATACCTACTTTTCGAGAGCAAAATAAATTTAAATTTTATAATTTAACTTTGAATTAAAGAAAACTGTGTTTTACTATAATAAAAATTATATATGCTTTACATGTTTACTTATACTTTGCAACATTTTTTGATAATTGTTTATTATAGATCCATGGCAATCCTATACATACTCTGTCCACTAAAAAATGTCAGTACAGGGAAGATGGGAAAACTGCCTTTCACTTTGGCTGTAATGAATTTTTAAAATCTATCGCTACTTTAAAGCTTTTACAGGGTAGCCATAGTGAGCATGATGAATTGTTACCAACATGCTACAGAACTCAGCTGGGTTACCATCTGTTTATATACATAAATTTTAATTTTTCAATACAAAAAAATAAAAAACTAATATGAAAACAGAATAGAAGCGATAAGCCAAAAACTTTTGCTCTAAAAGCTCCAAAAAAGAATACAAAAAGCCAGAACGATTTGGCACATCGTATCAATGGTAACTCGGTCAATACGCAAACACAGTTAGTCCCCTTTCACACAGGGCAACTGAGTTGCCGGCAACAATTAGTTCATAGGCGAGAAGGGCAGGAAGAAAGAGGGGAAAATGAAATCTCCCCGGTCAACAAATTCAGGAGATTTTTTTGACGTTTCTCTTCACACTACGTTTGTGTGCGTTCCACCAAGGTAGTTTAAAAGGAAAATAAAGAAAATCTCCGGGTTTTTGTTGCTTGCGTGTGAAAGGTACAAGAGATTGTTAAGGAGATTTAAAGAAAACGTCAAAAAAATCACCAACAACTAGTATCTACGTGTGAAAGGGGACTTAGGATTGATCATATGCTCAGCTCATTGTACACAATCAGTATTCAGTCTCTTCAGTTTCAGTTTCAACCTTAACCCCAACACAATGAGATGTAGCTGCAGGAAAAAGAATCGCTATAGCACAAGCTGTCACTAAAATCACTCATTCATGTAGCAAAGAACGTCTACAATGGTATAGCGTGGTTCTCAACGACTATCTTGATGATTAAGAAAGAGAGGGAATTGAACGATCTCATATATGCCATCTCAAGTGCTGCTTATAGCGAGTGGAAAATTTAAAGTTGAGTCAACTTTTGCTGCAGCGACTTCTGTTGCTGCAGCTGCAGTCGCACATTGTAGCGCTGTATACTATTTTCGTATCTTTCAACTTTTCCAGCGCAACATGCTGCAGCTGCAGCTTCACCATTGTGTTCGGCCAGTTAGGAAGGCAGGTTTTCGTTTAAAAAATTGCAGCAATGTTTGCCCAGAAATCGTTCCAGGCTTTTTCGGCAGTTTTCTTCTCTCTGAGAGAATTTCATCAGCACTCTCCAAAATTTGACACATATCCCAACTATGCCCGAAAAAATCT
This sequence comes from Epistrophella euchroma, assembly GCA_947049315.1. NCBI lineage: Eukaryota > Metazoa > Arthropoda > Insecta > Diptera > Syrphidae > Epistrophella > Epistrophella euchroma. The sequence continues at coordinate 140,083,618 of OX346245.1, forward strand.
GGAACAAAGCTACTGACACGTCAAAATAAATCTTGGAAGTCAATCCATAGTAAAATACTCTAACTGCCAAAATTGACAGAAGTATCTAGATATGTATATCATTTTTGAAAATATAATTGATTTTTTTGAAATGTAAAGATCATCACCAAAAGAAGACAGAAAAGATGAAAACATTCCATGTAATTCAGTTTTTCTATCTGCTGATTATGGTCTAACACAAGTAGCAAAAACTTAAAAAAACAATAATACTTAAATTAGAACAAACAGAAACAAAGTACTTAATCTACTGTTTGTTTAAGTATACATAACATTGATACAATGTTTATTTAATTAAAAAAAATGCTGAGTGTATAAATAGCATCAATTCACCACCTCCTTTTGCTGTCTTGTAAAATGAAATTACAAACAAGGAAACACTTGCTTTTTTTCCTTTTTAACAATTTTCTGTCGATTTGAAGCATATAATTTTCTCGAACAAGTGCAAATACACATAATACTTACTTTAAAGTAAAACATACAAAAGTGCTTCCTTTTCTTACAGTATGCTCAACTCAGTGCTAATTAAATGAAATACAACACCCTTATCCATATCCATCCTTGCTATAAGATCTAAAATACAACACAACAAAAATAAACTCATTTCCATCGTGTAGGTAGATATCCTTGAATTGTTTAATGGCTCCATCATCAGCATAAGCATCATTGAGGCAAAGATTTTATCCACCCTTAGAAAAACATAATTTCAAAAAAAAAAAATTGTACATACATATTTACATACTTACACTTACAGCGAAATCTTTGAACTCATCCAAGCAAAGGCCAATTAATTCAATTAACTTACTTATTATCCTTTTTGCAATAAAAATTAACAAAAAAAAATAACAACAAGCGAAGAAAACCTTTAAGAGAAATCAAATTTTAAGATCGAAACTCGAGAAACGAATTATAATGACAGCCGAAGGACTTCTTGCGATGAAGAAGTAAGAACGAGCTCTAATGGCAGTAATATTGAAGCAGTCGGAAGAAATTTGCACGTTGACGTTAATTTTCACTTCTCCAAGGAAACGGACGGCCCAAGCAGCACCAGCTTGGGGCGCGGGAGTGCATTGTCATAATTCATTTATAACTCCAGCTCTCATTTGTTTTGCTGATACTTAAAAGTTGAACTTTTGTTGGGGTGCGGAAGCGCCATGGGGCTGGGGGAATACTGTCACATTATAACCTCGTTTCGTAACGGATAGTGACAGTTGCTGAATCTCTCTCCAGCACCTCCACGACACACCTAGTCCTCCTGCCTGCATAGGTATACTATGTATGTGCAGTTTCCTTTGACAGAAGTAGCTCATGCTCATGCATAATGGAAAAATTGTAAATGGCGATGCAAGGAACATGTAAGTCAATTAATGAATGCAATGGGGATCTGGGTTCATTTGCACGATGCAAATTATATGTGTGGGTTTCTAAAGACGTATTAGGTTCTCTTATACGAAACCAGGATCCTCTGTAAAAGATATAATATGCTTTAGGTTTTGAAAAGAACATGGAAATTGTCAGTACATATGTAGATAGGATTTAAATATAGCTTTTGAAATTTTCATGTTTATGAAGTTCTTTTAAGATAGTTGTCAAAAGTTGTAATTTATGGAAATAAGCCCTCAATTGACTTTAAAATGGCAAGTTAAAAAAAAAAAAAAACAACGAATTTCACCTGAAAAAAATTAATTCTGAGAAAAAGGTATACTTATCTACATGGAAATTCGTTTGATGTTAGCGAGAGAGGGAATATTTTTATAATTGAAGTAAGAATTCTTTAGAACTGCCGAAATCATGAAGGAGGACGCAAGCAAATTTCATAATGCGGATTTATGACCACTAGCTTGCGTAACTGTCAGTACATTCAGAGGTAAGATGTCAAAATTAGGAACCATATTTTTTTTAGTAAGCCGTGGTGCAATGGTGTGGTGAGGGCGTTGGACTGTCACGCCGGAGGTCTGGGTTCGATTCCTAGCCTCTGCGACATAAAAACAAAACATTAGTTTAGAGCTACTGCCTCTTGCGAGAAATTGACAAATCTCTCTCTCTCTCTCTGTCTCTCTCTCTCTCTCTCTGTATCTGTCTCTCTCTCTCTCTGTCTGTCTGTCTCTCTCTCTCTCTCTGTACCTCTCTCTGTCTCTCTCTCTCTCTCTCTAAATAATTAAAATTCATACGAATCTTTAAGTTGCCAATGTAGCTGCACTATTTCAAACACTCTTTTACCGATGACTCTCTTTTGTAGCTAAATGATTCAGGAAATTTTAATTATTTATTTTTAATTACTTACAGAATACTATCGACTCATATCTCATCGAAAATAAGTTATCCCTCTCAAAAATCTCAAGGTTATGTATCTTTATCTTAAGGAAATTTCCCTTGAATATGGCAAAAGTCTTTGGTATCTCCAATTCAAAAATAATAACGAAAGAGTGACGTTTAAAGCTGTCGTCCCATCACTATAAGCTTTCAAACATTTCTAAAATCCTCGAAAGTATTACTTATGAACTATTTAGCTTTCGCTTTAAGTCTCTTATTTACCTTAGACCACAATGGCTTCCTGAAAACTACATAGATCCATAACCGCATTAACACTGTTGAACTTCAAGTACCTATAAATTTTGTATTCTCCCCACTTTAGAGAATGGAAATAATGTTTACGTTATTTCCATAGATTTTAGTAAGACGTTTTATCAAATTTCGCATACACTTAGACTTATAGTCTTCAAGCCAGTGTCTGCCTCGACTTTGAACCTTTGTTCTAGGTGGAAAACCGTTACCACAACATTCGTTTCAGATCTGCCTTCTTCTTTCTTCCTTCTTCAGTTCTTTCTTACTTATCTCTGGAGTACGCAAGGACAGGCACATAGGTCCCTTTCTTTTTATCCTCACTATTATTGTTATCGATATGATGATTCGTCGTCACGTTACTTTTCCCACTTTCTATTAGGTCTTGGGAGGAGTGAGTTGGGGTGGGCGAAGAAGTATTTTAATAGTAGGTACACAGTTAGACAAATTTGTTCACGAATAATTTAGACAACCTTTTCACGCAAGCAAATCGAATCTCCTCTTCGTCTCTACTTCGTCCATCAACCTATATATATTGTGAAGTCGCTTCGCAATATTGGTGTGGAACTCAATTTCCTATTGTAATATAGACGAAATAATAGTTCTTAAAGCCAACTCAGCTCTTGGATTTGTCAAAATATCATCCAAAGAATACTCCAACCCCTTTGTGGCAAGAACGCTCTATATAACTTTTATCAAGCTTATGCCAAGACAGCCTAACTTCCCAAAATGTATATCCGCTTTGAAAACACAAAATGCATTCCAAATTTAAGACTTAAAAGCTGCCATAGTGAGAATAGCCTATCTACCTGAGTATTCAAAGAAACTGTAAATAAGGAGCATACATGATTAATCTTTTCAATAAAAATTGGTTGAATAAAAGAATGCCCAACAAATGGAATCTTGATATAGCATTTCTCTATCCACAATACAGCCAATGTTTTGAGCTGTGCTTATCACTGCAGAATAAGTCTCCGAAACGTCGCTTAGATAGTGCATGCAAAAAAAGTTAGAAAACCACGTACTTATATCCCAGGGAGTGTGAAGGAGAAGATTTATCGACGAGCTCTACATACAGTCAACTTGGTCAAAAAAGGGCTGCAAATATCTACAATAGCTGAGGTGGCTGTTAGACATGAAGCGTGTGTAAATACATACCAGCCCGATCATTCTCTGAATCCACCATCCCTGATGAACTATGGTCTACGCAAAAGAAGAAAACCCCACAAATGGAAATAGTATTACCTCAAGCAATTAGACGTGAAATGCAATATTAGATGCATTTACTTAGCGACCGAACTTGCTGGAAAAGCAGAAGAGCTTAGGTTCTTAGCTGAGAAGTTTTTTGCATAGCAAACTTTGTATTCTTTCTAAGTCCATTTTTATTCTGCATTATGGGCTGGAAATGTCGGAAAACAAGATTCTCATTTTTTAGGATATCTGTTACGTGTAGATTAAGACGTTATCTCTTCTCCAAGTTAATAACACAAGAACTTAATTTTGATATTGGTTATCAGCTGCAATTCATCTGACGGACTATGCGATGACAGCGTGAAGCTTGGGTCAAAATCAGCAGGTTGGGATATACTATATGACGGGATATGTCGGGTGTAAGAACTTGTTGGATTCAACAGCCTTTGTGCTAACGAAGATACGAATATACGAACCGATTTTATTTTTTTGTGTTATACCGCATTTTAGTCTTTTCAATTCGGATTTTTTCTATATTTTTTCAAACCATAATTACTTACTTACTTAACTTTAGATGGCGCTCACAGCCCAAGATGGACTACGGCCTCAACCAACAAGGCCCTCCAGCCAGCTTGGTCCCTAGCTAGGTGCCTCCATCAGTTACGCACTCCAAGTTGGTTGAGGTCGTTTTCCATTTGTGTGCGCCACCTAAGGTGGGGTCTTCCTCTGCTGTGCAGACCGTCAGGGGTAGATTCGAAGACTCGTCGGGCTGGTGCATTGGTGTCCATACGCTCCACGTGTCCAAGCCATCTCAGCCGCTGTATTTTCCGCTTTTTGACCAGGTCAACGTCGCTGCAGAACCCTTAAAGGGCGTAAAGCTCTACAACTTGAAAAAATTAAATTTATGTTTTTTCAGCCAACATCATTAACGTCCTCACGTGTGCTCTTACGGCGGCGTATGTTAGTGAGTTGTCATATAGCGTTTTTATACACAAAATCAATATCTGATTGGATGGCTAAAATCAAAATGCAAAAGTCCAACAATTCTGACTACTTTCGCAGCTTTATCGGTTCAATAAAACAAGTCTTATCGATTCACATCAATTTCATTTTTTTTTTTTTGCTAAACCATAACCATTCGAAAAAAAAACTCTTCGACTAAGAAGAAGATTTAGATTTATCTAGGACAAAGTTCAAGTCAATTTTCCACACACAAACTTTTGCGAACATTTTTATATTCTCCTCAGCAAATCGAGAATATTCACTCCATCTAATATCTCTCCTTGAATTCCAACTTCGTCTGCACGATAAGAACTCAATTACACCGTAGGTAGTCATCATAACATTATTTCCGTTGAAGCAGAAAAGCTACCCATATTGGTACGGTTAGTGTTTCAAAAGTAGTATATAGCAAAACCATCAGCTTTTCAAATGAATTTCGCATAGCTAGCATCTCCGCCACTGTATAATCCTTTTGGGAACAGTCGTCAGGTGTCATATTAATCACTTTCGAAATGAGCGCGCACATTCGGTACTTATAAGTGTGTATGAAAAGTTATTATGATGTAGGCGGTTGGGGTATGAGCGTGTGTGTGTGTGTTTGTATTTGACTACCAATATGCAGGTCGTGCTCCTTCGTGCTGAATTGTAATTAAAAATGCAAATCTCCAGTTCGTGCAGGACTCGCATACCAAAGGATTTAAATTGACGCCAATTGTGGGTGGATAAGGATATCTCTTATAGGTACCTACTCTCGATTGCGAATATAAAATATAGAGGACAAAATAGAGGTGATGTAGGGGCTTTGTGTGTGTTATATGCAATCGGGACATATATGCACGAGTTATGCAAATTTAACGCCATCTGAGAGAAACACAAGAAAAAAAAAGAGTTAAGCAACTTTTCCATACGAACAACCTTTGAATTCCAATGCAACCGGAAGATCCTTCGAGCCTCCGCATGAGTTTCAGGAAAATTGAATTTTTATCGACTAACTATACATGCCGACAAGGATAACGACGATGATGATGGTTGCGCGGTGGTTATGCAGACACATACACATACACCTTTAGAATAATGTAAGTTTTTATTATGGTCCTTGAAACGTCCATTGAAATGAGGCTAGCCAAAACTAAAGGACTCTCTCAAACTCGCATACTCAACAGCACCATCGCCAGTCGATGGGAATTTTATTGGAAAAGTTTTCCACCCTTCTTCAGTTAAGCATCGTACAGGACTTCAATTGATATAATCAAAAAAAAAAAAAAAATATTGAACAGGATGTGAAATAAAGGAAATTGCTGCCTCGAAGACCGAAAGGACACCCCCGTTTGTTTTTCTGACTCTCTTTCGTCTCAACCCTCACTGTATACACATGAACTTTTTGTTATTATTTCAAGTCCCTCTCGTCCCCAATGGATATGGATGAAAGGCCAGGAGGAGCGGGAAATCTTTCAAATCACGTAACTGAAGGATCATATTGATAAAACGTAAGAATTCCCGTTTTAGGCACGTACAGTGAGTTTTCGTATATTTTCCTTTGTAATAGAAAGGACGAGGAGTGGGATGAAATTTGGGAGCGAGCGCGAGGGGTTACTATAAAAACAGAATCATTTTTTTTGCTGCTGCGAAAGACTCAGCGGAGTATTAAGCGATACTAAGTTGATAAGCTGGCGAGGTTGTTGTTGTTCTTCTTCTTGTTCATAGGGACAGGGGGGGGGAAGAAAGTTTGTGAATTTTCCGTCTTTGAAGGACTTTTGCCTACTCATGCACGTTTTCCAATGATGATAGATTGTTTTCTATCCTTTTTTTATGGGCAAATTTTGTGCTCTTCTTCCTTTTATGGGATGAATGCACATTCGAATGGACAATGTAAAGAACTACGAGTAGATACAATAAATTGATTAGTTCTGAGGGCTATATGTATGTGATGTTTGAAAGGAATGCTAGAGCGGATCAATGGAGAAGGGAGGGGGTCCGAGGGTTTATGGAGCATAAGAATTCTTATTCCGAATCAAGATGATGATTGTCATAAATATGTTGGCAGTTTTTGGACAACAAAAAAATCTCATAAGGAATTATGTGACCATAACGAATCGAAAAATTTACTATTGGACAGTTTTTTATTATTTTTTATTTTTTTTTTTCTGTTAGGAGGGGGGATTATGTGAGTAGGGCTTTTGCAATTCATCAGACTTTCTGCGTGCAGAGTTAAAATGTTAAGGGATAAGTAGCTATAAGGCGATTTGTATGATATGTCAAATTAATTTTATTGAAAAACAAAGAAAACATAACTGTGTTAAACCTGCTTAAGCTTTTTTGCAAAAAAGCTATTTTCGGCAGCCTCATATCTATTACAACTGAATACATGACGAAATGATAGCATTTTTTTAAAAATAAATTGTAGGTATTTTAATGAGTATATTTTGGTTTTGAAATAATTAAAAAAAAAGGTAATTTTTTAATCTAAACTATTGAACATTATGTATATTTTGGATTAATAACCTAGAATAAGTTTAGGTAAATCATCATGAAAAATATTTTTTTTAGGGTTATTTTAACTATTTAAAATATAAACATAAGTAACATAAGTATTAAAAATCCCTTTGATTGTTATCTGCTACAAGAAGACCTTAATAGACTTTCAAAATGGTGCAATAAAAACAAATTGCTTCTTAATAATTCTAAATGTCAAAGTTTTTCTTTCACTCGTCGTTCATCTCCGTTAGTGTCTGATTATTGTATCGAGGATACTGTTCTGGAAAGAGTCTATGTCAAGAAGGACCTGGGTGTTATTTTTGACTCCAGTTTAAAATTTAATAATCATATTGATTTTATAGTTAATAAAGCTAATTCATTGCTAGGGTTTATAATTCGTAACTCTAAAGGTTCAAAAGATCCGTATGCACTTAAATCATTATATGTTGCATATGTCAGATCATTTCTTGATTATTGTAGTGTGGTGTGGAATCCATGTTATATAACATATTTACTAAGAATTGAGACGGTCCAAAGAAAATTTACTCGTTTTGTTGTAAAAAGGCTTAATTGGAACATGGATATTCTGCCTCATTACAAAACAAGATGTCAACTTATTGGCCTGCACACTCTTGAGAACCGACACAAGATTTCTTCAATAATTTTTGTACGAGATATATTATCCTATCACATTAATTGTTTATTTTAATTCAATTTAATCAATTTTTATGCACCAAGTCGTTTCCTTAGAGACCAAAATTTGTCCCATTTATTCCAGGAAGATAATCACAGAGCAAATTATGCCTTAAATAAGCCGATAACTCGCTGTGTTAAAGAAACAAATATTAGCTTAATTGATTTTGATTTTAATTTTCATTACAATAGAGAAAACTTAAAAAATGTTTTAAGTTTATATTTTTTTAATAAATAGATTATATGTATAAATATTGTAAATTTCATAGTCTGTAAGAGTTTATAACTCAATTGATGAAAAAATAAATAACTAAATAATTTATTGTAGAAAATTTGCATTATACAGAGCTTGCATTTTGTTTAGAATTATATATTAAAAACAAGAATACTCTGCACAATACGTAAAATCTTGGACAAAGTTTGTTTCAACACAATTTTTCTCATTTTTTTTACCAAAATTTTGATTTTGAAACTATTCACTTAAAAAACTGAAGATGCTGAGAAACTCCAGCGAAACGTCGGGATAAAATTTATGTGCGTGTTTTCATTTGCATAATTAAACAAAACTTGACCAAAAAAGCCCAAATAAAAACTATTAATATACAGCATGACGTTACTATAATTATTGTTGCTGCCATTTTTCAATGATTTTTTTTTTCAATTTCAAGTCAGTTGTTTATAGTCCAGTCAACGAAGGAAAAATAAATGAAATAAATCGTGTAGTCTAGGTTATTTTTTTAAGTGGTAGGAGTGACCTTCAGGTCCAACATACCAAAAGTCCCCAGCCCAGGGCCGCGAGCTCAAGCCTGGAGAGGGGGTTAAAGGTCCCCTTTTTTAGGTTTTTGCGAATATTTCAAAAACCAAGGGCTTAACCGAAAAAGTCTGGACTAAGGAATTAAAGTAAATTAAATTTCCTACAAAAAATGTTATATTTATATTTTCGCTTGGAGCAACACTAAGGAAGATGCGGGGTGGAGAAATGTCAAGAAATCTAAAAAATCGGTCATTAGCCTACAAAATTTAGTGTTTATAGATCAATTTTATCTAGAAATCACAGAAAAAATAAGTATATGTATTCAAAATTATTCCATTGATGATTTGGAAGGGAGTTTATGGGGTTAAAACAGGTGGCGAGGGTTAGAATTTTCTAATTTAATTTATTTGTTACAGTGTTTGCATTCACTATGAAAAATACTGTTTCTTTAAAGGTAAAAAGTATAATGGATTTTTCCAAGTTACTGACCATGACTTTAAAAAATAATTTTCAGACATGTACTAAGAAAAAAATGGTTTAGGATAGGGGGGTTTATGTCCCCCCGTTTATAAGGGAGGGACCATTTTCTAAAGCATTGACGTAAAGTGCATTAATAATTATTTAAAATCAATGGAAGTACCTATAATACAACACTATAGGTTTTTTAAAATCCAAGGACCTATTCTTTTATTTAAACAAGTTTTTTTTATTGAACAGGTTATACAAAAATTGAACTTAAATTTAAAGTTTTGAAAAAAAAAAATTTATAATGATTTTATTTTCAAAATTTTTTGTAGCTAAGTGCTAAATTTTAGTTCAGTTGTATTATAGGTACTTCCATTGATTTTAAATAATTATTAATGCACTTTACGTCAATGCTTTAGAAAATTGTCCCTCCCTTATAAACGGGGGGACATAAACCCCCCTATCCTAAACCATTTTTTTCTTAGTACATGTCTGAAAATTATTTTTTAAAGTCATGGTCAGTTGGGCTGAATTGTAGGCCACGTGTTTAAAAATTGGTACATGCAAAACATTATGTAAATCTTGATTTTTGAGAAAGAAAAAAAAACCTAATTGTATTGGAGCGTTTTTTTTATCAAATCTATGAGTACGTTTACCTATATGTATAAAATATTTTATATTAAAAACAAAAATAATATACAAATATTTCATCCTTTGTTCATACAAGAGCTTATTATATTATATATTTTGAAAATGAAATCTGAAAAAAATGAATATGATGCATATTACACTCATTTCTATAAGGTAAGTTTCGTTTATTTTTTTTTTGTCTAAGCCTATAGTTTATATGGTACGCTATATCAGCACGAAGTGAAATCAAAACAGGAATGAAACACCATCTTGCTTATTTAATATTGCTGCTTTGTAAAGCAATTTAAAGCTTTGTAAAAAGTTACAATGAATGCATTGGACATGTCACCTCCTAATCAATTAAAATCACAATTTTAAGTCAGAAAATTAAGCCAGGAATTTGTTTTCCAATTTTGCATAACTTAAACAAAATTTACAAACTCCTCTTTTTACTCGGAAATTGTGGTAAGGGGAAAGAAGAAGTAAAGTCAAAAAATACTACAAGACATAAAATATTCGAGTTTTCATTAATTTATTCAAAGTGAAACTTTTTTATTTTAATGAATTTCTGAATCTCGGTTAAGAATTTAATAAATTAAGTAACTAAATTAACTCAAAAACCTTGACACGGTTGTTTAATTTCAATACAATTACACGACTGGCTTGAGTTCTTCGAAAATATCCAAAGAAAAACAAACCCATAACTCAATTTTTGACGTTCACTGTGGCGTATACTTAATATATATATTTTTTTTTTTAATATACATATTGCAAACCCCATAGCTGATATAAAGAACAAACATATACTTTTATTTTGGTTTTACTCACACGTGTGTGTCCGTGTTCAACCAAGTGCACAAAAATCTAATCTCCCCAAAATGACAAAACCACATAAGGACCCATAAAACTCCCTCTGGATGTAAAAATGGGAACTAGAAAAAAAAAGAAATAAAACCAAACGAAACGAAAAAAATAACAAAAAAATCCAACCAGAAAATATTCGCCACACAACCTTGCCACACTTTGGAAGTTAAATTAACCCATATATTATATTAATTCTATCCGACCTACATACTACATTGCTGTATTTATACGGAGTGGATAGAGGAATAACTCCTTTTTGGTGGAATATATATTCGAAAAAGTAATAAGAATGCGAGAGAGAAAAAAAATCCTTATTTCCTGTTGTTGTCAGTATTAGGATTAACCATAAATTTTTCTCGCATGGTTATAATTATTCTAGAATATTTAGTCCTTTTTTTTGTCATTTGCTTTCATCCAAACAAAGGAGAGCAACAAGGATCAATGAATACTTGAATCAGAAAAATACTAGATTATACGAATAAAATTCACACTGAAAAGAAAAAAGGAAGTGAATGTTTAATTTTTTTATTCTGAGGTTTGAATTGTAACTGAGTTGGAAATCCTTGATGAGAATGGAAAGAGAGAACCGAGAAATCGTCCTGTGTGTTTGTGGCTATACCTAACTTGCTGTTTGGTGCTCAAGTACGACTCTTTGTTTCTATACTTTTGGAATTTGCAAAACTTTTTTCTTTTCTCTTGTGCCACCTTTATCCTTGTCGTTTTCCTCTTATTTTTTTGTTTGTTGGTGTGTGGTTAATCGATTTTTATTCTATTTATGAATACTCAACATAGAGGTAATTAGGAGTCGTGTGCTTTGTGGTTCTACAGAAGTTGTACTTACTCAGTTTTACGGTTGGGGTGCACTAATTAAAAAATAAGAACTAATAAGGATTTAGAAGGGAAATTATAAAGGATATGAAATTTAATAAGAATTTTTTTTTATATTAAAATGGTAAATTTATAATTTAATTCATTCATATGAGTAGATGATGCCATATGTAACTTTTGTGCTTTTTTAAAGACTTAAAGGTAAAATTTATAGCAAACCCTCATGGAATGGAATTCTACCTTGATGTTATATTTTATGTATAATTTGTCTGAATCACACTTTGATGTGTCATATTACCTTACACCTTTGACACTCATAATTTCCCTTCATATATCCTTTTAATACAAAGCAAATTTCATACGGTAAATATGATAGAAATTAACATGCTCCTCAGTACACACACATATGAGTTGAGCATACAAATATTAGGTTTGCATGTTTGAGTTTAGGATTTTCCTAAAATAAGCTCATCCCATACTAGGGATAACCTATTTGTACCTATACAGATATAGAGGGGGTTTATATTAAAGAAATTAAAATGTATCTCCCTCCAGGACATTCTTTCTCTAACACCCCATCCCCATCTGTGGTGTTGCTTTGAACTTTTATCAAAAGAAAAAAAAAACCTATATAGATACCTTCCTTTATTTTATTTGAAATTCAGCTGGGATCTTTTGAAAATAAACTTTTCTGAATAAATAAAATAGAAGATACTAGAAAAGGAAATATTTGCAAATAATAATATACATATACATATATGTAGGTAGTCCTTTTAAATTTTTTCTGAAAAATATTCAAACAACATTGTCAATGAAAATTCTTTGATCAGAAATTCAATACTGTGTGGTTTATTTGTTAACATTGTTTGAGAGTTTTGGGGTTCATGTATAGTTTTAAAAATTCCTTATTGTGTTTTATTGGAATAGAATTTTTTGTACTTACTCAGTTTTACGGTTGGGGTGCACTAAATAAAAAATAAGAACTAGTAAGGATTTAGAAGGGAAATTATAAAGGATATGAAATTTAATAAGAATTTTTTTTATATTAAAATGGTAAATTTATAATTTAATTCATTCATATGAGTAAATGATGCCATATGTAAGTTTTGTGCTTTTTTAAAGACTTAAGTGTAAAATTTATAGCAAACCCTCATGGAATGGAATTCTACCTTGATGTTATATTTTATGTATAATTTGTCTGAATCACACTTTGATGTGTCATATTACCTTACACCTTTGACACTCATAATTTCCCTTCATATATCCTTTTAATATAAAGCAAATTTCATACGGTAAATATGATAGAAATTAACATGCTCCTCAGTACACACACATATGAGTTGAGCATACAAATATTAGGTTTGCATGTTTGAGTTTAGGATTTTCCTAAAATAAGCTCATCCCATACTAGGGATAACCTATTTGTACCTATACAGATATAGAGGGGGTTTATATTAAAGAAATTAAAATGTATCTCCCTCCAGGACATTCTTTCTCTAACACCCCATCCCCATCTGTGGTGTTGCTTTGAACTTTTATCAAAAGAAAAAAAAAACCTATATAGATACCTTCCTTTATTTTATTTGAAATTCAGCTGGGATCTTTTGAAAATAAACTTTTCTGAATAAATAAAATAGAAGATACTAGAAAAGGAAATATTTGCAAATAATAATATACATATACATATATGTAGGTAGTCCTTTTAAATTTTTTCTGAAAAATATTCAAACAACATTGTCAATGAAAATTCTTTGATCAGAAATTCAATACTGTGTGGTTTATTTGTTAACATTGTTTGAGAGTTTTGGGGTTCATGTATAGTTTTAAAAATTCCTTATTGTGTTTTATTGGAATAGAATTTTTTGAATACCATGTTACTGTGGCTTAATGAAAAGTCAATGAATTGGTTATGAAGTTGAAAGAAATAGAAACCTACGAGGTAGAAATTATTATTTTCTGATGATTTTCATTATTTTAATTTTTTGCTAAAAGTCTAATAAAAACTGGGTCTTTGTTGTTGGAATTGACTCAAGAGGAAAGTTAGACTTTCTAAAATTGCAATGAAAGCTCAAAACGCCAGGTTGATGATGAATCAAATTCAAAGCATACAATAAAACTGCTGCAGCTGAATTATTTAAGAGCATGGAAAATATGGTTTGAGGAAACTTGAGGAAACAGAGCCACCAGTCTCCTTGAAAACGCTTGCAAAGATTTTTTTTATCGCCTATAAAGTGAAAGGCTGAAGCAGATTGCCAACAACTCAAAATGTTCTTAAAATTTAAATTCCTACAAAATATTTTAAGTAACTTTTTTTTTCGATAATCGTCTTTGTTTAAAAGCTACAGTTGCATTTAATTGATGGAAAAAAGATATGACGAATTTAAAAAATCAACGGCTGTCCCATATATGGGATATTCGGAAAAAAGTATGTCATCTAAAAGGTCATTAATTGGTCATAAAAGGTCAGCTATTTTCAGAAATTTGTAACATTTAGAAAATTTTGTATCCAGGGTCAAAGTTCTTCATGGTCACCAGCGATATTTGGTACCTCATTTATGGGATGTTGGGAAAAATATATGCCATCTGAAAGGTTACTTAATCCCCATAAAAGGTTAGGGGCCGGTTATAGCGATCAGAAAAAAAGCATCAGAAAAAAATTCTTTTTGATAATTTAATGTTTTATCATACGATTTTTTATATAAAAAGAATTAAAATCGATGAAAAAACACTTAAAATATTAATTTCATAAAAAAATTTTTTTTTTGGAGGAAATACTTTCTCTAAGAAAAGTACTTATTCATTTTTCTGATGGAAATTCCGTACGAAAAACGAGTTTCTATCAGAAAATGCTTTTTGTAGGACAACTATTTCCTCCAAAGAGTTTTATTTTTATGAAATAAATATTTCAAATGATTTATCATCGATTTGTATCCTTTTTATACTTCAAATCTTATGATAAAAAAATAATTTTTTTCTGATCGCTATAACCGGCCCATTAGATGGTTTCAGAAATTGGTCAGGCATATAGATTATTTTTTTACAATTTTTATAAAAAAAATTTTAAGGTAAAGGTCAATTTTTTTTTTTGTTAAACTCATAAAACTACCTGACCTTTTATGACCAATTACTAACTTTTTAGATTGCATACTTTTTTTGCGAATATCCCATATATGGGGTGCTAAGATCCCACAGCCAAAATCAACTCCTATTTTTTACAACAAAATGCATTGTAGCTTTTAAATAAAAGTGATTATCGAAACAAGTCACATAAAATATTTTGTAGAAATTTAAATTTGCGACATCTTTGTAGTACAAATGTATTTTCTGGGATCAAAAATACACCAGTTACTTACGAAATTCTAAATAATTTTTAAAAACAAGATGGCAGCCAAACGACACCATGTGCAATTGTGAACTGATATACTCTTCTGAATAATTAATATATACAATAAAATTAATCTTAAAATCTAATCTAATATCAAATGAAAAATGCGCCTTGAAATTATTTCCATGAACACCATAAATCATGAAATCTAAATACCTCGTACCATTTTGTATGGTTAAGGTGATCTTGTACGATTCATAAATTCAAAAATTACGTACCGATTTTTATAAACGACAGCTTGTTTGACTCAATATAAAAAGCACTTGAAATAAAAGTACCAGCAACAAAAAAAATAATGCCTAAAACTTTCAAAAACGTAATAAAAATTAGTGTTAGTTTCAGATTACCTTTAAGAAACCTACAAATATTATTGTCCGCACTAAATATGTTTAAACATATTTCGTCAGAATGAGTCACATCAATCTATTTCAAGACTAGAATTTCACCCAAACTCATCTTTTTCTGCAGGATATAGTGATTTAGAATGTACTCTGCTAGGCAAGGACTTCATCGATAGCTCTGATTTAAAAAAAAAATATATTTTGTAAAAGGGTGTACTGCCCTATCATACGACTTTCTTAATGCCTTTATTATAAAAGAATAACAAAAAATAGTGAAAAAAAATGGGCATAAATTGTTCTTTTCGTTTCCATTTTGATGACGATTTCTCAATGTTTATGAACCATACAATTTGTTCCTTTAATTGGTTCGTACGAATTTTGATCATTCGGTACCGGAAAACGGTTCAATGGATCAATTTGAAATTTTAAATAAATATTGGTGGTCTATAGTTCCTTAAAATGTCTTACCAAATTAAGTCCTGTAGTCAATATTTGTAAAGCAGTTAAAGATTTACAAAAAGTCTTTAAAAAGTCATATTTTTGACCTTTTCTGAATGTAACAGTGAGGAGCCAAAAAAAATAATCGTTATACAGTTTTTAAAAAATCTTATAGAAAATTAATTCTAGTTTTTAAAACTACCCTTAAATTTTCCGTGTCGTCATTCCTTGCGAAGATATTGGTAGTCAAAGTTAAAAGTCTGTTTTTTCATTCAAAGCCAGATATTCTTCTGAAAAAATGTTGTAAAATGATGAAAAAGGACAACCTTAAAGCTAAATAAACAAGTTATCGAAGCAAAATATTAAATTGGCTCAAAAAAATTTTTCAAAGAAAATGACAATGTTCAAAAAATTAAAAAAAAATAATAAAATTTTTGGGTCGTGCTGCTTCTTATGATTGCGCAATAACGGTACCTTAAAAAATCATTCGCTGAGACATTTCAATACAAAATATATAAAGCTTCAGAAAACATTTTGTTTCATCTCAATACGACCACTTTTCACAGAGATACAGCTCTTCAAATAACACTAAAAAAAAAGTGATTTTTTTTTGTTCCCTTAATTCTTTTGACAAGTGTACATTAGAAACGACCTTGGTCAACCTTAGCCAAACTTAATAAAAAGTAGTAAACTTAATAATACTATGCAAAATAATGAAATCCCAAATAATAATTAGCGAACTAATGCATGATGCGATGCCAAATAACGAAATGCGAGATATTAAAATACGATATTTATATAATAATTAGCGAATTTATTTATAGCGAAATAATAATATGCGATGTGAAATTAGCAAAAAGATGATTTTTCGAAACAAACTTCATATAGCGAATAGCAGAATTAAAACTAAATATTACCAAACCAACGAAATAACTAAAATGCAATACAAGGAATTGCGAAATGATAATTGCGAAATGAAAAACATCCAAAAAAGATTTCTATTTATGTAAGTGAAATAAACTTCAAACCTTGACTTTAGATAATTAATCTAAACGCTATATATTTTTGATAAATATCCTTAGCTTTAATACCATTTTAGTAATTTTATTAAGTAATTTCTCATTTAAACAATATTATTATTTCAAAGCCCATTTCGCACAATTTAAAAGCTCAAAACAACTGGATTTTAATAGTCAACGGCTTAACATCACATTCATCACACAAACAAAAGACAAAATTAAACCTCAACTCTCAATTAAAAGCCATCAACCCTTATAGCCAAGGTTCCTGCCATTACCCGAACACTTTCCGCTCAATTTAATACAAAAAGCGTAACCGAAACCATTTGCAACAACTTGAATTTCTTATTTGACTGTGTGTGTCCTCGTGTAATGCCTTGTGCGACAGCAGAAACTTCAGATCTAGCACCCAGCAGCAGTAGCAGCCATATAGTAGTGGAATTTAACCTGTGGCAACGCCTTAAAGCAGCAAACTATCGCCTTCATCTCAAACCATCACCAAACGTTTCTGTACTGCAATTACAATTTGTGTAAGGGACAATAATAGTTTGCGCAGTAAAATAAACAGACTCCCACCCTCCCGACATTCCGCAAGCCAGCCATCAGCCACACACACTTTCCTCTCTTCCTGATGAGTGAGGGTAAATAGTTCAGTAAATGCACCAAAGTTACCTTCCGTTAAGCCAACAATCACCCCAACCCCTATAGCCCATTCTGAATTTGCTCAATAGAAAAAGTCTGCTCCGGGATCCCCTCGAAGGGACGACGACGACGGCTAAAATAAACGTTGCCTTTGCTTCGCTTAACACAGAAAGGCCGATGGGGCAAGAAGGGTTGGTGGAGATGGAGATGAAGAAGCAAGTGGTGGGGGGTAGGGGGTGAGATGCTGACACATAACACGTAATAAAAATGTTAACACTCGCAAGGATTTGCCCAGGCCAGGCATTTGTATGTCCCTGTCGCAACAGCAAAGCAAAGCGAAACACAAAAAAAGACATTAAACATTTTTACACAAAAAGGATTCAACTTTAGTGAAATTGTCGGTACATAAAAGTCGTTCAACTTCCGGTCTTGCTGGGGCAATAAATTCTCTACCTACCTACTGCTCATTCGCCAAACCCCAAAATACCCCTCGTCCTTTCCTATAGTCGCATCGTTTGTTGCCTGTGGTGCCTTTTTTTTTTCCAAAAAATCGAAAACCAGAGATGGGGGGAAGGACGGAAGGCACCAATTTTGGAGGCACAATGAGACCAAAAGTCCTCTTATTTCGGTGGACCAGAACCAGCTTTGGCTTTCGTTCGAAACTCGTTCAACTGCAGATGGCAACAACACAAAAAACAACAACAACAATATCAACAAATAATACTGCTGAAAAAAGAGATTGTCGCGACGACGACCGACGACGACGATGATGGTTTGGTTTTCAAAGGGGATATAGAATTTCCTTCCGCCCTTGGTTGTCGTTTATTTATGATTTCAATAGGCAATAAATTCGTTAAATATTTTGGCAAACTTTTGATTGAAATTCCAATCAAAAATTCCAGCCTGCTTGTATTTCCAAAGGACTCACAGTTAACATCTTGAGAAATGTGTTTTTTTCTTTTCATTTCTTATGAAAGTTTTCTTATTTTTCTTTGTTTGTGTGTGGAGGTAGTGGTGTTTTTGTAGGTTAGGTGTGTTTTCGTTGTTTTTTTTTCTTAATTTGGCACAAATAAAATGACGATTTGCCAACAAATAGAATGAATTTCTTGAACTTGAAAGACGATATAATATTGTATGTTCACTGAAATATCAATTCAATTTCAATTAAATTCAATTCAGAGTAAATTGAGATTTATTTCTATTTTAGGTGTTTCTTTTGCAATCGAATCGTTATGAGGCACGCATTATTAAGTTATTAAAAGTTATTGCCAAGAATAAAATTTATATTCATCGCCAAGAAAATAATTAATAAAGCAATTCAGGCTGAGTTTCATTTTTAAACTTGATAATGTAAAGGTGCTTATATGAAAAAAGTTTTAAAAGTGTTCTTGACATGAATAAAAAAGGAAATTCCTAGCTGTTTTTCTGCTTTATTAAACGGGTTTTTCTTCGCTTTCAGTGGCATATTGGAAATTGTTTTGAAAAAGTTTGAAATTTACATCAATTTAAACTGTCAAAAAGTGAAATTTTTAGTTTCAAAAAAAATTTGTAGATATTAAAAATAATCATTAAATAAAATATTAAGGGTATAACGATCAATCAATAACAGGTATGTAACATTTTATATAAAAGAAAAGTACACTAGTAAAAAATATTCACTTTTTTTAATGTTTTTTTGAAAAGCTGTATCTCTGTGGAAAGTGGCCGTATTGAGACAAAAAAAAAAAAAACATTCTAAAGCTTTATGTTTTTCTTTTAAAAATGTTTACCAAATGATTTTTTAAAGGTACCGTTATTGCACAATCATAAAAAACAGCACGAGCCAAAATTTAATTAATGTTTTTTTTTTTTTTTGAAGAGTCATTTTCTTTGAACATTTTTTTCTGAGCTTTTTTTCTTTTCAATTCTTTTAAGTACATTGATAGCTCCTATTGCGGACAACTCCCTTAAGCGGACAATCCCTTTAGGCGGACAAATTCTCACGACCGTGGATCTTGGATGTAAATTTCATATATTTTATGATCCCTTAATCGGACACTCCCTTAGGGGCCAGTTATAGCGATCAGGAAAACGCATCAGGAAAAATTTTCTTTTTGATAATTTAGGGCCAGTTGTACAAATATTTGATCCATGGTTCAGGAATTTTAACTCACCAATTTCGGCGGATTAACTGTGGTTTCACGATGGTTCAGGCATGTAATTGGCTTTTAGTGCATATTAGAACCTTGAACCATCGTTGAACCTCAGTTAACCCGCCGAAATCGGCGGATCAAAATTTAAACCACGATTGTACAACTGGCACTTAATGGCACAAATCGATGATAAATCATTTAAAATATTAATTGCATTAACAAAATGTCCTTTGGAGGAAATATTTATTCTACAAAATGCATTTCCTGATGGAAACTCGTTTTCTGTACGAAATTTCCATCAGGAAAATAAATAAGTAATGCTTTTAGACAAAGTATTTCTCCCAAATTAAATTTTTTTAATGAAAAAATAATTCAATTGGTTTATCATCGATTCGTATCCTTTTTATATTTTAAATCGTTTAATAAAACATTGAATTATACAAAAGGAAATTTTTTCCTGATCGCTATAACTGGGCCCTTACCCGGACGCGGACAAAAATATTAGCCGTTAAATTATATTCCCTTAGGCGGACAAAAACTTTTTTTTAGTATGTAAATTTCAACCATTATTTTTAGAAATGTAGTAGCCGTGGCGTGATGGTTAGTGCGATGGACTGTCATGCCGGAGGTCTAAGGTTCGATCCCCAGCCTCGCCACCTATTTATTTAAAAGAAAAAACGGCTACTGCCTCTTGCGAGGAATTGACAAATCCTCCAAGAGTATCTCCTGTCACAGAAAAGTGCCGCTCGTTAGCCGTTCGGATTCGGCAATAAACTGTAGGTCCCCTCCATTCCTGCAGACACGCACACAGGAATGGTTGAGAGTTGTAAGTCACTAGGCCCTAGTTCTTCATGAGCTGTTGTGCCATCAAATTTATTTATTTATTTATATTTTTAGAAATACTTTTACATATATTTATTTTGCATTAAAAACGGTCCCCCTGGTTCACAGCAACAATAGATAGGATTTCACCAAATTACTGTCTGTGATCAAATTCATAACGGATTTTATTTCTGCAGCTGTAGTCTGTTTTTGTATCTTTTTTCTTGTATCTTCATGTTCATTTTTAGTTTGAATGAATCGCATGGCTTGTAGGTGCAAAAATGTTTCATTATGCCACTGTATATTATACATTTCCTTACATAACTATTTTTTTTTCCCTTGGACGGACAACTCCCTTAAATGGACAAAAGTGTTATGACCATCGCTGTCCGGCTAAGGGAGCTTTCACTGTATTGTTAAAAATGCTAAACTATGAACAAAATGGCCAGAAATTGCTCCTTTCCCATTTTGATGACGGTTTACAATGTTTAGGAAACACAAACTTTGTTCCATAATTTGATTGTATACGAACTTAACCATAACCATACGATATGAAAAACTGGTTCGATGGATAAATTTTAAGTTTTACAGAAATATTGATGGTTTATACATAGTTTAAAATGTTTCACCAAATTAAGTCCTGCAATCAATTTTTATAAAGCAGTAAAAGATTTACCAAGTTGCAAGATGCATGCAATATTCTTTCAAGTTGCATGCAAGTTTCCTGCAAATTGCATGCAAGTTTCATGCTAGTTGCATGAAGGTTTCTTGCAAGCTGCATGCAAGTTTATCGCAAGTTGAATGAAAAATTCTTGCAAGTTGTATGCAAGTTTCTGGCACGTTGCATGCAAAATTCTTGAAGTTGCATGCAAGTTTCTTGTAAGTTGCATACTAGTTTCATGCAAGTTTCTCTGTGAAAAGCGAATTTTTTTTGTTTCCTTAATTTTTTTGATTAGTGTATTTTGCTAAATGTCGAATAAAAAATTGCTCGTCAAAAATCAAGTTTCAAAGTTAATTGAACCATCCATAAAATTGTTTTAATACCATTGAAGAAAATTTTCGTACTGCGATATATCATTTAATAGGAACAATAGATTCAACAGCATTCTTCTATTGAGGTAGTAAGGCATTCGGGTTTCATTACCTGGAATTATGGTTACATGATTGTAGACATAAGTGAATTTGTAAATTAATAAAAAATATAAAATTTTAATCGCTTCATTTTCCAAGGAAGTTCTTCATGATTATACTTTGTTCTAAGCAAAATTGTTAAAATACTTTATGCAATTTTACATATGGCATATATCCATGGCTTCGAACTACATACATTTCATAAAAATAGAATTCTGAAGCTCTAACTTCACTTTGTTGTTAAATTTATAACTGAGATAGAATATCTGATTGAAAGCATTATGAAAATTCAAATCTTCTTTTTCGAAACATTTACGGCCATATTCTTGACTTTCTTCAAAGCTAGTTTTACCGAAAAACTAGATCTATAGCCTTTTCGAGTTTTAAGTTTTTCACAAATTTTTATTACTTTGAAATCTAAATCAAAATATTCATACATAGTTTGACATCTTAATCAAATCAATAATTTTTTTTGAGAAACTTAAAACTGGAAACCCCTTTAGAACTAGTTTTTCAGTAAAACTAGCTTTATAGAAAGTCAATAATATAGCCGTTAAAGCTTCATCTCTTGTCAAAATGAAAAACTACTAACAAAATCTTTTAAAATCTAGGTCAAAATAAGGGATTCTCTATTGTTGAAATTATTAGTTCTGTAAAAAAAAAATGAAAAATATGAATGTACGTATCTAGGTATAATTTATTCCATGCGGAACAGAAAAGAATACACATATCTGGACTTCTTTAGCATAACATTAACGTCAAATTGCTTTCCACATGTAACGCAATAGAGAAATTGTACATGAAAACTCCATTTCCACTTTGGATATTGTTCTAAACCAAAAACAATAAAACCAAAAAAAAAAGAAAAAAAAAAAACAAGGAAATCCACATACCGCCTTATGAATAAATTCACTCTCGACCCGACACTAAACACTAAAATACAATTTCCAAGTTAACGTTTGGCCTGAAGGATGTGTGTGTTTTTTGTTTTCTTTTTTTTTTTTTTGTTTGATTTTATTATAACGTCCTGTTCCCAGTGTTTATTTCTATCAAAGGAAAAAGTGCACTCTCTACTCTATGCCTGGAGATATAGGTTACTACATACACACACATATGCAAAACATTTCAACAAGTTTCAAAATGTTCGAAATATATGCTTGAACAAAGGATTACTGGGGTTCTGACATTTGAATATTCTAAAGGGTGGTAAATGCAACGTATGAAAATAAGACTGAATACGGGGAGACAGTTCCTGAAAAATCTATTGAACTTCTAGGCAGAATGAAAATGTAACAATTTTAACGTCAATACTATACATACATCAACAAATGCATTGTCTTTTCATATACCTACCTACAAAATAAGTTACACTTTTACACTTCGTCTTCTCGATTCACGTTCTGTTTAACCTGTCAGATACTTTGTTTAACAGAATGGGAAGTATTTATGTTTGTCGTATGTATATTGCTATTGCTATTGCTATTGCTATTGCTATTGCTATTGCTATTGCTATTGCTATTGCTATTGCTATTGCTATTGCTATTGCTATTGCTATTGCTATTGCTATTGCTATTGCTATTGCTATTGCTATTGCTATTGCTATTGCTATTGCTATTGCTATTGCTATTGCTATTGCTATTGCTATTGCTATTGCTATTGCTATTGCTATTGCTATTGCTATTGCTATTGCTATTGCTATTGCTATTGCTATTGCTATTGCTATTGCTATTGCTATTGCTATTGCTATTGCTATTGCTATTGCTATTGCTATTGCTATTGCTATTGCTATTGCTATTGCTATTGCTATTGCTATTGCTATTGCTATTGCTATTGCTATTGCTATTGCTATTGCTATTGCTATTGCTATTGCTATTGCTATTGCTATTGCTATTGATATTGCTATTGCTATTGCTACTGCTAATACTGTTGCTTTCACTATCACCGACGTTATCACGATCTTAATCGCTATCGGAATGTGGGCTTTATGGAATTCAATGTGTACATTACCTAATGAAGGAGATTCCAACATTCTGGAGCTTCAACTCCAAGTACTTAAAAGTCATAAATTCAATCCAAATGTTTGCTTTCCTCATGGCTTTAATGTAGATACATACTCATAAATGTAACTTAGCATATATGAAAAATGACTAAACTCCTAACACAACAGGATTACAACTCAATTCCGATCCCAAACACCCTGTTTAACGATACAAAAAAAATCCATATCTACAGTGTTGCTGTAAGCACATTAATGTCTCCTCTTACACGAAATTCCTTCATAAAAGTGCAAACATGTCTCTCCAATTTACATAACACACCCTAAGCTTCTTCCTCCACCCTGCCATGCCATCCACCCCATTTATACTTGCTTAACGATAGCATTTTGATGATCCGAGACACACCAAGAGTTAAATTCAATGAACCGTCACTGTCACTGATGTAGGAAAAGTCCTTGCCAAAAAAAAGGATATAAACATAAAAATATGTATTTCAAATCATATGCAACACTGAGCAAACGAATCGCTAATATAAACTCAAATTTATCCTCAGAAGAAGAAAAAGAAGAAAAAGCAAAAAAGGAAATAAAATGGAAAGAAAGAAAGGTCAGAATGTATGCTTCAAGAGGAAGCTGAGGAAGAATAGGCGATGGGAATCACTATAGAGTGAAAAATCCACGAAATTATAATTATAAATATAAACCCTAAAAGACGAGTCTTCACTTGCTCTCTCTTATAATGAACTCTCCTGTTCACCCAGGAAACCACCGTTTTACTGAAATCAAACTAGTTAGCTGCTTCTTTGCCATCTTTTGATTTTAAGGATTAAAGGTTGTGGTTTGTGAAGCGAGACATTGCCACGGATCAGAAAACACAGATTTAGCACATTCACCTTGACAATTTTATTATAAAGTTCTTAGAATCTCTTTGCACCACCTGGAGACTCGCCATTGCCAAGCGTAACCTGCCGTGCGTTAACATCTCTCTGACTGTGTTGAAATTATCAAAAAAAATATTTGTAAGGCAGGACCTCTATTCACCCGCACCAACGCTTATTAAGGTTTAATTCTCTGACAGAAAAAGGCATATCTCCGACACGTTGACAGGTGTACCGGGGGTGACACAACCGTGTCTAATGAAATGACACGCCAGCAAGGACGACATACTCAGAAGGTTTGGAAACCTCCAAACACCATCGTTTTCTACCTTTTTTTTTTGTTGTTGTTGTTGTTATGTTTACTTCCTGGCAATCCTGACATATATATTTTATTGCAAGGACGACACACAACTTGAAATTGAATGTGATGCTGTCTTAACTTTGGTAACACTCGGCAAGGCATGGTGTTTGGGTCCCGATGCTTCTGACTGACTCGCTTTGGATGTGTAAATTCCAAACAAATTTGAAATATTGTATCTGATGGATTTATAACATTTTTTGCCTCTCTTTTTTGCTTGTGTAAATTTGGTATTTACTCGACGTATCAACATCCATATAAGGATGAGTATATGGAGGGTCAGACATGAATGTGACAGCGAATAGCAACACGTATGAAGAGCCAATTTTTTTTATTCCTTTCATATCCTTAATTTTTTCAATTTATATAACATACCTACATATGTACGTACATATGTGTATCTAAAGCAATACAGCTGAGGTTGCAGTTTTTTTTTATATCGTCATGTCACGGAGGGTGATATAAATGGAGTAATTTCCATTTCCGCGTGTTTTGATCCGTAAGGTGATACTTGAAGAAAATTATTTGATTTAGTTTAGCATTGAATGAAGGGACACTGATGGGGAAATTTGTATCCAAATACATTTTCAGTTTGTATCTTTTTTCTTTACTTGAAATACTTTTCTAATTTGTAAATAGTTAGAGGGAGTTTTGGCTTTGTATTTGATAAATTTGCAAAATTTAAAGGGGGGAAATGACACCTCACTCAGGAGGAGGATGATTGTTAAAGAAGGACAGGCACACTACTTTTATATTTCAGTTATGTTCTTGCACAAATTTGGAGTTTAAACAAAATTACATAAAACCTATTTAAACAGTAAACCCCGTATTAATAAACAAAAAACAACGGAAAAATAAGACTTACACAACTTGTTATTCGTATAAATACATATGTGAATTATGATAGCGAGCGGATAACTTTAACTCTCTAAATTTGGGGCTTAAGAAATGGATAAATTCATAGCACAAATACATACATTTAGTAAAATAACCCTTTCAACAAAAAGCTTGTGTGTGACACATGTATTTGCGTAAGTTAAAATACTGATAAGATTCTAAAGGGAAAAAAATAATCTTTTTGACAAAAAAAAATTACAACTAAAAAATTTTAAAATTTTGAAAAAAAAATTTTTAAGTTTTTCTTTATTTTTTTTTCTTTTCTACTCTTTTCAGCATTGCAACTTTGAAAAAAGTGTACAGAAATTGTTCTTTTCTTTTCCATTTTGATGACGCTTTGACAATGTTTATGAACCATACAATTTGGTCTTTGAATTGGTTTGTATTACTTTGGTCATTCCGTACGGGAAAACGGTTCAATGGATCGATTTGAGATTTTACTGATATACTGCTGGTCTATAGTTTTTTAAAATATTCTACAAAATTATGTCTTGCAGTAAATATTTGTAAAGCAGTGAAAGATTTGCTGAAAGTTTTTAAAAAGTCATTTTATGTGACTTTTTCTTAATCTTACGATGAGGGGCCAGAAAAAAAATCGTTAAAAAGTTTTAAAAGGATATTGTAGAAAATTAGTTTCAGTTTTTAAACTGCCCTTTAATTTTTCATGTCGATATTCCTTTCATTTAATGGTAAACAAGGTCAAAAGTCTCTTTTTCATTCAAAGTAAGATATTTTTCTGAAAACAAAATTACCGACCAACAAAAAAAAAAAAAATGACGTCATTAAAGCTATATAAACAAGTTATCGAATCAGTACATTTAACTCAGAAAAAATGTCAAAGCAAATGACACTTTAAAAAAAAATTCAAATTCTTGACTCGTGCTGTTTCTTATAACTGCACAATAACGGTACTTTAAAAATCATTTGCAATAATTTCTCAACACAAAAAACATTTTGGGCTTTAGAATGTTTTTTGTTTCATCTCAATACGGCCACTTTTCACAGAGATTACAGCTCTTAAAAAAACATTACATAAAAAGAAGTGAATTTTTTTTGCTCCCTTAATTTTTTTTGACTAGTAGAGGCAGTACAGCCGAAAAAAATATTTGTGTTTTAGATGAATGGCATTCAATCCTCCAGATCTCCAGCGTACATACTAAATGGTTTAATCAAAAACCATTACGCCAAGTGATCAAAAAAATTTCGGAAAATTCGACATAATAAGGTAATGGTAATGGGTAATGGCAGCTAAGGTCAGTCCCTGACAGCCAGTATTCAGTCAATGAATTGTAGCATCTATATACCGAACCGATAAGGGTTAACATGTACTTTATCGAAGAAAAAAACTTTGGGCCAGTTGCACAAACGTTCTCCAGAGCAGCGTTCTCGCCCTAAATAAAATTAACGTTCCATATTTTCTGAAAAAACGTGCCAATTTTCGTGCTACATGAATAAAACACAAATTCTTGTATTTTCTTGAAAAACCTGTAATAAATTATTATTACGGGGTGAAATACAATAACAAAAATCAATGGAAATCATTTGCTCTATTCGTGCATTGTCAAAATTTTTGTGTTTCTATCCACTCTTTTTATGGAATTGGGACCAATTCTCATTAAATTTTGTTGAAATTTGCTTCATTTTATAAAATAATAGAAATAAAAAAACGTGCCATATTAAACTTTTTCGTGCCACCGTGTCACGAAGAAATTATCGTGTCAAAAAAGTACGATCGTGCCACTTCGGAAACGCTGCTCCAGAGCAGTAGTTCTTTGTCTCCTTAACTTCTCTAAGGCTTTTGAAAGAGTGGTAGCGCAGCTAAACATTGCCAAAGGTACAGGACGGGAGATACTCTGATTTTAGAGCTTGGTTAACTGAAGTACCTCAGGGATAAATACTAGGGCCAATTCTATTTTGTTTATTCATAAATAATCTTCCTAGTGATTGTGACAATCAATCCTGAAATGAATGCCAGTCATTTGAAGTTAACATTTAGGCAATGCAATGAAGGTTTTGAATGAAACAATAAAAACTTGGATGAGATGCCACCAAGCTTTTATAGACTGAATCAAAGCTAATTCACGACTGCCAGTTCGATCAGACTACTAAATTTATAAAATGTTTGCCTTTCAGTAAGATTTGATATGGCATTTGAATTCTGAGTGAGTAGGTATCTTTTTCGCTTACATTAATCCTTTTTTTTAGGTATGTATATATCTAAGAAATTAGGTTTGAGGATTTTGGTTTTGTGAATTCTGGAATTGAGGATTTTTGATTTGAGGATTTTGGTTTTCGGGCTAGGGTACCCAAACCTAACCCAATTTAATACCATAGAGTTCCCACCATTTGGTAATTTTGAATAATTGACCGAAACATTCTTTGTTCAGAAGCACCAAACTGCAAAATTATATCAAAATCGAAACATCCATTAAGAAGCTATACCTATGCTAACAAATCGAAAATAAGACAATTTTCTCAAAAAACATCAGAAACCTATAATTCAGCTCTATCTCAGTGAACTGGACGCACGGATGCACAGACCGAAGAGGAGTATGGCGAAACCCATTTTTTCGGAATTCTCCATTTAATCGTAGTGTCAGTTTTGATTACAACCCAGATTTTTTTTTTCTGCTCAAAACCATACCAGCGACCCAGCCTATTATTTATCGCTCTTCGAATTCAGATATTAAAAACAAAAGGATATCAAAAACAAATATCGAAATTTTGATTAGAACTAAGACTTTTGGTGTTTTTCTTCTGAGCTTTTTTTCGGTTATTTTATTACCCCTCTTAACATCCAAAATCTCAGTTTTATTTTTCCTCATATACTCGTATAAAAGTATATCTTATCTCAAACTAAAATAAAATTTTTTCTTGACTTCAGGTTTTTCTCTAATTCCACTCAAAATCCATTGAAATCCTCCACTTAGAAGGCGATAATCGAAAACTGTCAAAAAACAATCTCTTCTTTTCTTATGGCGCAGGATAGAAGTATATATCTACTCATTCTTATATACTAACATATTGATCCGCAATATAAGTAATCGCATTGCAGTAATACTCGACACACTTTTCTCATCTACAACTTCAATCTAAAGAAAACCAACCAAAGAACAACCCATCATCTTGCGGCTTAACACTTGTCTAAACATAAAATCCCAAACAAACTTACAAGACTATACTACAAGATGCACACGAAAAATCCTTGAAAATTCAGATTATCCTCAATGTAAAATGCGATAAAAGTCCCTTTCGAATATAAGGAAAAACCGCAAAACACTCATATACAGAACCGGAAATGGAGAAGCTAGAGCCTTGGCATAAGCTCTAGCATCAGCAATGCCTCCCTGCCTGCCTGCCTGCCTGCCAGCATGTTTTACAATTTCTAGGAATTTAATAAACTTTCTTGGGGATTTGTTCTTCTCAAAAATGTACTCCTTATACAAATACATATGTATGTAGGTACATATCTTCAACTCTCGCTTGGGCTATACACATTTCGATGAAGTGCCCTTCAAAGATCCCCGCACACGTCCACTAGGATTGAAACACCCCTTGCCAGTCAGAATACAGCAACCACAGGAATTTCGCTTTTCCTCTTTGGGGTGTACGTTTGTACTTATTTTTTATTAACTCTTAACCATGTTAGAACATCCTTTAATATGCAGCCAATGTAATCCTGGAATTGTTACTCTCATCGTCCTGGAGTGGAGCATCACGCAGCTGGTGGTGTGGTTTAAAAACTCTCAGCCAGGTAGCATAACCTCCTATAGGTATAGCAAGTGTGTTGATGCTGCTTCTGTTCTTATCTGGGACTGCACTCGAATGACTTTTTGGCAAAAGTCCAAGTACATTTAATGAAAAAAGAGAAATGAAAATACGGACCGAGTCCTGAAGTCATATGGACCAACCCGACACTATGGAGAATGTGCGGGGACCCACAGTGTCACCGTATTGCAATTGCTACACTGTGACTGCTGGCTGCAGGAGAGACCAGCAACACCACTGATGGCAACGACCAACTGCCATTGCAGCGACTTATGAGTTGGAAAGAGCTTGCTAAGGGCACACAGTGAGTTTTTAAGTTTTAACCTTTTGTGGTAACTTTTTACTTACGGCAGGTCATAGCTTGGCTTTGTGAGAGTTTGCCAGCATCCAGGTATAAATCCGCAACAACTGCTGGGGTATGATGCGCAATGGGCTGTACTGTGACAGTATGACATTGGCTGTACTGTTGGGTTAGCTTTCTCAAGGATACTCGTGCTGCTTGTGTCATTTTGAGTGAATTTTCAATTTTAAAGAAGGACTTAGTGCGGCTTTACGAAATTTCATTTTAATTTCTTTTTAGTAAGTCTTTTTTTTGGTGTACTTCAATTTCAAAGGGATCACTGCGACGGACGATGACACGGCAAAACAATAAAAATTGCATCATTTGGTTTTGAATTTGAGACAAGTTTGGGTTTGGTCATATTGGCAATCTTTTAATTAAAATAGGTACTCGACAAAAATTATAATAAATTAGCGGCGTGGAGCTAGAGCTCGTATAGGGTCTTAGTGACTCCCAATTTCTGTGTGCAGGAATGGAGGAGAAACACAATTTTTTGCTGAATCCGAATGTTTTAAATGAGAGAGTGTTTTTCTTGATATTCATAATAATCTGAAAAAAAAAATTCGGACCAGCGTTTTTATATAAATGGTTGACATTAAGCTGTTGCAATAGATGCCAAAGCCAGACATGCCAGCATCCTGGATATCCGAACGTTCCGAAATGCCAACATAGACTCGGATCACTACTTGGTGGCAGCTAAAGTACGTATGCGGACTTCCATGACGCCACAACGCCGAGTGGATGCAGTGAAAAGATTTGGTATCGTGAAGTTAAAATCCAAGACTTTTGCTGAACAAATCTCTCTTAAACTTTCAGCAATCCTGCCAACAGCACCAACTACAGAGAACTAATGAAAACATTGCCAACAAGCCATCCGAAGTGCCGCCACTGATGTGCTGGGTTTCACTAGGCCACTACAACGTAACAGCTGGTTCGATGAAGAATGCCGGCTGGCGCAATGCAGCCTAGAACAAGGCCTATC
This sequence comes from Epistrophella euchroma, assembly GCA_947049315.1. Classification (NCBI taxonomy): domain Eukaryota; kingdom Metazoa; phylum Arthropoda; class Insecta; order Diptera; family Syrphidae; genus Epistrophella; species Epistrophella euchroma. The sequence goes on from OX346245.1 coordinate 140,114,247, forward strand.
AGTCAATGATGCAAACTAGAACCAAGCCGCTGAGACTAAGAGAGATGCCCTTCCGCTCTACGGGCAAAAGAGGCGTTTCTCTTTTGCCCGTAGGGGTGATGCTCGAAATTTCTATCAAAGTGTGAAGCAATCAACCCAAGGCTATAAAGCCAGAACAGAAGTCTGCCGAAATGAGCATGGGAATATGGTAATACAGTTGGTGCTTATATAGAATCTGGAAAGACAGCCAAGATTCTGCTGTTAGACAGAACACACCATTTAAATTAAATGATGATGGTCAAAATGTCGCGTCCACCTGACCTAAATAAAGTGAGGTTAGCCATAGCAAAGCTTCAATCGTACAAGGCTGCTGGTGCGGATGGCCTACCAGGCGAACTATTCAAAGCAGGGGGATATGAATTGGTTATCTCAAAGATTTGGTCGGAGGAAAGTATGCCCGATGAATGGAACCTCGGTATAGTGTGCCCCATCCACAAGAAAGGAGATGTTCTGACCTGTGTCAACTACAGAGGTATAAGTCTCCTCAACGTTGCATATAAAATCTTGTCATCTGTACTGTGTGATCGCTTAAAACCGTTTGTCAATGATCTGATCGGCCCCTATCAGTGTGGTTTTAGGCCCGGAAAATCAACCGTCGATCAAATGTTCACACTCTGACAGATTTTGGAAAAAACCCAGGAGTTTCAAATCGATACACACCACCTCTTTATCGATTTTAAAGTCGCATATGATAGCGTAGACAGAGACGAGCTATTCAGAGCCATGGCGCATCTCGGCATCCCTGCCAAACTCGTCCGCTTGTGCAGGATAACGATGGAGAAATCTCGCTGCTCCGTCAAAGTCGGCAAGAACACCACCGAACCCTTTGATGTCGAGAAAGGTTTGAGGCAAGGCGACGCGTTATCATGCAACCTGTTTAACATCGTTCTTGAAGCAATTGTACGCAACTCGCAAGTCAACAACAGAGGTACAATTTTTCAAAAGTCTGTTCAACTACTTGCTTATGCAGGTGATATTGACATCATTGGGAGAACGAAGCGAGCTGTCACTGGTGCGTTTGCAAGTATTGAATCGGAGGCGGCGAAAATGGGTTTGGCTGTTAATGAGGACAAGACGAAGTATATGCTATCATCGAGAAAGGAATCTCAACATCTCAATCTCAACTTCACGATGGACAGATACAACTTCAAAGTCGTCAAGGACTTTGTCTATCTGGGCTCCACTATAACATCGCAAAATGACATCAGCGCAGAGATCAAACGAAGAATTACGCTTGCAAATCGCTGTTTCTTGAGACTAAGAAGACACTTCAGTAGTAAAGCCCTCTCACCCCCTCTCTTTATTTAGGGCAACCAGTAGCATGGACCCTGTTAAAAACGGATGAGAATCTGTTTGAATGCTTTAAAAAAAAGATTCTTCGGGTAATTTTCCGTCCAGTCTGTATCGATGTAGTATTGAGGAGAAGATTCAATAACGAGCTTCACGGGCTGTACGTCGACTTGGTCGACTTGGTTACAGCAGCTAAAAAGGCTGGGACACGTGAAGCGTATGGACACCGATCCGACACACCAGTCTACCGAGTAGTAGAATCTAACCCTGATGGTCTATGCAGCAGAGGAAGACTCCAACTTAGGTTGCGCGCACAATTGGAGAACGACATCAATCAACTGGAGACAGCTATCAAGGGACCGAGCTGGCTGAAGGCAGGGGATTGTTGGTTGAGGCCGTAGTCCATCCTGTACTGTAAGCGCCATCTAAAGTAAGTAAGAATAATAATTTTCGTATTTATTTCAATATTAGCTTATGTATCACTATTAGTAGTAGACGTGGCGTGATGGTTAGTGCGATGGACTGTCATGCCGGAGGTCTAAGGTTCGATCCCCAGCCTCGCCACCTATTTATTTAAAAAGAAAAAACGGCTACTGCCTCTTGCGAGGAATTTACAAATCCTCCAAGAGTATCTCCTGTCACAGAAAATTGCCGCTCGTTAGCCGTTCGGATTCGGCAATAAACTGTAGGTCCCCTCCATTCCTGCAGACGCGCACACAGGAATGGTTGAGAGTTGTTTTCTAATAGTCCACTTTCAGGTATGAAACAATCAGCTCTATATCCAATTTTTCGTTCCAGTATCGGTTGTCTAGCTCTTCAAAAAAAATCTCTATCTCTAGCTAGGTCATAGATCTTAAGATATAGAAAATCAAACAGCTTAGTTCTCATTCTGAGTGAATACCTTAAAATTCCACGTTGATTTAAGTTCCAGGATGAACAAATGTCAAGTCTTTGCTATATGTACTTTCCTAATAATATTAACATAACTTTTCCCTTAACAAGACCCTGTGACTTAATTTCTTATTTTTTGCCTCAACTAAAGTATCAACTTACATATAATAAATATTTGTGTTATTCACCTACTTCGAAGGAATTAGTAAGCAGCAATAAAAACAAAGCTTTTCCAGCCGTAAGATAAACTAATAAAGTCTTCGTGACATATGCTGTGCAGCATAGCACTCGTAATCCCCCACTGTATAGCTAAAGATGTACCTAGATTCCATACCATGCATACACGCCGTTATTTCTTACACACAAACAGACTGTGATAACGGAGCGATTTACTACTCTTACTTGTGCGCACGGCAATTTAATATTTCCCTTTATTATCCTCTTTTGCAAATCTACTACTTTCTTTACGCATCCTTTATCACTTCATTAAGTATGCCTTCCCTTAGATATGGCAGCTAAGAAGAAGGATATTACAGTTAGGTAGGTAGGTAGGTAAGTAGGTATATGAATATGGCATGATATAACAAAACACGAAAAACCCATCTTCTATATACCTGCTGACACATTTCATTAAACTCCGTTGGGTAATCAACATGGCTACGAAAAACCGCTAGCGTGTTAGAAGCACACGAGGAATTTATTAATCCCTTTTGCCAGTGAAGAACAACAATAACAACAAAAAACAAACAGAGCACATTTCTAAGTACAGGGATAAAATTTAATTACATTCAATTAAGCACGAAGAGATACCCAAAAAACCTAGATATCACATGAGTTCTCTTCTAGATAGATATAGAGGCCCATATAGGAGCATCACCTTAAAGGGACTCTAATTAATACTCCTCCGCATGCTTGCATGTGACACAGCCGAAACAGCAGAGTGACATAAAATTTCCTCTTCACCATCATCGTGTCGCTTCTTTAGAGCATAACCAATTTACCAGAGATTTGCCGGGATAGATAGAAAAGATACATCCGAATTTGGAATTAAGCCAAAGAACAGCAGAAAACGAACGTAAAACACCTCTTTCAAGTTCAAAATGGGATCTCGGCACTGCCGCCGCCACCGTATAACGACCACAAAACGCTGCCAAATAATCGTAAACAAGAACCATTCGCATAACATCAAAGTTTCACTTGAATCCGAAACCGGATGTGAGGACGAAACCCTCATCAGTTTTTCATTTGTGAACCCAAAAAGCCCGCAGCCGAAGAGATATCATCAAAAAGTTAAATGCTTCGAATGGCCTTCAAAAACCATTTTATTTTGAGCACTTTTATACATGTACGACTGTGGGGAGAACTCATCAGTTTCGGGTGGGTGTGTGTATGTATATGTGTTCGCCCAACGAGGCCCGCAACTATACCTACCCCAAAGTGGGATCTTTGGTACAGGACAAACAAACCCTCAGGCGAGAAGTATAGACCTCATCAAAATCAGGCGGCACAAACTGTTTCCATTAAACATGAGATGGTGATGGAGGTGGAGATTGCGATGGAGAAGGCGCAACAATAAAGGGGTGTTGTTTTATTTTCGCGAAAACACCCTCGCAGGCATTAAGCGGCACCTTATGTGGATGAGTATGTTAAATTTTCAACCCTTTTGGGGGAATAAAAGTGAAAAGTCTCCAGGGGAAGGTTGGGGATATTTCAATTAGCTTCCGACATTGGAAGATGTTACTGGCATAACAGTGGCTCGTTTTGACAAAAAATTGTATTAAAATTTTTTAGCCAAGAATTATACACGCAACTCATAGCCGATTTCTTAAAGGCCTATTAACTATTTAATAACTTTTTTTTTCATACAAAATACGTCATTTTAAAATTTTAAAGTCTACTAGCTGACTCGACAAACGTTGTCCTGTCTTAGCTAAGAATATTCAATTCGAACTGGAATAGATAATAAAAAAATGTGTACCTATTTCTAGAGGACTTACCATTAAGTAAAGAAGAAAATAACGAAACGTTGTGACCTATGAAAAAAAAAAATCTGGCCAGACGTGTTACACACTGATAAATTTTTATATTTTTCCATTTTTTTTTTGGGACCTTGTGGCCTACATGTGGCTATAAGAAGTGAGGGACCTGAAAAAATCCTCTTCATTAATCTTTGCCTGTTCTTAGTACTTCTGCATAGCATTAAAGACCCCTTAAAATAAATAATACAAAATAGTCACTGTGGCGTATACGTACTTTTTTCAGAATATTGTGTTTTTTTTTTTTAAATCACAGCTTTACAGTTCATTTCATATACTTGGTATGAGATAGATTTTGAGTAGTCAAAATAAGTTTTAATGTGAGCTAAGCGAAATTCGTTCCACCTATGATTGATTGAACATGAATTAGTTGTTGACAAATACCCTATTAAAATTCATTCTCCACAAAATGAGAATTATTTAAATTATCGAAACTTCGAAAATCAGTGGTTGAATAAACTGAAATTCTGTTTATGCAACTCCGTATATCACTTTTTCTGTAAAAAAAAAAAACACAAAATTTTACACCAATTGAATTTTACTTTTTCATTGTGTAAATACATTTATTCATTTCGCTGAACATAGATAAATACTTTTGTCGTGTTAAAATTGAAAAAAAAAAAAAAAAAAAAAAAAAAACAGCAACAGCTCGCACCATTCGCAATAAAACAATGAATACAAATGAAAAAGTATGAAATAAAAACATATTAACGAAATGATTTTTAAAATAAAAACTGTATAAATTAAGGGCCACTTGCTCCAAACGGATAAATATATAAAACTCAGGATAACTATCCTAGTTTAAATAAATAAATAAGAATTTATCATTTTTTAATTGCACGAAGGGAAAATAAATAACAAGCAGATAAGAATATTTTTTCAGAATCACCAACACAACAAACACAAAACACATTGAAAAATAAACAAACTCTAACGCTTTGACTTGCTTTCTCGTAAGAAATTCTAAAATTTGACGTGGGAGCTTTTCAGAGTTTAAATATTTATCCAGAGAACGAGGAGAAGATAACTTTTTAAACTGAGATAGAGAAAAAAATATTTTGCTACAACATGATTTGATTCAAATCCGTCAGATAGCTTTAATTATTTATAAATTAGGAGTTACTGCTGTCAAAAAAACTTCTGTGCAAGTGGCCCTAAGTCTATTTGACTATTCTATTTTAAATAGCGACTCTCGCACTACCAATTCAAATCAATCGTCAATGTAGAAAGACCGAACAAAAAACAAATCAGTATGCAATTTATTGTTATCACACGGCTTTCCGACTTTTCCAGCTTAATTTTCCAATTTCATTTCATAGTGTATTTATCTGGTACAAGAAATCCGCATCCAATTTGTATGATTTTTAGCCCAGTTATGCGAGTACGAACAAAAATAACTATTTCAGAAAGTTTGAAATTTCTAGACGGTTCACGATTTTCTGACTTTGTCGGTTGAATTTTCTAATTTTTGTTTGAATTTTTCATTTTTCGGCTCTGTTCTATGTTAATCTAGTTCAATAAAAATCCAACAAAAAAATCCTCAACCAAATCGGATGATGTTTAGCCGAGTTATGAGCAAAAATTTTGCAGTTTTGTGTATTTGTGACCATGTTGGGTTCGGCGCTCGAGTTAGAAAACTTGGGTTTTTCATGAGGCTAATATCATAAACAACTCAGCAAAAAATCCTAACTATCGGATCTATAACGCAAGGTCTCCCTTCTATGAGACGACAAGGTTACTGATGGACTATTAGTCATTTAAATACAATTATGATTCCAGAACGCTATAGTGATAAAACGGAGTCTAAGGGCGGTAATTATCGAGCACTCTTAAGTTCATATTTTTTTGTTGAAAATATTCAATTTCGATAATTTCCACTGAGATCCCTATTGTAAAAAAGGAGCGGTTGTACATTTTTTTTTTTTACTTAACTCTTATGAACCATCAATAATATTTTTTAGCTTGAAAACTAGGTTTATGAATGAGTGTCAGCGAAGTCAGCGAAGCAACATTCGCCGATTGTAAATTGGTAATTATTGTATTATTAGTTGTTAATTAGTCGTGAATTAGTTCTGACAAGTTTTGTCGTTCGATGTTTTCTATGTTTTTTTTTTGTTGCAAAATTGTCAAATTGGTATCAAATGAGCGAATCACACCTCCTAGAAAAGGAATAAAACTTCTAATAAAGTCCTGAATTAGTTGTCAAAATTTTAATTTTTCCGTCCAGTATTTTCTATGTTTTTTTTTTTACTTAAATTCATATAAAGTTCATAAGGCACCCCTCGAAAAGGGGTTAAAACTTATGATATCGAAATTTGTATTGCTTTACAATTTGTCGTTCGTAGTCATGCCATATTTTCTATGTTATTTTTTAAATAAAAATAAAACAGAGATAAAATCACATGAAAAAATAAAACTGTAACAACTAATTAAAGGCTGACGAAAACGAAATAATCACGAACCAACCCAATCTATATAAGAAGTTTTTTACCCCTTTCCCAAAAGGTGACAGCTTGATACCAATTTGGCAAATCAGCAAAAAAAAAAAAAATCATAAAAAACTTTGTGAGGACAAATTTAAATCATCACAGCTAATTGCAGTTATGATATTGAGCACTTAACCAATCAAAATAAAAAGTTTTAATCACTTTTCGATGGGATTCCTTGCCAAACTATAGTAATTTCACAAAAAAAAAAAAAAACATAGAAAAATTGAAATTGTCTCAACTCAGAACTGACAAACGGTAAATTATCAAGCAATAAGCCATTCAATATAAGAAGCTTTCACTCATTTTCCAGCTAATTTGATAACAATTTGACAATTCTGCAAAAAAACAAAAACATAGAAAACATTACACAAATTGTCACAACTAATTTCCGAATAATTAACGACTTATATAGCAGCAGTAAACATTCCCTTCGCTAAGTTGACACCAAGTTAGAAAAGCAGCAAAAAAAAAGACATAGAAAACATCGAACGAAAAATTCTACATTATCAAAACTAATTCATGACTAATTAACGGCTAATTACTAAATTAAAAATTATTCGATCGTCGAAAGTTGTTTCGCTAACTTAACACTCATGGTTTATGAACCTTAAATGTAAACAAAATTTTGAAAGTGGATTGTGATTCCATCTATTGTCTTGCTAACCAAAAATTTCAAGGTTCAATAAGGGGGAGCGGTGGGGGTAGTTTTGTTTTACAACAAAATATCAAATTAAAACCGTATTGAGAATTAAATTATTTAAAAAACTTATTCACCACTTTTGTAATTTTTGTTTAACTTTTAAGATATAGCATGTCAAAGTTCGTCTATGCGTCATATGTTATGTGTTGTGGCATTGGAGATGGTATTACATGTCTTAACATATCTCGATTATATACGTATAGGTACCTTTCATATTGTTTGGATAATGGTCGCAGAAAAAAATTGAACATGTAGTACTTATAAAATTCCATAGCATCGATGTTATCGTACAATTTACCGTCAAAGTCTCGAATCATAAAATCAAAATTTGATTTTATATGTTTTTTCCCTTCCAGGTAGTATTTTTGCAAATAAACCCCAAGAAATTACCCGTACTCAAAATTAAATTTCGCCAACACTTCATTCAAAAGGAGCCACTGTATGGTGGTATTGTTGAAGCTTGATGTTGTTTAAGATAACATCCGACGATAAGGCCGATGGCGGGGGAGACATTGGTGCACGGCGGCGGCGGGCGTCAGGGTTTGAAATTTTTAACACGATAACGCGCGCCAGGGAGGATTACAATTTTTAATCGTAAAACCCTTTTTGCCGCACGTGAAGGAAACAGGCGATAATTAATTCCCTGTGATCGTGTTAAAGCCAAAAATTAATGCGTAGAATTATTTTGGCGGTGTGGGAAATGCGAGATGAGGTGATAAAATGTGTGATAGGCCTCTCTTGTGCTGCGTGTTCTGGTAAAAAGGATTATTATTTCATATTTTTTTTTTTTTTTGTTTTTATTATTTTAATGAAGGTGTAAGAAAATTAATTTTAAGATAATTGGTAGATACTTTTTTTTTGTTTTTTGAACTGCACTTTGAATACTAAATGAGTTAACACATTTTTATGATGGTATGGAAGTTTGAGGATGACCAACATAATTTCGTTTGTGATCTGATGCCGGTCTTTTTACAAAAGGTTTAATTAATTTTAATTATTTATGTCAATACACATGACATTACTTTGGGAAAATCTCATTTATTAAAAGGTTTTGATAATGAAATGAGAATTTTTTTTAATTATTAAATTTATGAATATATATTGTTCAATCAGTAAATAGTTATGGAAAGCCAATGGCTTCTGTACTTAATATTTTGAACTCCAAAAACTCGTATGTGGAAAGAAAATGTATGCAATTATTTTCCGTTTTTACGGAAATTTAATTTAAGATTTGCCTAAAGTCAAACTGTTGTGGCAGCATCAAGAAATGGCACAGCTAAGTGATCCCAGTTTGACAGTGCTCATTTTACGTTTTAAGTGGCAATTAATTTTTCCATACCTATTGGCCAATTTTACAGACTAAATCATTGGACCTTTAGCGACCAATTTCGGCGACTTAAGAGACGCACAATCTGATTATGGTAACCTTTTCTGAACTTTAGTCATAATGTTTATTCTAATTGCTAGAATTTTAATTAAAATAAAAAAATAAGAAACATTATATTATATATTTTTCGTACGAGAAACTTTAAATTAATAATTATCTTTTTAATTTGTATTTATTATTTCCTTTAGATTTTTTTTTAACCCGAGAGCAAGAGTAATGCTATATCAATGCTCAATTATATTGCCTTCTTAACTGCCCTCAAAATGTTCTTATTACTTTAAATATCTCCGCGTAATAAATCAATCTAAAAAAAAATTATTCCACTTCAATTTTTCATTTCAATGTTTATTTTATGTTTTCTTTTTTTTTTTTGTGAAAATATTATTTCAGTTCATTTCCAAAGCAAAATAAAGTAAAACAAGCTTAATTTGGAAATAATCTTTTTATGTGGTTTTTCCTCCTTATTTTTATTTTTTAAATATTTTTTTTTCCTCTTCGGAACTCTTAAACTTTTTGAAATTAATTTAAAATGTTCTTCTCTCTTGTCGGATACTTTATCCATCGATTGCGAACCAACAACAACAAAAAAAACAAAAACAAAAATGTCACTGAGAAATAAATGAAATAAAAATAAAAATAAATTGATATCGATTCCGATTTCAAATCGGACAGAATAAACAAAAAGAAAAAATAATAAAAATAAAACCACAACAGCAAAAAAAAAAAAACTAAACTAAACGAAACGAAACGAAACGAAAAAAAAAAATAACACAAACAAAAAGGCCAAGGACGTTTGAGAAAAATTTATAGAAGCCAAAAAAAAAGAGAAAAAAAAAAAAACAGAAACAGAAATAGAACCTCCTTATAGCAATTGCCCATTTAGGCAAGTTAGGACAAAATCCTACCTTAAACGAGATGAATTTATATAAATCTTTTTAATCCGATAAAACCTTCCCGCACCCTTCTTATTTTGCACAGTGCTGGATTAACTATAAAATATTGTTAATAATTTGCTCCTCAGTTTCACTGACTTCATACGAAATGATTAAGAACCGGCTGCCTTGAAAAGCAAACGCAGCAAACACTAAAAATCAAATATTAGTGATTTAAAGAGAAGTCCGGTATTTGATGTTTTTGCAATCTAAATAGTTTTCTTTTATTGGTCGGTCTCCAAAAAAAATTAAGTTGTAAGTCAAATCCAAGGTGTTGTAACTGGCTGAACAGAATAGACGCGCGGTCCTTCGCGTGGCACTTGAAAAAACGCTCTGTCAAAGTTAAAATGCATATAAACTCGTTTGAGTGAATACAATGGAACCGCGGCCGCGAGTCGCGACTCTAGACATTAGTTAACTTTTAACTTTTGCCGCGCGGCGTTCGACAGATAAGCAGAAATAGTATCCACGGCTACAGTTAATGGCATCTCGGAACTTTCTATATAAATCTATTTTATTTTAAAAATGCAAAAATACACATTCACAATAAAACTGCAAATTAAAAGTTTAAGAAATAACTACAAAACAATAATTTCCATACGCTGTTCGCTCGTTCCATTGTATTCAATTTTTTTTGGAAGCGTCGCTTATCGCGGCGGCGGCTGATTCGCGCTTATCGCTATATCTTAGGTAGAGAAACTCCGTCAAGGCCACGAGTGGTATGACAGCATCTTTAGAAACACGATATAAGGGCAAATTTTATTTAGTCTTGACATCATTGTCAAATTGTTCCGTTTGGGTAGGATGAGGATGGATAACGCAAGCGGCTCGATCAAGGACGAATTAAACCTCACCGATAACTTTGATGTCAACAAAAGTTTTATTGATAGACATTTTAATCGGATTTAACTTTTTTCTATTCACCCCATTTTATTTTTTTTTTTTTTTAAAAACAACACAAACATATATTTGCCAGTAAGACCTAGGGTCTTATAAATTTATAAATTAGGCAATGTTAGAGAAGGAATATAAGGATAGGATAGATTTTTGTTGGCGCAGTGGACTGAGAAATAGGGTTTTGATTATCTCATTAAATCCCAGGGGTGGCGTTCAGTTGAGGGAATATAGAAAAGAATGCTGCCTAGACTGGGGCTCGAACCCACACATCCAGGTTAGCAGCCAAGCACTACTTACACTGCGCCAGGGCCACCCCATTTCACAATTAAAACGCAAAATCCTTTTAAAAAAATCGTTAAAGCCATTTTCTTAAAATAAATGTTTAAGCACAAATAAATACGAAACAATAGGCTACATGAAATAATTTGGCCCCAAACAAAAAATAAAAAATGGCCCAAAAAATTTATATAAAAAGCAACAAAAAAAAAATTGATTAAGCTTTGTGAATTGGGGCCATTTTTCATTATTTTAAGGCCTTTTTCATTTTCCATTTTGGGGCTAAATTTCATTATTAAAAATGGCCCCATCTATTGTTGTTGCTTTACGTACATTTTGTAGGGCAATTTTTCGATTTGGTTTGAGTAGTTCTTAATTTTTTTGGGGCTTTTTTCATTATGTTTCGTGTCATTTTTCCATTTTGAAATTGGAGTCATTTTTCGTTTGGGGTCATTTTTCATTGGGGCCAAACTTCATGTAGCCGAAACAATATCTTTCCCTGGGCATTTCCTAAAAATAAAATACCAAACACAAAAAAAAATTATTGAAATCGGGTAAATTTTTTTTTTTACTCATTTCATCCTACATACAGGGTGTTTTGCATAGGATGAAAAAAAGAGCTAGGGTGTGTAAATCGGGTCGAGACAGAAAAAAACGAATGAGAGGAGATTCTGTTTCGCATGCTGTCTGTCGACTTAAAACTAAAAAAAAAAATTAAAAACAACGGCAGCACCTAAAATGTCATGTTGTACTTTTTTTTAAAGCCCCAACGGTAACTCTACCTATTTTTTAAAGTTCTTTTCTTCTGTTTTTAAAGAAATTTGTTGTAGTGAATTTTTTCAAAAATTAATTATCAAACTTAAAATTAAAAAAAAAAATTGTACCTATCTAATTTTTGTTTTTAATATTTAATGCAATAATTACCAATTTTAAGTCAAACAATGAAAATATAAATGCTTAAAAGTCTTCTACATTTTGAGAAAATTGAAAACAACGAGATATTTACTATTTACTCACGGCCAGTTTTTCAGCCGTGAGTTAAACCAGAGTAAGTTAACTTCAGATATAAATGTGTGTACAGTTAACTTAGGAAGCACTTTTTCAGTTGAGAATGCATGCGGACCGACGCACGTAACAAACTGGCAGGGTTAAATATAAAAACAATCTGTTCAGTAGATCTAGAATTAACTCGCCAAATGCAGTGAGTTTAACTCAGGTTTAACTTTAATCTCGCACTGAAAAACCGTCATTTGGTGGAAAAAGGATTTTAGGATCAACAAAATAACGGAAGGAAGTCGAATTAAAGGAAAGCTTACTTTGGCTAATTTTAATTTTCTCAAAAACAAGAACTAATTGGTGTTAAGTTTTTGACGAAAAATTAACAGAAGCATTGAATATTATAACCAAAAATACTACTTTAATGTATAATTTGAAGAAAAAAATCAGTTTGAACTAAAATTTTGTCATGTTTTTTTTTTCAAAATTTTGAGTTTGAAAATTAATTTAGCAAAAACTATTAAATTTTAACAATTTGATTCAAAAACAAAATAAAAGAAAGCATTTCCAGCTTTTAAAAGTTATATAAAGACATTGTAAATATTGCCGTTATTTGTTTATATTTTTTTTTTCATTTTCAAATCGATCTAAAATCCCTTAAGAATAACCTTTCACAAAAAAAAATGAAATCTGTTACCCATTTTGCTCCATAAATAGCAAAATTTTGAATTACAAAGAATAACCTGCAGCTGATGCAAGTCAAAATTCCAGGACACAATTTCTTTGGCTCAGAAATTCTTTACATCCACTTTCAAGAAACTCAGGTGGCACATCGAAGTGGAAACAAACTTGCCTTGTGAAATATAGGAAAACCTATTGCTGTGGACTAATCTGGTTGAAAATAGTTTGTTGGGAGCCAAAATTTTTTTGGTCAAAATCTCCACTTAATTTTTCTATAATTCGCCATAACAGTATCTTTATATCGCAAGTAAAAAATTGAAATTTTTCATAAGAAATTTATAATCCAGCCCTGAAGCGATTTTGTCATTGTTTGGGTTTGTGTGTTCTTGAGTGTCCGAAAACCGAAATCAGTAACCAAATCACGTCCGCGGGCGAAATCTCTGATAAACTTTTCCTTCCCCTCACACGTACATTACTAACTGGGTATACGTAAAATTTTGCTGGGCGAACTGCTGCTCAGTTCTCAATTGGCTGGGAGGATTGGATAGTTTAGTTAAGATGGAGTAAGTCACTGGATAGCAAAGCCGTATAAGTTAGAAAGCCAAAAGAGAAAAAGGAAACTCCTTATACCGGACACAACACCACACCCATGCAATGTTTCATAATCGAAATCAATTCCGGTTTACTTTTCTTCTGCTTCCTCTGGCCGCATGGCAACCATCATGCAGGGGCGCAGCGGGCGGAAAGATATCTGATGCTGATGGGTATACACAGCTTGCGGTTGATTTATGGTAGGAGAGCCACCAAGTGACCTTGACTTTCACTTTGTCCATCGCCCAAGGATATATATGACTATGGTGACCGGAGGGTAGTAGAGCAAGAATTTGAGAAAAGAAAAAAAAAACATATGGGGAGTGATTGAACGGCGTGATCTTTTATTCAGATTAAATTGGACATAAATAGGCTTAGTCCTTATGCCTCCACCCGGTCCATCACTATAGTTCTATACACTAGCCAGCCTTCGACTCATTGTCAGATGAAATTTGTCCGGAAAGTTTCAATTTGTTTTGAATATGATTGAGGAGGAGGAGGATGACGGCAACAACGGACGATGCTGATGCCAACGATGGACGAACGAAGGAGCAATATGGCAACCGGGTGCGGTCCAACGAAATCCTTGTCCCACAGAGATGAGGTCGATCTCCTCTCTGTATTGTAATTTGTTGTTCAATATGTTAAATGCTGATGTTATAAGATTGATGGAGCGTATCTATGACGAGCGAGAGATGGATGTGGGGTTCCAGTTACGGGTGAAGCGTATAATTGGTTAGGGGTGGAATAGACCATTTTGGCCCACACAGAGAATGTATGTACATATATACAAAATGGTTGATTAGAAACACTGGAGGATGTTTGATGATGATAATGATTCCTTCATGGAATTGGCCATCAATGTTTGTTCGGAGCTGAATGAATCAGCAACTCGGTATCAGTATCATAATAAACATCAATATCAGCAAATGGAAATTAAAATAGCGAAGCACTACACCATGCCGTATTGTACACTAATTGTATACATACAAAAGATAAGGTATCTTTCTCTATACTATTTCATTAACCTACATAGTTCCTTCCATTCGGTAGCTATTATTATACACTTGCGAGCAAAAAAATGGAATCACCTCTTGCTTCACTTAAAAACAATAATTCTTAGAGGCGGATTATCTATTAAAATTTAAGAAAAAGATTTCCTCTAATAAAACTTTATTTTATATATTAAATATTATAAATGGTAACTAAATTAGTTTGGTGCGCTGAAGGCGAATCAGATAGTGGCTGGTTAGGTTGGAGACGGAAAAACGAATGGCGAAGATGAAAGCACATTGCCTCTGACAGCAAATATCCTGTCAATGAATAGTGTTGCCACTGTTCATGTTTCGATTGGCCGCTGTGTGCTGGTTGCTGCCTGCTGCTGAGTTCGCCATAAATTGCTCTCATTGTAATGAATGTTGCATGAATGTTTATGGTATCATTAAAACGCTGGAACCATAACCAAGGTTAAGAACAGAACAACGAGAGTTCAAGAGCGATAATCGTCATAATTGAAGCATGTAAGAAAAAATAAAGTGAAATTACAACATGTAGTAGCTCGAAAATTAAACATTTACTACAAAATTAAGGGAAATTTATTGTTTTAGTATCTTGTGTTAGCCCGCTCAAGCTCTAATTACAGCTTTCGAAATGATTTTTCATTGGCCTGATGGGTTTCCTGACTGTCTCTTGCAAGGACGTACGCTGGATTTCGATTAGGGGGGGTGGGGCAAACTCACATATGGTTTAATTTTTTTTTTAAACTAAATGATATTTTGAGATATTTTCTTAAGAAATATTATTTGGCTTAGGCTTGGCACTTAAAGCCCTTCAACACTATCCCATTAAGTATTAACACATGTCAAAAAAGAGGGAAGTAAATCATGTATAATAGTGTGGAAACAAAATATGAAACTTCATCCCACACGACTTGACAGCGCATCTCACACAATTTGACATGTGTTAAATCGCACATTCTATCTTACTTGGAAGTTTGTGGTTATGGTGAATTGATTTATTTGGATGCAAGTGTAGGACGCAAAATATGATAATTCAAATAATTCTATCCCACTTTTTTTTGACATGTGTTAATACTCGATGGGATAGTAAGTTAAAGTTTTATTTTTCGAAACTTATTTTTTTTATACATAGTTCGCAGAATTTTGTCAAAAAGTATTTTGAAAAGCAGAATTTTGAAAAACAGAAATTTTAAAAGCAGAATTTTGAAAGCAAAATTTTGAAAAGCAGAATTTTGTAAGCCGAATTTGGAAAAAAGAATTTTGATTCAGGCAACCCTCGAAACGTAGATATAATATTCAGTGTTTATAAAAAAAACTCTGTTTTATTATTTTGACTGAAAAGCTAAATTTTTTCCAGCTTGTGCATGTATATTAGGGTGTATTTCCCAAACTGCATACAAAATTTATGCCCTATATTAAATTTATAGACCAAAAAAAAAAAAAACTTGGCCGAGCTCATTAACCCGTGCTTTTAAAGCCACAGTCTCATACAATTTTTTACGGAATTTATGAACTTTTTACGTTTTTGTTTTCCTCCCGAACCATTGCACATATTCATAAATTTCTTGTTGTTTTTTTTTTTTAAACATCATTCAAAGCTTATGGAAAAAAATCTATAGAACATGTTTTAAATATTATTTCACACAGGTTAACGACAGAACTTGATTGTAAATACATTTTTTGTAAGGTTTAAACTTTTGATTTAGGGGGTGTCTGATCAAAAAAATTCGTTTGGAAAATAACGGATACCCTAGTGTATATAATAATAGCTAGTTAGTACAGAAATCTAACAAAAATTTGTATTCTTTGCTAATTTTGAAGAAAGTATTGAAATGTTTTGTTTATAATGACGAACGACATGTATAAAAAAAATTTTAACATTGAAGATAGTTTTAAAAATTAATAATTTGCCCCCCCCCCCCCCCCCCCATCCATACGCCCCTGGTCTCTTGCTGTATTTTTTCCCATTCGTCTACCAGTGCCGCTATCAGTTTTTAATGGTCTCAGGAGCTGAATTTCTGGCCATAACTCTTCGTTTAAGCTCGTTTCACAAATGCTCGATAGGGTTTAAGTCTGGGCTTAGCACCAGCCAGTTAATCGTGGTAAAACCAACTTCCCTAAAGAATCCAACTATTCCCCCAGGCAGTACATCCAGCATAAGTAACGACGTCATGCAGCAGAATATCGGAGATCTACTGATCCGAAGTTAAACCCCCCTCGACCACCACCCCACCAGTCACAAAAACCAGCTCACTTTTCCTTCCAGATCGTCTGTGTATTGTGCATGTGCCCCTACGATCAATTCCATGCAGATTCATTTTGCACTCATACGAGAATATAACTCGCCTCCATTGCTCAACATCTCAATCGTGGGGCACTATAGAGAAAATCGTAGTCAACCTTGTCGGCGACAGGTGGTTTCGGGGTAAGGTCTGAAGGCGTCTTCTATCTGTTCATTCACTTTTACTAGCAATTCTTCCGCTTATCTGTTTGAGCTGTTGTTGGACGTTTAAGGCCAGTCAAATAACGATTTTGGAAAGCATTGCGATGAATCTTTCACATCTTTAAGTGTTACACCGGCGGCGTCAAGATTTTGACATTCGCAAAAACTATCCAGTTTCCCTAAACGTTTTATAGATCTTTGATACAAAACATTTGCTTAGATGGAACTGACGGGCCACAATCCGTTGGGTTATTCTTTGTCGCAGTAGTGTAACAATTTGAGCAACATCTGCAGGTGTGGTATCCATTTATTTCCAAGATTAGGAGTCCTGTTAAACCCAGATTATGTCACAGTTTCACTTATAACAGCACACCAATAAACAAAAACCAATAATGGGCGCGTATATTGCGTATCAATGTTTCCTCCTCGTGCTTCTTTTTTTGTATAATTTGTTTTTTGTTTCGTTATTTTGGCGAATAACGCGAAAACTAGCCAATGGATTTTTATAATTTAACCTCCAATTTAAAGTTTGAAGTTCAAGCTTTAAAATTTCACCATTAACATTTAAGCATAAATTTTTAAAAGGCGAAACGGATTGATTACATTTTTTTGCTCGCAAGTGTAATTTTGAAATGAGTGTAATTATTCTGAGAAGGAAAATACATTTAAGGAAAATTGATTTTGAGATTTATCTTAGAGCAATCAAAGTGAAATGTTTGATTGTGCGGGAATTAAAGTGAATTGCAATTGTCTTCAGAAATTTCATTAAATATCCTTTTTTTTTTTTTTTTTTGTTGGTTGGTCGAGTTGGATGTGACACATTTTAAGCTTTTGTGTACGTGTGACACAGATACATTTTAAGGGCGTAGAATCCCTAAGGAAGGGTAGATTGAAATGATTCGTATTCCTTCTTCAAAGCAACGGTATTCATGGTAATGAAAGAA
This sequence comes from Epistrophella euchroma, assembly GCA_947049315.1. NCBI lineage: Eukaryota > Metazoa > Arthropoda > Insecta > Diptera > Syrphidae > Epistrophella > Epistrophella euchroma. The sequence goes on from OX346245.1 coordinate 140,131,858, forward strand.
GAAATGCTTTAAGTCAAATGCACACAAAATATTTGTTTTCGACATTTTGTGGTATACTTACAAGCCAGCCAGTTTTCATTAAGTGAAGTTACTCAACAGAGATTTCGGGATTTTGGATGTAAGAGTTTACACGGCGGAATATTATAACAAAAAAATTGGAAAATCTTTCTATTTTTTAGAAATCCGCATTTTTTTTTTCATAATCATGTCGATTATGAAATCCGCAAAACCGCATCCGCAGTGAATTGCAGTGTAGTGCTCTCTTTTCTCCTTATCAATTTTAGGCTGCCATACGTTATGGAAATTGCCATTACCCTAATTAATCATTCATAATTCTAAATATGTATTTAACAAATTCTTTTAAAAAAATTGCAAATAAACGCAAGCTGGGGCTGATAGTTGTCATAGAAGGATCCTAAGGAAATTGCAAGGTTTTATTTTACAAAAATTATTTATCTTTTTATTTTAATATACCTACAATGACTTGGTTGAAGTTTGCTTAGATACTTAAAAATAAATAAAACTTTTGACAATGTAAAATATTAAAATAATATACTTACTTTAAATACTTTTGTACGTAATAAATTTGTACTTTTTTAGAACTGTTTTTAAGTAGAACTCCTAAATTTTGTTGTTGAATTTTTTTCTCCAGAATTTTCTCAAAAATTAAAGGACACTTTAGCATCCGGTTTTCTGTTTTTGCCTAAAACTAACAAAAGCATTGAATTTTGCAGACAAAATTAGTACTTAATTAAGTAAAATTTTGAAAAAAATAAGTTTGAAATTGTTTCTTTAATTTTTTTTCTTCAAATTTTCGAGTTTGAAAATTAATTTTTCAAAAATTATTCAGTAACACAATTTAGTTAAAAAAGAGATTTCTGGCTTTCCAAAAAGGTATAGCATGGCATTGTAAGTGTAATCGTTGTTTTTAAATATTTTTTTTTTCTGTTTTAAGTCAATTTTTTTTTTAGAAAATTGCCCGCCTAACGGGAAATACACCCCCTTCTCCCACCCTTACTATTTTGTTCTTGTCTTAACCCAACCTATTCGCCCTAGCTCTTTGGTGCACCTTATACGGAACATCCTGCATAAAGAAATAAATAAGCTTAACTTAAACTTAATCACCGCGGTGATAAAATAAATAAAAACAGTTTGAACCAGTTAGTCAGCATGTATCAAACGAATGGAATTATTAGAGGTATTTATTTGTGGAATTAAGAAAATACAATTTAATTGGTAATGGAGTGACAGAAAAGGTTAACTTTTATTGACCATGGTCAGTTAGAGAAGTTTTGTTAAACAATTTAAATTAAGTTTTCGTATGGCCGAGCATTTATACTGAAAATTGTTGATATTTTCTGGAACTTTATTGACCTATTAGTTTCTTTTCCAATTTTTTAAAATAAGATACTTAGCTCCCGGCTTAATTCAACCAAATTTATTTCCAGTATAGTAATCGCCAATTGGGTAAGATGGCAGAATTAAGGTGTTAAAATTGCTAAAATACTTAGGCGAAATTGAATTAAATGAATTGAAGGTAGCTACATAGCTTTAAAAAAAAACTCAAACTTAAAAGTGGGCCATTTCAAAATTTGAGAGAAGCTTAATTTACGACTGATTAAAAATTAATGGTCTTATTAATAAACATTGTCTAACTTAGCTGTGTTAACTTGGCCCCAAAAATTGTCTAATTTTTTTAATTTTTTTGTAAAAGATGACCAATTAAATGACCACTTTTGACCACCCATTAAAATTTTTTGACCACCCACAGTTATCGAAAAAATCGATTTTTAAAAATGGGGGGCTAAAAGAACGCTGCCCCCAAAAAATCGATTTTTTCAAATTTGATTGATTGTTATGATAGGTCCCACGGAAGAGATTATTGACCACCCTTTAACTTTTTTTGACCACCCCTAGAAATATTTTTTTTGATTAAAAAAAAAAAAATATTGAGATTAATTTTTTGTTTAAAATTTTCTCTTAATTTTCTTATTTCAAAAATTTGAAGATACAGATTATAAAAAGAACAAAATTAGGTAAAATGACCACTCTTTAGAATTTTTTGATCTTTTGAAAAAATATTTTTTTCGAATTTTTAAAGATGACTATTGTAAAAAAAACTCAGTTTTCTTAGATAACCATTCCTTTAAAATCGCTCTAACTTCTTAAAAAATACTATTTTTAAAATTCTGGTAGATGACCATCGTGTAGAACATAAATATCTAAAATGACCACTCTTTAGAATTTTTCGATCTCTTGAGAAAATATTTTTTTCGAATTTTTAAAGATGACCGTTTTAAAAAACTCAGTTTTCTTAGATAACCATCCCTTAAAATCGCTCCAACTTCTTAAAAAATACTTTTTTTTTTCAATTCTGGCAAATGACCATTGTGAAGAACATACATATCTAAAATGACCACCCTTTAGAATTTTTCAATCTTTTGAAGAAATATTTTTTTCGAATTTTTAAAGATGACCATTTTAAAAAACTCAGTTTTCTTAGATAACCATCCCTTAAAATCGCTCTAACTTCTTAAAAAGTACTTTTTTTTTTAATTCTGGAAGATGACCATCGTGAAGATCATACATATTTAAAATGACCACCCTTTAGAATTTTTCGATATTTTGAAAAAATATTTTTTTCGAAGATAACCTTCTCTTTAAATCGCTCTGACTTAGGTATCAAACTATTTTTTTTTTTCAAGTTCTTTAACTTGAAGTTTATAAAAATTTTGCAAGCGAATCGTTCTGGAATTATATTGCTTTAAAAAATAAAATAAAATTTTTAAAACACAACAAAAATTTGAGTAGAGTACATTTTATTCGTATCATACGGAAATTTTAAATTAGAGTATACATTACAAGGGTGGCCTTAACTGCAAATTTTTCAATATTATTGATTCTTTCCGACTCCAGGTAGCGGTCATCGTGAATCTCCCAACAGTCGGTTACTCTTCGGCAGATTGCAATATTATGCCCAACTTCATGTTGTGTGCAGGAAGGTATCCAATCAAGCCGGTTAAAATATAACTATTATCTTTTATAAATATTTTCTTTGGTAAATCAATTAAATTTATTTTATCAGGTGCTTTTTTGGAGTAACTGACTATTGGACTATTTATTTTTTAAGCAATACAATTATTCCAGAACGATTCCCTTTCAAACATTGTTATAATTTTCAAGAATTTGAAAAAAAAATGTTTGTTTGATAAGTCAGAGCGATTAAAAGAGAAGGTTATCTAAGATAATTGATTTTTTTTACAATGGTCACTTAAAAATTCAAAAAAAATATTTCTTCAAAAGATCGAAAAATTCTAAAGGGTGGTCATTTTAGATATGTATGTTCTTCATAATGGTCATTTGCCATAATTGAAAAAAATGTATTTTTTAAGAAGTTGGAGCGATTTTAAGGGATGGTTATCTAAGAAAACTGAGTTTTTTGAAATGGTCATCTTTAAAAATTCGAAAAAAATATTTCTTCAAAAGATTGAAAAATTCTAAAGGGTGGTCATTTTAGATATGTATGTTCTTCACAATAGTCATTTGCCGGAATTGAAAAAAATGTATTTTTAAAGAAGTTGGAGCGATTTTAAGGGATGGTTATCTAAGAAAACTGAGTTTTTTAAAATGGTCATCTTTAAAAATTCGAAAAAAATATTTCTTCAAAAGATTGAAAAATTCTAAAGGATGGTTATTTTAGATATGTATGTTTTTCACAATAATCATTTGCCGGAATTGAAAAAAATGTATTTTTTAAGAAGTTGGAGCGATTTTAAGGGATGGTTATCTAAGAAAACTGAGTTTTTTGAAATGGTCATCTTTAAAAATTCGAAAAAAATATTTCTTCAAAAGATTGAAAAATTCTAAAGGGTGGTCATTTTAGATATGTATGTTCTTCACAATAGTCATTTGCCGGAATTGAAAAAAATGTATTTTTAAAGAAGTTGGAGCGATTTTAAGGGATGGTTATCTAAGAAAACTGAGTTTTTTAAAATGGTCATCTTTAAAAATTCGAAAAAAATATTTCTTCAAAAGATTGAAAAATTCTAAAGGATGGTTATTTTAGATATGTATGTTTTTCACAATAATCATTTGCCGGAATTGAAAAAAATGTATTTTTTAAGAAGTTGGAGCGATTTTAAGGGATGGTTATCTAAGAAAACTGAGTTTTTTAAAATGGTCATTTTTAAAAATTCGAAAAAAATATTTCTTCAAAAGATTGAAAAATTCTAAAGGGTGGTCATTTTAGATATGTATGTTCTTCACAATGGTCATTTGCCAGAATTGAAAAAAATGTATTTTTTAAGAAGTTGGAGCGATTTTAAGGAATGGTTATCTAAGAAAACTGAGTTTTTTAAAATGGTCATCTTTAAAAATTCGAAAAAAATATTTCTTCAAAAGATTGAAAAATTCTAAAGGGTGGTCATTTTAGATATGTATGTTCTTCACAATGGTCATTTGCCGGAATTGAAAAAAATGTATTTTTAAAGAAGTTGGAGCGATTTTAAGGGATGGTTATCTAAGAAAACTGAGTTTTTTAAAATGGTCATCTCTAAAAATTCGAAAAAAATATTTTTTCAAAGCATCAAAAAATTCTAAAGAGTGGTCATTTTACCTAATTTTGTTCTTTTTATAATCTGTATCTTCAAATTTTTGAAATAAGAAAATTAAGAGAAAATTTTAAACAAAAAATTAATCTCAATATTTTTTTTTTTTTAATCAAAAAAAATATTTCTAGGGGTGGTCAAAAAAAGTTAAAGGGTGGTCAATAATCTCTTCCGTGGGACCTATCATAACAATCAATCAAATTTGAAAAAATCGATTTTTTGGGGACAGCGTTCTTTTAGCCCCCCATTTTTAAAAATCGATTTTTTCGATAACTGTGGGTGGTCAAAAAATTTTAATGGGTGGTCAAAAGTGGTCATTTAATTGGTCATCTTTTACAAAAAAATTAAAAAAATTAGACAATTTTTGGGGCCAAGTTAACACAGCTGTCTAACTTTAGACAGCCGTCCAAGTTTTAAAAAAAACCTTTCTATCTTTTTATCTTGCTTTAGACAACGTAATCTATTGTCTAAACCTAGAGAAATGCAATATTTTTTTTATTAAAAAAGTATATTTCCGATTGTTTCAAAATACTTAGACATAGTTTAAACAGCCAAAAATCTAATTAATAAGACTATAAGAGTCCAATTCCTAACCACCAACTTGGGTAGTTATTTTGTTTTAGTTTTTTGTTTTTTATGAATTACTTGGGACCATTTATTGGTAAAAAAATTAACTCAAACAAAAACCATTTACCCATTTTCAAAGTTACCTTCCTCTACATTAGCCAAAACAACCTTTTTCGATTTCTCCCTGAAAATATAATTTTATAAAATCATTGCAAAAAGATATTAATTTCTGTTGACTCTGGTCTATGAAAAGTCAAATAAATAGAATTATCCATTAGCCAAACCCAAAATATCCATTGGCCTTGTGAATAAATCATTCGATTAGTGCCTCGATATTTCACCAAAAACCACTCTATATTAACTTGTAGAGGTAATAGGTATAGAAGCCTATCTTTGGTCTTTTGTAAAAACCACCTTGAATTCCGTAGGATTTGGGCAAAGGTTCTTCGCAAATTGCCGTTTCGTCTCTGGCACATTAATACCACTCAGTTTGACATTTGTTACAATCAGCTCTCTAACCCTTCCTTTCCTGTGCATTGTGCCTTCCGCCTGGCTTTACTCTTATGCCTACATTATACCGTCTAACCTACTCAGTTTCAATATTCTGCCTGCATATTGATAGAGAACCAGACCGTTACTCAAAGGGTAACGAAAATAAATGAAGCCATCACATTCATAGTAGAAGAGGTATAACAACTGGACTGGAGAGCTTCCTTCTGTGTTCTAGAATAGGGAACACTCCGAACTTCGAAAAGGCATTCTCGTTCTAAGAATAAACATTTGAAATTAAATCCAGGTATGTATGAGGAAGAGAGGGTTGCAGGAGGGTTGTTTGATGGTGCGAGTGCGAAGGCAGAACAAGGAATAGAAAACCCTTCTAAACAAATAACCAGGATTGATGCTTCTGACAGGTGAGTAATGGGACTCGGCCTGGCTTATTATGGGTGTGTGTCTTGGATACAAAACTTCCAGCAGCGTCACAACGAAGTCGTCATCGTCATCAAAGGTATTTGCCTCTGCATGTGTTCCATGGCAATATAAGGCTACATTTTCGTATAGAAAGGGTGAAAGAATATTATTTTGTCTTGTGTCTCCGAGACTCACAGTTCTAGGAGCGCACAATCGTAACAGTATTATTACCTGTCGCTGCTGCCACTCTCTGTCTCCAATCCAACCTCATATAAATATAGCTCGCTACAGCAGTTAGGTATATACCTATAGAAGAATAAATTGAATTCGAGCAAAAGGTAGTAAATCAAATTGATTGAAAGTTTCTGTCCGACAACATGTCAGGACAAACCAAGCGTAGGGAGTTGTAAATTTTTCAAATTCAAATATCCAGGAGCTATAATAATACACATATTCATTTTTATTCGCACATGCATATAGTATATAGCCAGGACATTGTGGACATTGAGACAGGAAAATCACGGTTCTTGTTATGGAACAAAAAGGATTATTCGCTTGGGAAATCGAAAAAGAAAAATATTGTAATATATGGATGTGTATTTGGTCTGACAGCTTGGTGAAAAGTTCTTCTTGTATTCAGTAAGCCTGCCTATATATTTTTTTTCTTTTATAATTGAAAGTATTGTGAAAAACTTCAAGCATAACCAATTCGACGGGGAAAAGGGGAAGAAGAAAGAAATTTTTGACTCTTGTTTCTGATATAAGGGAGAGTGCAGTGAGTCGAAGGCTCTGGGGAGGATCATAAATCAATCCACTATACTTTAAAATATGAAACATAATTGAAAGGCGTCCCACGTCACACCAAACCAAAATAATTTGGTAACACGGGGCTTTGAAAAGTTTGCCCTTATTTTTGAATGTTCAATTTATTTCATAAGCCACTTCACAAAATATTGGTGAGTGGGCTGGAATAGACAAAGATAATTTTTGCTGAAAATATAATTTTAAGATATTTCAAACACTGAAAATCTGTAGTATTTCTTATTCAGAGATAAAGACGTGGACGGGAGAAACGGTTTGAGATACGAACAATTCTGTATCGTACGATATCCAAAAGATCATACGAGTGCATGCGCAGCTTAAATATTCAACCTGTATTGGATGACAGCTTAACGAACGGAATATATTTGTATGCAAGCTTAACGAACCATTGTATCCTATGTAAAAAGTAGTTAATTAAAAACGAAAGCTCAGCCAGGAATGAGCTAGTAAAGAGTTGGGTTTTTATATAAATTTTCCCAACTATAAAAAAAAGGTTGTGCGTATTTTATTTTAATCGGGATTTTAGGTGTTGATATTTTCTTGGCTAGTGAAATCTTGGTCAGGATTATACAAATTCTTTATTTATACACGCTGTAATAAAAATAAGCAAAATAAATTGGGTAATGCAACAGCTCGCGAAGAACCGGGGCCTAGTGACTTACAACTCTTCTGTGTGTTTCTTTTAGGAATGGAAGGGACCTACAAATTTTCTGCCGAATCCAAACGGCTTAGAAGAGAGGGACTATATATTTTATGATAAGAGATACTCTTAGATGATTTATTATCACTTCTTCTTCGCAAGAGGCATCCAGTAGCCCTGAAAAAGAATTTATGTTTTTAGGTGGAAAAAGAGCTGGGAATCGAAGCCAGACATATGGCATTCCCTGATATAAGAAGAAATTGACTTTTACACACATACTATGGATAAAAAAGCTGTAATTCACGCTGGCAACACAATTTTTCAAGGTCATTACAAGGTCGTACAGATTGTTAGTACCTCCTTGATGGGATATTCGAAAGAAGTATATACCATGTGAAAGGTTGGATCGTTGTAAAAGGCAGTTTTAGAAATTTGTCGACTTAGCTAGGGGAATATTTGGAAACAAACGATTTTAATAAGACTAGCGTACTAGGTCTAAATGGTAAAATTTGTCATATTTTTCTAAATCAAACAAACATTTTATTTATGGATACCATAAATTTACTGCGCTACTTGTACTTTTTCAGCTCATTAATTTCTAGTCACTTATTTAAATTACATTTGATTATATGTACCTAAACTGGAAAATTATTTAGTCGAAACACCAAGGTTTGAGAAAAAAGAAAAGTCGGGAAATTCTCAACAGGTGCCATTGGCGGCCATTAAGTTAGGCGCACATTTCGTTTTTCAGTTCAATTAAAATGGATCGTGACTGAGAAAACGTTCCTGATATCGATATTTTTAAAATTTAAAAGCAATTAACCATGGCAAAAGTGTTAAAAAAAAATTAAATTGATCATATATGGGATGACTGCACGATGGCGCAAAAACGATCATTAGAAGAAGCACTTGATCGAACAATTTAAGAAGATCTACGCAACAATAATCGTCGCATTTGGTGGCGTGATGATGCTGTTGACGAGTGACTTTCGATAAAAACTTCCCGTTATTCCGAAATCAACAGCGACGGATGAATTAAATGCATGTAGGTATTTGTGGCGATACGTGAAAACCATTCCATTGAGTATATGAATATGCGAGTGTTCCTGTTAGAAGCTTTTTCCAAAAAACTGCTTAGAATCGGAAATGGATAGATTCCCATAGATACTTCCAGTGGTTTAATATCGTTTCCACCTGCCATTTGCCAATTCACTTCAACGAAAGATGAATGTATCACTAATACATATCCGAATCCGAACATTGGTCAACATTATCGTAACTACGATTGGTTGAGCGAACGCGCGATTTAAGAAGCGAAAAATATTGATATCAATGACTTCGATTGGACAATTCAAAATCATATTCTGGGAGGATTGTTTGGATATACAAGGATATTGAAAGGGCCGTGAAATCCCTTGACTTCAAACGATTTGCCATTCTAGTTCAACCCATTCAGCTCCCAGTGAAACTTGCATTTGCTATGACCATAAACAAGTCAAAAGGGCAGTCGCTGGAAGTGTATGGCATAAATCTAGAAATGTCATGTTTCTTACACGGCCAGCTATACGTGGCGAGTTCTCGACTTGGGAAACCATCAAAAACGCAATTTTAACAAAAAATGTTGTGTATTATGCAGCCTTAAATTGAATACAATCATTGTTGTATTCTTTGCAAATAATACTAACATGATATTATTCAACTTTCGCCAAATAATATTGTCGGGTCAGCTAGTAAGTACCAATAAGTAAGTCAAAAAATATTTCTAATCAACTCTAATCACAAACCAACTCCGCAAATAAATTTCAAAATAATGAAAGTATTTATTAAATAGAAAAATGTAAACGTTAATTTTTGGTTATTGTTTCTAAATCAATTTTTTTTTAATAAAATCCGATATTTTTGGTCGAAATCTTCGTTTAGGGTTAATTTTTTGTCAAAATTGCACACTTCTTAAAAATATTCATATAGCAGCACATAGGAGCTCCTATTATGTACTTGCAAACGTTAAATCACATTCATATTTCTCTCATTGTGTTTTAATAATTTGTTGCACCAGCAACCAGCACCTCCTGGTGGATGTGTGCCAGCTAAGTTTTTACCAATATTTATTTAGATTTTAAGCATTTAAGTATGAATAATTTGATTAAATAACTAATATCTTTAAGTTTAATATTGGTTATTTTTCTACTTATTTATAACCAATTTATAACTTTGCTTTCAAATCGAATTATTTTGCTCTTAATTTTTTCTAATTACCAGTTGGGAAAAGGTTATAAAATTACCTGATTTTTTTTCAACAGTTTTCTTAGGCAACAGTAGTCTTGGGGCTCCGCTTGACTGATTGCGAAGTAATTAGCTGGAGAATGAAGTCTGTTGAAGACTGAAGTTGATTATCTTAAACCATTTATATCGGTTTAAGCTTTGACTAAGTATCTACACTTTAAACTAAGAACTTAACTAATAAGGCCGAAATTTTATCACCCTATACCATTTTTCTCTGTCAAAAATTCTCTCCTTCATCTCTCTTTACGATTTTTGTCTGAACCTTCTTGTTTTGGGGCATCAAAAAACCCTTTTATAATTTTTGTCTATAATAATTGAGTTTCTGTATCGAAATTTGTCTCTATTTCCAAAGGTTTCTAGTGCCGACTGCCAAGGATGTAAAATTGTTGTCATATAGCACTTACATATCCAATGAACTCAGCAATGAGTTGTTGCCTTGCCTGACACTCAAAGATGCGGCAATATGGTCCAGTTTTGTTCTGTCTGGCTATGAGGAGCTTAAAAATATCACAAGTGAAGTGATGCAATCTTTTTTCTTATAAAAAAATAGAACAGAGATTCACAGCATTTCCAACATCCAACAGAATGTTAAAAATTTCAATTCATAAAAAAAATGTTGAAGATAAAAAATCTCCCATCTTTATAAAAAGGTACCATGGACGAATGCCAGATGATGATGAGATGCTCTCGAATCAACAAAAAAAATTAAATTATAGCTTCCTTCTGTTCTGCATTTTTTTCTTTTAATTTTTTTCTCTTTTTTTTTTTTTTTTTTTTTTTTTGTCGAGCCTCAGAGAAGTGCCTCCTTGATGTTCTTACTCATTGCTAATTGACTTCAATTTCTCCTGCCCATCGTGTTAAAAAACTTTTTCTTTTATTTTTCCAAGGATTCATCCTTGGCTAAAAAAAAAAAAAAAAAATTAATAAAATTTGTGCCAGAAAAAAAAAATAATATGAACAGCAAACATTTTGTGATGGATATTGGAGCGAAAAACAATTGTCTATCGGTGTCATAATGCTTAAGCAAAAGGAAAAAAGAATATCCTTAGTGTTCAAATAATAAAAAAAAGCATATTTTACAAAATAAAATCAACTAGACCGCCTCCCTTGGGTTTCCACAAAGAACCATCATCATCGGAACGAAAAACAAAAACAAAAATAAATTGACCATCCATCTGTCACTAATATTCCGAAGAGCACTGTCCTGGTCTTTCATTTATTGATGTTGTTGTTGTTGTTTTTTTTTGTTTTTTGTTGTTGCACCCCGAATCATGAAAAGCAATTTTAATTTGCAACACTGACAAGTGACAGTAATGTCAGCAAGTTTGTTCAATTATCACATCAGTTTGTTTTATCCGAAACGAACAGAGCAAGACTGTCCTGTCCCTCTCCCTATATCCATGATGTCCTGTCCCATCGATTGATTCCACTTGAAAGGCAAACATCCTTGCGAACGTGTTCTTGTTCGGTCAGATAGTGGGGGTATATCTATTAGGTATGGGAACATCATACTGGACAGGGCTCCGACAGTAGGGCAAATTCTTTTGTATTGTTTCGAAATAAACTGTTGACTCTGATTGACACAACAAAAGAATTCTCCATTAGGAGTGCCCCATCAATGCCACTGACATCCCACATAGCTTTTATCATCTCGACATTTCTTCCAAAAGCATAGAAACAGGAAGCTCAGCAAATAATATTTGTGTTTTTTTGAAGAACGAGAACTAGAATTCGGATATGCCATCGGGCCGGGGGGATATATCCTACTCAACCCATTGAGTTGTGCTGGTCCTGGTGGGCGTTACCATTACCATCGCTGGTTGTTCATTTCTCAGCTATTGATATATCTATCGAAACGTGTTGGGAACTTATGGATATTCCGATGGTTTCTGGTGGTGAAATATAAATAAATAGAGATACAATAAATATTCCATCACTCGACCTTGTCCTGGCCGTGTACATAATATGAGTCCCATTTGGGCGGAAAGCAACATCACGATATGACGATGAGGGGGAAATTGTCTTGTCCCAATAGCACTTGACATCGGCAGCGACAAGGTACCATTATTGTCTGGATTCTTCATACTGTGCCATATCTTTTGGTTCATATTCGTAGAAGCAATTCAATTTTTGTTCTGTTCTTGATGTCTTCGTCCTTGTAGCCGTGCTTCGTTGGAAAAACAGTTATCAGAAAAATTCATAGAATCGATGATGTGATAGAGCTTGTTACGTGTCGTGTGCTGCTGAACGATGAAATTGTCTGCTGAATGATCTGAATTCGTGTTTTTGAGCGAATAAATTTACAAAATTCTGGGACTCACCAATCTAAGATGTAGGTACATACACATTTAGAGGATGTATGGATATGGATACGCTACCTATGTGTACAGATGCTTCATTCAATATATCTATGTCGTTGGTTCGACGAGAAGAAGAAGCGACCTTACCAAAGTGTCAAATTTTGTGTTATCTTGTACATAATTTTCTATTTTACTTCAAGTTTCTTTTGGTATGGAAATTTTTATTTTTTTTTTATTTAATGTGAATGTGTGTACCACGTCTTACAGCTGGATCCATTTTCTTATTTTTCTATGTGAGAGGGGGGGGGGGGGGGGGTTGCGGTAGATACTCCTATAACGATTTAAATGCAGTTGTAGGTTTTGGCTCATATTTTGGTAAACAAAAAATAAACGCTTGACATAACCATTCCTTTAATTTTCGACTTTCGTGTTAACATAATATCATCAGTGATAATAAATATAATAATAATTTATTTATCGAACGGAAATAGGTATACCTATGCAATTGATTTTTAAATCTATTTTACATTATACTCTTATTACATTGACATTTTAATTTGTTTTGACACATAAGGGGCCTCATTTTACACATTGTTAACTTCCCATTGGAAGTTGTTGTAATTAGTCCGATTTGTGAAGTTGAACATTTTGACAATTCTAGACGTTTCGAGGTCTCTAGAGTCGGATTACATCATTTTTAGAGAGATGTCTCTGTACATACGTTCCTATGTTCGGAAGTTTTTTTCGCTGAAGATATCTCGGGACGCATTAAATCGACTTAAAAAATATTTTATTTTACAGATAACTAAGGCCATAACGTGCAGAAAGAATTTTCAGAAAATTTCAATTGCCGGTTTCTTTATCACAGTATTTAAAAAAAAAGTGATAAAGTTGCTTGTTTCTCGAATATCTCTAGAACAAATAATGCTATCGACTTCGGCTTGGTTTCATTCTATGCGCAATTACGTAGTGAAAAATTGGTAATACTTAAAAGAAAAATCAACCCAAAGGTTTTTTTTTTATTGAAAAAAAAAGTTTTTTTTTTTTATTGAAAAAAAAAATCAATAAAAATTGTTAAAAAATATCGAATATCTTGAGAACACACAAAGATATTATCTTCAGGTTAATTTTATTTAATACACAAAGTTATAGTTAATAATCGGTAGAGTTTGTAAAAAAATTCAATGAACGGTTTTTTTTCTAGACCAAAAAAAAAAACGCAAGAAAAAACTGCTAAAAAATGTTTTTCGGCTCGAAAATCTCGAGAAAAACCAATGATATTAACTCCCGGTTAACACACAATACCATAATTAGTAATTGATAAGGTTTAATAACCTTTTAGATGGTATGTATATTTTTTCGAATATCCCATAAATGAGTTGCTTAAAATCTCTACGGCCGGCCTTGAAAAATCTATACGGAACGGATATGCTAGAAATTTGGTACAGAGCATTTTTATGTTATTCCCTAGACTCTAAAGGTCCTATTCGGAGTTAAGTTTTAGCTCTTCTATTACCGGGAAGCTCGAAAACAACGGTCTTTGGTTTTTCAAATTTTTTCGTAAACTTAAGGTTCTTGCCAAAAAATGCTCATTAAGAAAATATGGTTTGTCTTTTTTTTTTAAATTACCTAATTTTTGTGCTACCTACATAGTTTTTTAACATCTTTAAAAATTTTATAACAATGGTGCTCTTTTTAAAATAATTGAAAATGCCTAATTCTTTTTAGACTAAAAGAAAAATTAAACAAAAAATCAATTTTCTTAATCTAATTTTTTTTTTATATATATTATTTGGTTATAATGGAACATTGTTGTTGAATTAAAGTGACCACTTTTTACTTGCGATATATAGATACTATATGCCAAGTTTTGGATTCGTAAAAGAAATAAACTGGAGATAACAATCAAACTTGACATTACGGTGATAGGGAAGACGAAAAAAGTGGTTCTCGCAATTCTGTCCGTCTGTCTGTCTGTCTGTGGACTCGCCTACAGCCTAAACCCACGGGCCGATTTTAATTAAACTTGGTATAAAGTATTTTCGGGACATTACCCCGACACGTTTTTTCCTTTTATTTTTAGGACCACAATTAATAGCGGTACCTGCCATATAATTTTTTTTAGCATTTTTGGAAAATCTTATTTATCTCAAAAATGGCTCAACAGATTTTACTATAAAAAAATCAATAAATTTTATTAGGTATGCTACCTTTTTGTAAAAATTAAATTTCCAAAAAAATGGTTTTAAATGGTACCTCCCGTAGAACCATTTTCTGTATTTTCGTTTTTCTAGAAAAGGAATAAACTGATTTTGATAATTTTTTTTTATAGAGAATCTTCTGAAAAATTTTAATAGTTTTGTATACTAAAATTTTCCAAAAACTATTTTTTGGATTTTCAAAAAAATTTTCAAATTTTTTTTTTGAAAACAAAATATTTCGAAAACGACTTGGTAACAAGGGCTTTTTAACATTATCTAAAATATTTTGAAAAAAAAACTTTTTCTTATAGTCAAAATTAACGGTACCTTCCATATAAATGTTAAAAAACCGTTACAGAAAATATAAATTTTCTCGAAAAGGACTCCTACGATTTTGATTAAAATTGTTGTGAATACTAATATTAGTATGGTCTACGATCTGCCAAAAACTAAATTTACAGTTAGCCATTATTAACGGTACCTCTCATAGAACCATTTTTTATTTTGGACTATCTCATTATGTGTCTAACCGATTTAAATTAAATTTTTTTTCAAAAGCTTCTCAAAAGTTGAAATCATACTGCATATCAAAATTTTCCAAAAAAAAAAAACAAATTTTGGATTTTAAAAAAAAATTTCAAAATTTTTTTTTTGAAAATTCAATATTTCCAAAACAGGTAGATAATTTTTTCGAAATTTAATTTTTAAGTCGACATAAATAAATACTAAGAACATTGTGTACCAATTTTTATACTTAAAAATGTTTTAAAAAAATTAATTTAAAAAAAAAACCGCTCCTACGATTTAGATTTTTTTCTCCAAAACTAAGATTAGTTAAAGAAATCAGATGGTGTACTTTTTTTAGCTCTCAAAACAATTTAAGAAGACTTTTTTAATAAATTTATTTCGAATTATATTGATTTTTAATAATTTTTCAATTTAAGCTCTATAATGTATAACCCTATAGTTAAAACTTAAGGCTCCCATTAAAAATTATTTACTTCTAATACACTCAATTAAAATTCGAAGAAACTTTTACTACAAGAGCAAGTTTGTGCGATCCAGTCGTGCGTTTTATCTATTATCCATCAGTCGTGCATATTTTTTCTACAGACAAGTCGATTTTCAGATTTTTGAGACATTAAAGAACGTCTTCAAAAAAAAAAACAGGTTTTCGTTAAAACATTTAAAATTGAATTTTATAAATCTAAACTTTAATTTCCTTATGCCCGTAATATTCACGCCGTTTAAAATCGGTTTAGATTTAGAAGTCGGTTTAAAATTTTTAAACCGACTAATCGGTAATATTTACTCACTTAAACCGACGTTAACCAAAATTTTAAACCGAATGATCGGTTTAACTACGATAAAACCGACTCCAACTTAAACGAGGCATTTTCGTGTCGTTTAGGTACGGTTTAAATGGTTTTAGCTAATATTCAACATTTTATTGGTTTATTCAGTCAGTGCAAAATATTCAATCGTGTTATTTTCGGCGATGATGGCTATTCAAACTCATCATATTTGTGCACGTTATTCGCACATCGGGGTAGAGTTGACCAATTAATCAGAAGGGGCTTATATACCGAGAGCTGGTAAACGATTTGATCAATGTGTTTTATATCGCATGATATTTGTGAGCATGATATTTGTATATACCGCAGTGCAAACTACATGCCATAGACCTTTTAGCGATATCGCGGCCCTAAGACCACCGTAATGCACTTTCAAAATTTAAAAAAATGAGTGAAGTTTATGTGTATTATACCGCTCCAAATTTTGTGATCATAATGTTTATATGTGTCCAAATTAAATGCCATCGGTCTGGCAGCGATACCGTGGCCCTAACATCTCCATAATGCACTTTCAAAATTCAACCAAAAAAATCAGAATAGTTCGTGGTTACTGTCCACACTCAATTTTATCAACTTGACAGTAATACCTCACACCTAGCACCACTACATATAATGCATTTTCAAAATTCATTAATGCAAAAAAAAGAGGTGTTTTGAATCGATCCAAATGTTGTTTACATAGTATTTTTATGTGTCCAAACTAAATTCCATCAACCCGACAGCAATACCGTATCCATAGCACCATTATAATGCACTTTAAAAATGCTAATACTATTTTTTTGTTAGGAAAGTGCATAATGGTAGTGTAATGTTCACGGTATCACTGCCAGCCCAATGAAATTCAGTTTGGACAGATACAAAATTTGGAGCGG